>FR990099.1:5798999-6313999 GCA_905404275.2 Hedya salicella
TATAACAATCCTGAAAAGTTTACAGTTTCTTAAAAAAATGCATTATGTCAAACGATACATTAGGAAAAATGACGTTAGGGATTCCGATATAGATCCATTTTAAGTTTGCGATCCAATTTTAAAAATGTTTTACTGCAAGGATGTTTGTTTCACCTTCAACAAATAATTTACAGGTAAAATATTATGTTTTTTTTATTAATAACGGTTAGTTCCTATTCAGGTCGGAGTACCAGTTCTAACCTTACCTAATTGTTTCCATATATAAATGGTATAGTTTTATGTTGTTAATGCAGAGGACTGACAGCTAGTCGACGAAGCCCCGCTTCGAGGGGTTTCTCGCTACGAAAACGAACCTTACAACGCTAAACTAGAGGTTATTTGAAGGTTTTTCGATGCGGAGGGCGGGAGTTAGGAAGTGAAATTAGACGAAAGATATCACCGAAAAGGCAGTATACCAAAATATAACATGCAAATTATGCAATGTATTTATTTCACCAAAAAATTTTGCCATAACTTTAATTTATTTTTATTGGAATGAGGCTCTCTTCAGTAAGTAATGGTTTGCGTTAGATGCCGAATCTTATCTATACTTAAAACCCTGTAAGGGGTTTTTATTGGGTTTCGAGTTAACCTGAATTAATTCAAAGAAACGGCTTAGCAAAAATGAAGCGAATCTCTATAAAGGTTCAGATCAATTTGTTTCCTCTCAGCATGGAACCGTTTACTACTAAAAACCCTAACAAATAAAATATAACAAATATATAACAGGGGTTGGATTGGGTTATAAGTTAACTGAATTAATTTAAACGATCGGCTTAATCATTTAGGTGGTCAGCCGTTAATAAGCTTAAGCAGATCAAAAGGATTTCTTAAGCCCAGCGTTTCAAAACCTGCTTAAAAATCCTATGTAAAGGTAGCCGGTTCTGGTTCCTGAGTACACCAAGGAAGCTCTAAACCACATTATAACTTACTGGTAGAAAGCCTCCAGCCGCAGCACTCCTGGCCACGTACGCGGGGTGCAGCACCCAGCAGCCGCCGGCGATGCAGTTCAACACCCGCTGGCTCCTCGCGGGAGCGCAGCACAGCAGGTGCGTGGCGGGAGGGGAGCTCCCTTCCTCCTCTTCGTCAAGGTCAGTCACCTCTCCGCCGAGACGGAGGATCATCTCCACTGTCTCCTCGCGATTCTAGATGATACAAATCAATTGAAACACCGCGAAGGTAAAACAGACATAACTAAAATCCTCTTTTTCACTTCATTGTAAACCTGAATGGGTAAAACCGTCGCCTATTACTAAATCCTAAGAAACGGGTTTATAAGGATTGTACACACACAGTTTTAGTGATATGGCAAACGAACAAAACTACATATAAATTTCCTCGCATAATTGTTCAGCTATATCTGTACCAAAAACCGGCCAAGTGAGAGTCGGACTCTCGCACCGAGGGTTCCGTACAAAATATACGCTACAAACGGCCATTTCATGAAAATCCAGTGTTAGCCCTACTCCTAAGCAAAATGTACGCGGTGTTCGATCATTTTATATTGTGCACTGACATAGACAGACATAAAATTATACAATTTTTAGTATTTGTTGTTATAGCGGCAACAGAAATACATCTGTGAAAATTTCAACTTTCTAGCTATCACGGTTCATGAGATACAGCCTGGTGATAGACGGACAGACAGACGGACGGACAGCGGAGTCTTAGTAACAGGGTCCCGTTTTACCCTTTGGGTAAGGAACCCCAAAAATGATGTAAATTCGTAATCGAAAAAATTCGTAAGGCGAGAACTTATACTACGTTTCATACTGAAATCGAAAAACCAAGTCGTTTGTTAGAATTCGTCCCTTAACATCTATACTATTATAAAGTTATAAAAATTAAATGTCTGAATATTGAAGATATTTTCAAAAAAACTATTGTAACGGACTATTTAGAGGACACTGAATGGAAAAATATTTTTATTTTTTTTATGTTTGTATGTGTCGTTGTGGCTTCATCACGCTAAATCGGCTAAACCGATTTCAACTATTTTTGGTACACGGGTAGCTGGGTATCTCCAGGTGGTATAGGATACTTTTTATTCAACTACACTGTCGTAAAAAAGAGGGTGATGACTTTGTCTCCTCAGCGAACGAAGTTGCGGACGTCTTCTAGTTATAATCTAAAAAAAAACAAGAAAACTTACATCAACATTTGAAGACAACATAAACCTTTTAACCGCTTTAACTTCTGTCTGCGTGCACACATTCTCTTTCTCCTTTACTCCACTATCATTAGCTATTTCAACTTCCATCTTTGACATATGAATAGGAACGGTATCTCCATCCTTGTCTTTCTTCTGTACTTCGGTTATGACTTTTTGATTGTCTGAAGGTTTATCTAATTTTTGGACTGTGTCGACACGTTGAAGCCTCGATATGGATTCGAAAGAGTCTTTCTGGGATGGTGTGGTGTCGTCCCATCCTACGGTGTTGGGCTGGGATTCTGGGCCGGATTCGTATTCCATGTCTGGGAGCAAAAAAAGTATATTTAATACTATTGTAAATAAATCATCAAGTAATGAGTGAACCTATAAAAACCCGTTATGTCTAGAAAACAAGTGATAAATCTCAAACGCCTGAACCAATTTTTTCAATCTATAGCCTAGAGCACTAACGTTGTAATTTCCTTTCGGACAACAAACTAAATCCCAATCCGTCCATCCGTTTAAGAGTTACAATGCCACAAACACATACGAACGTCAATTCAACGAATGTTGGATCTTGGGTCTTGGATATTTATATGTATGTGCATTATAATGTATCTATAATATTATGTACATCGTCGCCTAGTTTCCATATTAACAGCATTGCTATTATTGATAATATATATTTTTTTTTTTTATTACTCCCCACTTTTTTGGTCGGGAGTTAAAATAAATAAAAATATCGGTCAATTGGTACGAATTAAACATACCTGTTTCCCATTTGGATAAGTTTATACATTTTACACATATTCTATGACGACGGTACCATTCGTGCGTGACCTTTGTATTACAAAAAGGCATGATTTCCAGTTGAGGTATAGTCTGACATTTTACAGGCGCAACTTAGATTATTGGCCCATTAGTTTCACATACTGAGCTTGTCAGTCTGTAGAGCTGGGTAAGTAATATAACGTATAACAACTTATTATATATCACTCACAATATGTAGGCTCACTTTATATAAGTTTGTTGGATATAACAAACGAAATACATAATAAACGAAACGTATAAATTTAAATTCTCTAATTTCATCGGTTATAATGAACATTACACAGAATTATAATTGGTATAATGAATTATATATATAACATATACATAATATAATGATGTAAACCTATAATGATCGATAACTCTAACTACATAGTGTATAAAGTACAGAACACATAAACGCCTGCATTATTTTATTAGCGTCAAACGTCTCTAAAATGTACATTAAACATAATAAATACATTTTTCCAATGTAATATTAATCTTTTATTTCACTTCCATAGAAAAAAAACTGTATGCTTGTAAAAAATTGTCCTACATTTGTGCCTATAAAGTACCGCGCGGCTCGCTCGCTTCGCTCGCTCTTTAGGGTCACAACTCAACCTAACACTCCTCCTCGCTTCGCTCGTCGTCGTACCTAACCTCACCGATGTCGGACTTGGTAGCAGTCGGTGTTATGGTTTTATGGTTTGCTATACAAACCTAACCTTACCTACTTTTTTCGATATGACCTACTTTTCTAGGTAATTATATCAACAAAAGTAGTATGCCTAATGTATATTATTTGAAATGTTATTATATATTCCTAACGATATACCTGATGTATGTTATATAAATTGATGTTAGCCGTAGTGAATATTAGACGTTATGTTAGTATAAATACCGTTTGTTATACTTTATAAAAGGTATACGATATGAAATTACTGTTTTTGTTGTTATATCAAACAATCATTATATATTATGAATGTTAATAAAGTGAAATTATATCAAACGTTGTTATACATTATGGGACGCACCCGTAGAGCTTGCCGTGTGACGCTGCGTGGTTCACAGCTCGTTTCGTTTAGTAGAAAATGTGGATCGAGAATCGCGATCTTTTCATTCTCTTACTACTTTGCTCAATCACTACTACTACCCGATTGAGGATATTTGAGGCGACAAAGCAAAATTGAGCACCAACTTAGTGTATTATGATGTATGTATAGAATTACCAGGCTTGTCAGTCTGTAGGGCCTTTGGTTTGTCAATCTGTCATGACGCCCGACGCGTCGTCCTCGGCCCGTGAGGAATACTTTGACCCGCTTTAGCTGCTCGTTCATCTCGGCGGGTACAACTCTATGAGGCCGATTTGATATGATTTATATGTTGGGCTATAGGTTTGTCAATTTGTCGTGACGCCCGCCGCAGCGTCCTCCGGCCCGTGAGCACGACGTTGATGCTCGTTCATCTCGGCGGGCACAACTCTATTAGGCCGAGTTGGTATGATCTCCAGTCAAGGAATAGTGTAACATTTTACAGGCGTTACTTAGATTATTGACCCATTAGCTTGACTTACCTGGCTTGTCAGTCTGTAGGGCCGTAGGTTTGTCAATCGGTCGTGACGCCCGCCGCGGCGTCCTCCGGCCCGTGAGCACGACGTTGAGCCGCTGCAACTGCTCGTCCACTTCTGCGGGCACGACGCCGGGCGCTCGCGGCGCCACCAGCTCTGGCTCTGTTCCTGTCGCTCCGCCGGCGGACTGGTACAGAATCATTTCATCATGTTAAACAAGCAGCTTGGAACTACTAATACTTCTATAGATTGACTTTTCTAGAGTTAAAGTAGCAGTTACACATTAAAAAGCAAAGGTGTTTTACTATACTTAGAGATATATATTTTACCTCAAAAAGAGACTTGTAAGGAGATAACTTTATATTTTGCATGATAAATTAAGTACCTGGTCCTCTGTAAATTTGGCGATCTTTGATGGTGGAGTTTCCTGTAACAATATTAAGATTTACTTATACAAAGTACATTATTGCTTATCTATCTTATCTTATCTTGATATCAGGGGTCCTTACGGATACACTTCGACCCAGTGGGATCTTTTGTGTAATTACCCCTTCTTGCTACTCAATGGTTTGTTCTACCATCTCCATAAACCGGATGATGATGCCATTGGTAGCGTCTGGAATTCCTTGGGCTGTGGGTAACCAATACCAAATTCCTTCATTCTCTGTCTGGCGAGGGCATGACATTCGCATAATAAATGCTCCATTGTTTCTGTCTCCTCACCACACATTCTACAATCTGTATTGTCAGAAAGTCCCAGTTTGGCCAGGAGTCCTTTGACTCCGAAATGGCCTGTGAACACCCCCATTATAATTCTGAGTTGTCTTTTGCTGTAGTTCCACAGTTTCTTGGTCCAGCCCGATTCTACTCTTTCTATGAATAGCTTTGCATGCCTCAGAACCGCCACTTTCTTCCACTCTTGTTGATGTTGGTTTTTGGCATGGTCCTTAATGGCCGTAACTATGGTGGGGACCATGTGAGAGTTCCACGCATGGTTCAGGTCCTACGAAGCTCGTTGCAGACCCTTTTCTAGCTAGCTCATCGGCGTTTTCGTTACCGATGAAGCCTTCGTGCCCTGGAATCCATACCAGCTGCACTTCATTGTGCCTTCCGAGCTTGTTTAATGCTTGGATACCGTTGTGTACAAGTTTAGTCTACTTTGGGCGCTGATAACGCTTTCAGTGCTGCTTGACTGTCGCTGAGTATATAGATGTGCTTCCCTTTGGTTAGCCTATCTATGTTCTCCTGGGCACAGGCGATTATAGCATACGTCTCTGCTTGAAAGACCGTTGCATAACCTCCCATACTTGTGCTGACATTATAGTCTTTTGCATAAATGCCTGCTCCCGTACCTGATGCCATTTTTGATCCATCAGTATACCAAATGTTATCCTCACCATCCATTGTCAGTGGTTTGTGATCCTCGGCCCATTCGTCCCTTGTGGGAACTTGCACTTTACAGTTCCTTTGGAATTCATACCTTGGTTGCATTTTGTCGCAGCTCATGGCAGTTATTCTGGCGAGGAAGTGGTTCTTTTCCATGGATGTGTGCTTAGTTTTCGGCGCGCAGTAACTCCATAGGCCCAGGGTCTTTAGCCTATGCAGTGATTTGCGCTATTTATATTTTTTGGTACACTGGTTACATCTACAGATGCTTATAGTATACTTGTTATCCAACTAAGCTGAAGAAAAAACGAGAGCTTATGACTTTTTCTCGAAACGAACGAAGTTGCGGACATCTTCTAGTTTTTATTATAGAGTTTAAAATGCTCCCCTGAAACTCGTTATGTCATTATTTGTGCGCATTTTCGTTTCCCATATTTGTTTTTCTTTGAAACACTTGTCAATAATGTACGGATTATATTACAAAGGTAATCTGAATCTCCTGGATGTTTTCAAAACACAAAAAAAGTAATGCTGACCACATCGCTGCCCCGCTTGCGCGGGCTGTGCGTGGGCAGCTGGTCGACGAACTCCCACAGAAGCTTGCGCGCGTCCACCGACATGCGCTTGGTGCCCGGGCGCAAGGCGGCACCGAAGTCGCTGTCTGGAGTCACGATATTTTTGTCAACTGAAAAAAAAAAAACAAGTTCCTGCAAAACTGACAGACAACTATCGTGATTCATCCAGAAAGAAGCCGATAATTTTAGAACATCTGTACCGGTTGCCTTGAATCATTAATCTATCTATACTATTATAAAGTTGTAAAAATGAAATGTCTGTACATTGAAGATATTTTCAAAAAACGATTGTAACGGACTACTTGGAGGTCACTAAAACGAAAAAATTTTTTTATAATTTTTTGTATGTGTCGTTGTGGCTTCATCACGCAAAATCGGCTAAACGAATTTCAACAATTTTCTCCAGATAGTTAAAGGATACTTTTTACCCGACTATGCTAAAGAAAAAAAGAGGGGTTATAACTTTTTCTCCTCCGCGAACGAAGTTCCGGGCGCCTTCTAGTATCTAATACCACTCTAGAAAATAAAACGTATACAAAATCATTTCACCCCTTTAAGAGCTACCAGGTGGTTAACAGGCGTCTTGACAGGATCACCTGGTACTTTCCCTACTCCTCACTGCTTACAGTCTTCGTCTGAAGATTAGACCAGGAAAGCTTCTCCTCAAGAGTATGGAATAAGTTTCAGTCAAAAATTTCATTTTTGTGACAAGCTTTTCCGCCGGCTGTACTTTTCTTTGAATAACCATCAACTACTCGCCGAGGCGATTCTAAAGAGCCCAAACTCGGTAGGATTGCATTAGTTTCTTACAGAGTTCCTATGACCACCGTCCTGTTCGATCATCAGATCAGCTCGATGGTATCATACTCTTGTCACTAAACTATCATAAGTATGCCAAATTTTAGGTCAATTGGAAACCGGGAAGTAGGTCAAATTTAACTTGCAAGATTCCACCCGAACATACACAGTTACATTGCAAGTTAAATAAAAGCTTGTAAAAAGTGAAATACTCACATGGGTTAACAGGTGTTTTGACAGGCTCATCTGGCAGTTCCCCTCTTCTAACTGCCTGCAGTCTGCGTCTGGTGTTTGGACTGAATCCTTGAAGGTTGGGGCTGGCCAGCACCTCCTCCAGCGGTGGGGTTTGCATGGAGCGGTCCCGGTCTGGGTCTTGATTAGAGGCTGTAACAAATATCGTGTTAATAGGGGGAGGGAACGAAGAGCGAAGCGAAGAGTTACAGAGCCTTTTATTTACTGTGTTGCCAGATATTTTTATATTTAAGTCTGCGATCCAGTCTTTGAAAAAAATATTACATTCAGGAAGCGTTCCGAATCATTACTTTACTGAAGATAAAATATAACAGATAATGCGTTTATTGCGTTGACCTTCTATCATGCTATGTTAATCTACCGATTGACATGATTTCTTCGTTTGAGACTGATGGACCGGAGAGTGCCATAGACTACTTTTTAATCTTGAAATAAGCAGGATATAAAAAACATAGTAAATATAAATAAATATTAGCAATTTAAGTGTAATACTAATAAATCTATAAATATAATTTTATTTAATCTAACCCATAGAGTATATTGAATGTGTATTAACAGTCGTCAGTCAACGATCTCTAATACAGCGCCATCTATTGATGTGTGGCGAAATTATTCAAAAGTAATACATAACCATACCTATACGTAATAGCATCATATAGCATGGCATGATGCAACTGCCCCGCCGATGAGAAGTCAATTCCGAAACCTGCCACCCCCATACATCCTATAACATTAAATCATTTTAGATTATAAAATGTACTGAGACGACTGGCATCAGAATTGACTTCTCACCAGGCAGCGGGACACTATTTCATAACGCCTTACTTAGATCTCTGGTGGTATAAATCTTAAATAAGGCGTTACAAAATCTAGATAGATGCTAGGAGGGAAATAAAAATCCAAATTTCAGGAAGGTGTAGTTTTATTTTTTTTAGCTAAGTATTTGAAAGCATACAATTACACAGGTTCTTCCCTGACGTAGTCACTTCTTTTACCTTTTAATATTTTGTAGGCCTTTTTGTCCACCGACATTTTCGTCGCAACGCAAATCCAAATCAGAGGCAGATCGGTGTCCAGAAACCAAACAGAGTTCAAATGTAACGAGCAGGGGTCGTAGAGTCCAGGAATAGCCACGTCTTCGTGTAGACATTTTAATAAAACGTAGATAAGACTTTCACGATCACGAAAATAAACTGAAGCGAGTTTGAAAACGAAATATTACAAAATTTGACATTTACAATGACAAAACAACAGCGTTCCGTTTGCGAGAATAATTAACATTGTCGTCACTGTTTATTTTACAATTTAATACCTTAAGTATATAATATTATTGCAAATATCAATAAATTGTAGTCATAAGTGACGATTACTCACTTTGGTAAATATTTCGAATTGTTTACCAGGAATTTAAAGAATAACTTCAGGAAATATATTTTATTTATTTTTCATAGAACTAAACTTAAGACACATCCACCTAGAGTTGCTATGACAAAAATCCTGTTAGTAATACCATATAAAACAAAAAAATGTATTCCATTTTTAATTTTAGCTCCATCTGTTGTTAAGTGTTGAAGTAATATTATTTCCGCTGAACCAACTACTTTGTTCTAACTGAAAACAGTGTGATAACCTTTCGTTGTTATTTATTTTTTTATCAAAGTACAAAATGCAAATTTACTTTCGATGGTGAATTCGACAGAAACTGTCAAAGCCCTGTGCAGCCAATTGGCTTTTGACAATTTACAAAACAGCCTCGTAAACTCGCGCCAATAGGAGATTGAGTCAATTTTGAAAGCCTTGTTCAATACGATAAGGGTATATAAACATAGAATACCGTCTGTGTCGTAGGCGGCATGTTTTCTAGGAGTGTTCTCTTTGGAGCTGTCTTCGTGGCCGCTGAACATGCCCATGCGCTGCATGGCGATGAATCTCGACGCTGGGGACATGCCCTCGAACATTTCATCTGAAACAGACGTTTCTCATACAATTTCATTAATCGTATCGGAAATATAAAATTATAATTAATATTCAAGTGTTAATTTAAGTGTCAAATGTTCTTTCAGTATGTCGCAGACAATATAACAGTGGCATGGACGACGGCAACGTTCTTCGTGGCTGTTATACAGGGTGGAACGTACAAATTCAGTAGGCAACTAATAAAAAAATTGCAACGTGAAATTTATCCCAAGGAAATCTTCAGTAACTTTTCAAGTTATGTTATAGTGTAGATTATTTTTTGGATTTTTTGTATGTGTAGTTGTGGCTTTATCACGCGAAATCGCCTACACGGTTTTCAACTATTTTTGGTACACGGATAGCCGGCCATCCACAGATGGTTACAGGATACTTTTATCCAACTACGCCGACGAAAAAAGAGGGTTCACAACTTTTTCCCCTCAGGATTCTTCTTCAGGGATCTTCACGATCACGACTCAGAATTTCAAAGTCTACTCATCAATTTTCGTTGGTACTATTTTAATTTTGTGCATAAATATTTTTTCCTAATTTGGGACTAGAACTAGTATTCCAAATTCAACTTTTTGTTCATAGCTATCTTCGTGTTCATAACTAGCATGAAATTCAATAATCTTACTTTTATTGCTGATCTTCTTGAATTTCTTTTTCGCCTGGCGCGGCGAAGAATTCGGAGCGACATCTGGTGGCAACACTGGATCTGCTTCAGGTAAGTTTGCATCGAAGTCTTCTTGTTGAGCTTCGGGAGTCTTACTTCTTCTAGATTCAGGTGCTTGACTTCTTTCTTGTTCTTGAACTTTGCTTATTTCTTGTTCGGGCGTTCTTTTTCTTTCCGGGTCTGGCGTTTTAGTTCTCGCTTCGGGCGTTCTGCTTCGATTCGGGTCGTGCGCTTTTATTTCTGGGTTTACAAGTGTGTTTTCCAGTTTAGGAGGTGGATCTGTAACAAGTCATGAAATAGTACATTATGATACCAGTGTGGTACGTTGGTAATTACACTCGAGGCTATATCTTGCAGCACGAGTCGTAGACGAGTGCTGTATAAAGCCGAGAGTGTAATGACCAATGCACACGAGTTTCATACGACGTTTTTCAACACACTGGCGAGGAAAAAAGCAAAAAAAAAAAATCGTACCTTACTTACAATTGGTCTATCATATACGTGCATAACCAATCCTGTAGTCGTAAGTTTTACATTAATCCGTCATAAGTCAACAGTACCTACCTTCAATTTACGTACCTACATAATGATTATATTTTAAATATCATTGCTTGAGACTATTTACATAATATTGACATTTAAAAAAAAACATACTTCAATATGAAATATTTGTAAATATTACACATGTACAAATCAAATCAAAATGGCGCGCAGCGACCGTTGCATTTGTCAATGCGCGCGCACGAGTGATGAGGCAATGGCTAATAGGCCAATCAGCCAAACATTAATAATATATTAAACTAAATAATTATATCAATTTAATACAATCAAAACGTTATTTTGTTTAGAAAACTTTATAATTTATTGAAATTAATTGCGGTGCGGGCGGCGTACTTGGCTCATCATGGGTGTCGTGTTCTAGGTTTCGGCAGTTACCTGTCTCCGCCCTGTCCACGGCATGGCTCGCCTCGTCGACCTTGAGGCCGGTGTGGGCGCACGCCAGCAGCCAGCCGGCGCTGACGACGGGCACGCCCCACTTGCGCGCGGCGGCGTACTTGGCTCATCATGGGTGTCGTGTTCTAGGTTTCGGCAGTTACCTGTCTCCGCCCTGTCCACGGCATGGCTCGCCTCGTCGACCTTGAGGCCGGTGTGGGCGCACGCCAGCAGCCAGCCGGCGCTGACGACGGGCACGCCCCACTTGCGCGCGGCGGCGTACTTGGCTCATCATGGGTGTCGTGTTCTAGGTTTCGGCAGTTACCTGTCTCCGCCCTGTCCACGGCATGGCTCGCCTCGTCGACCTTGAGGCCGGTGTGGGCGCACGCCAGCAGCCAGCCGGCGCTGACGACGGGCACGCCCCACTTGCGCGCGGCGGCGTACTTGGCTCATCATGGGTGTCGTGTTCTAGGTTTCGGCAGTTACCTGTCTCCGCCCTGTCCACGGCATGGCTCGCCTCGTCGACCTTGAGGCCGGTGTGGGCGCACGCCAGCAGCCAGCCGGCGCTGACGACGGGCACGCCCCACTTGCGCGCGGCGGCGTACTTGGCTCATCATGGGTGTCGTGTTCTAGGTTTCGGCAGTTACCTGTCTCCGCCCTGTCCACGGCATGGCTCGCCTCGTCGACCTTGAGGCCGGTGTGGGCGCACGCCAGCAGCCAGCCGGCGCTGACGACGGGCACGCCCCACTTGCGCGCGGCGGCGTACTTGGCTCATCATGGGTGTCGTGTTCTAGGTTTCGGCAGTTACCTGTCTCCGCCCTGTCCACGGCATGGCTCGCCTCGTCGACCTTGAGGCCGGTGTGGGCGCACGCCAGCAGCCAGCCGGCGCTGACGACGGGCACGCCCCACTTGCGCGCGGCGGCGTACTTGGCTCATCATGGGTGTCGTGTTCTAGGTTTCGGCAGTTACCTGTCTCCGCCCTGTCCACGGCATGGCTCGCCTCGTCGACCTTGAGGCCGGTGTGGGCGCACGCCAGCAGCCAGCCGGCGCTGACGACGGGCACGCCCCACTTGCGCGCGGCGGCGTACTTGGCTCATCATGGGTGTCGTGTTCTAGGTTTCGGCAGTTACCTGTCTCCGCCCTGTCCACGGCATGGCTCGCCTCGTCGACCTTGAGGCCGGTGTGGGCGCACGCCAGCAGCCAGCCGGCGCTGACGACGGGCACGCCCCACTTGCGCGCGGCGGCGTACTTGGCTCATCATGGGTGTCGTGTTCTAGGTTTCGGCAGTTACCTGTCTCCGCCCTGTCCACGGCATGGCTCGCCTCGTCGACCTTGAGGCCGGTGTGGGCGCACGCCAGCAGCCAGCCGGCGCTGACGACGGGCACGCCCCACTTGCGCGCGGCGGCGTACTTGACTCATCATGGGTGTCGTGTTCTAGGTTTCGGCAGTTACCTGTCTCCGCCCTGTCCACGGCATGGCTCGCCTCGTCGACCTTGAGGCCGGTGTGGGCGCACGCCAGCAGCCAGCCGGCGCTGACGACGGGCACGCCCCACTTGCGCGCGGCGGCGTACTTGGCTCATCATGGGTGTCGTGTTCTAGGTTTCGGCAGTTACCTGTCTCCGCCCTGTCCACGGCATGGCTCGCCTCGTCGACCTTGAGGCCGGTGTGGGCGCACGCCAGCAGCCAGCCGGCGCTGACGACGGGCACGCCCCACTTGCGCGCGGCGGCGTACTTGGCTCATCATGGGTGTCGTGTTCTAGGTTTCGGCAGTTACCTGTCTCCGCCCTGTCCACGGCATGGCTCGCCTCGTCGACCTTGAGGCCGGTGTGGGCGCACGCCAGCAGCCAGCCGGCGCTGACGACGGGCACGCCCCACTTGCGCGCGGCGGCGTACTTGGCTCATCATGGGTGTCGTGTTCTAGGTTTCGGCAGTTACCTGTCTCCGCCCTGTCCACGGCATGGCTCGCCTCGTCGACCTTGAGGCCGGTGTGGGCGCACGCCAGCAGCCAGCCGGCGCTGACGACGGGCACGCCCCACTTGCGCGCGGCGGCGTACTTGGCTCATCATGGGTGTCGTGTTCTAGGTTTCGGCAGTTACCTGTCTCCGCCCTGTCCACGGCATGGCTCGCCTCGTCGACCTTGAGGCCGGTGTGGGCGCACGCCAGCAGCCAGCCGGCGCTGACGACGGGCACGCCCCACTTGCGCGCGGCGGCGTACTTGGCTCATCATGGGTGTCGTGTTCTAGGTTTCGGCAGTTACCTGTCTCCGCCCTGTCCACGGCATGGCTCGCCTCGTCGACCTTGAGGCCGGTGTGGGCGCACGCCAGCAGCCAGCCGGCGCTGACGACGGGCACGCCCCACTTGCGCGCGGCGGCGTACTTGGCTCATCATGGGTGTCGTGTTCTAGGTTTCGGCAGTTACCTGTCTCCGCCCTGTCCACGGCATGGCTCGCCTCGTCGACCTTGAGGCCGGTGTGGGCGCACGCCAGCAGCCAGCCGGCGCTGACGACGGGCACGCCCCACTTGCGCGCGGCGGCGTACTTGGCTCATCATGGGTGTCGTGTTCTAGGTTTCGGCAGTTACCTGTCTCCGCCCTGTCCACGGCATGGCTCGCCTCGTCGACCTTGAGGCCGGTGTGGGCGCACGCCAGCAGCCAGCCGGCGCTGACGACGGGCACGCCCCACTTGCGCGCGGCGGCGTACTTGACTCATCATGGGTGTCGTGTTCTAGGTTTCGGCAGTTACCTGTCTCCGCCCTGTCCACGGCATGGCTCGCCTCGTCGACCTTGAGGCCGGTGTGGGCGCACGCCAGCAGCCAGCCGGCGCTGACGACGGGCACGCCCCACTTGCGCGCGGCGGCGTACTTGGCTCATCATGGGTGTCGTGTTCTAGGTTTCGGCAGTTACCTGTCTCCGCCCTGTCCACGGCATGGCTCGCCTCGTCGACCTTGAGGCCGGTGTGGGCGCACGCCAGCAGCCAGCCGGCGCTGACGACGGGCACGCCCCACTTGCGCGCGGCGGCGTACTTGGCTCATCATGGGTGTCGTGTTCTAGGTTTCGGCAGTTACCTGTCTCCGCCCTGTCCACGGCATGGCTCGCCTCGTCGACCTTGAGGCCGGTGTGGGCGCACGCCAGCAGCCAGCCGGCGCTGACGACGGGCACGCCCCACTTGCGCGCGGCGGCGTACTTGGCTCATCATGGGTGTCGTGTTCTAGGTTTCGGCAGTTACCTGTCTCCGCCCTGTCCACGGCATGGCTCGCCTCGTCGACCTTGAGGCCGGTGTGGGCGCACGCCAGCAGCCAGCCGGCGCTGACGACGGGCACGCCCCACTTGCGCGCGGCGGCGTACTTGACTCATCATGGGTGTCGTGTTCTAGGTTTCGGCAGTTACCTGTCTCCGCCCTGTCCACGGCATGGCTCGCCTCGTCGACCTTGAGGCCGGTGTGGGCGCACGCCAGCAGCCAGCCGGCGCTGACGACGGGCACGCCCCACTTGCGCGCGGCGGCGTACTTGGCTCATCATGGGTGTCGTGTTCTAGGTTTCGGCAGTTACCTGTCTCCGCCCTGTCCACGGCATGGCTCGCCTCGTCGACCTTGAGGCCGGTGTGGGCGCACGCCAGCAGCCAGCCGGCGCTGACGACGGGCACGCCCCACTTGCGCGCGGCGGCGTACTTGGCTCATCATGGGTGTCGTGTTCTAGGTTTCGGCAGTTACCTGTCTCCGCCCTGTCCACGGCATGGCTCGCCTCGTCGACCTTGAGGCCGGTGTGGGCGCACGCCAGCAGCCAGCCGGCGCTGACGACGGGCACGCCCCACTTGCGCGCGGCGGCGTACTTGGCTCATCATGGGTGTCGTGTTCTAGGTTTCGGCAGTTACCTGTCTCCGCCCTGTCCACGGCATGGCTCGCCTCGTCGACCTTGAGGCCGGTGTGGGCGCACGCCAGCAGCCAGCCGGCGCTGACGACGGGCACGCCCCACTTGCGCGCGGCGGCGTACTTGGCTCATCATGGGTGTCGTGTTCTAGGTTTCGGCAGTTACCTGTCTCCGCCCTGTCCACGGCATGGCTCGCCTCGTCGACCTTGAGGCCGGTGTGGGCGCACGCCAGCAGCCAGCCGGCGCTGACGACGGGCACGCCCCACTTGCGCGCGGCGGCGTACTTGACTCATCATGGGTGTCGTGTTCTAGGTTTCGGCAGTTACCTGTCTCCGCCCTGTCCACGGCATGGCTCGCCTCGTCGACCTTGAGGCCGGTGTGGGCGCACGCCAGCAGCCAGCCGGCGCTGACGACGGGCACGCCCCACTTGCGCGCGGCGGCGTACTTGGCTCATCATGGGTGTCGTGTTCTAGGTTTCGGCAGTTACCTGTCTCCGCCCTGTCCACGGCATGGCTCGCCTCGTCGACCTTGAGGCCGGTGTGGGCGCACGCCAGCAGCCAGCCGGCGCTGACGACGGGCACGCCCCACTTGCGCGCGGCGGCGTACTTGGCTCATCATGGGTGTCGTGTTCTAGGTTTCGGCAGTTACCTGTCTCCGCCCTGTCCACGGCATGGCTCGCCTCGTCGACCTTGAGGCCGGTGTGGGCGCACGCCAGCAGCCAGCCGGCGCTGACGACGGGCACGCCCCACTTGCGCGCGGCGGCGTACTTGGCTCATCATGGGTGTCGTGTTCTAGGTTTCGGCAGTTACCTGTCTCCGCCCTGTCCACGGCATGGCTCGCCTCGTCGACCTTGAGGCCGGTGTGGGCGCACGCCAGCAGCCAGCCGGCGCTGACGACGGGCACGCCCCACTTGCGCGCGGCGGCGTACTTGACTCATCATGGGTGTCGTGTTCTAGGTTTCGGCAGTTACCTGTCTCCGCCCTGTCCACGGCATGGCTCGCCTCGTCGACCTTGAGGCCGGTGTGGGCGCACGCCAGCAGCCAGCCGGCGCTGACGACGGGCACGCCCCACTTGCGCGCGGCGGCGTACTTGGCTCATCATGGGTGTCGTGTTCTAGGTTTCGGCAGTTACCTGTCTCCGCCCTGTCCACGGCATGGCTCGCCTCGTCGACCTTGAGGCCGGTGTGGGCGCACGCCAGCAGCCAGCCGGCGCTGACGACGGGCACGCCCCACTTGCGCGCGGCGGCGTACTTGGCTCATCATGGGTGTCGTGTTCTAGGTTTCGGCAGTTACCTGTCTCCGCCCTGTCCACGGCATGGCTCGCCTCGTCGACCTTGAGGCCGGTGTGGGCGCACGCCAGCAGCCAGCCGGCGCTGACGACGGGCACGCCCCACTTGCGCGCGGCGGCGTACTTGGCTCATCATGGGTGTCGTGTTCTAGGTTTCGGCAGTTACCTGTCTCCGCCCTGTCCACGGCATGGCTCGCCTCGTCGACCTTGAGGCCGGTGTGGGCGCACGCCAGCAGCCAGCCGGCGCTGACGACGGGCACGCCCCACTTGCGCGCGGCGGCGTACTTGGCTCATCATGGGTGTCGTGTTCTAGGTTTCGGCAGTTACCTGTCTCCGCCCTGTCCACGGCATGGCTCGCCTCGTCGACCTTGAGGCCGGTGTGGGCGCACGCCAGCAGCCAGCCGGCGCTGACGACGGGCACGCCCCACTTGCGCGCGGCGGCGTACTTGGCTCATCATGGGTGTCGTGTTCTAGGTTTCGGCAGTTACCTGTCTCCGCCCTGTCCACGGCATGGCTCGCCTCGTCGACCTTGAGGCCGGTGTGGGCGCACGCCAGCAGCCAGCCGGCGCTGACGACGGGCACGCCCCACTTGCGCGCGGCGGCGTACTTGGCTCATCATGGGTGTCGTGTTCTAGGTTTCGGCAGTTACCTGTCTCCGCCCTGTCCACGGCATGGCTCGCCTCGTCGACCTTGAGGCCGGTGTGGGCGCACGCCAGCAGCCAGCCGGCGCTGACGACGGGCACGCCCCACTTGCGCGCGGCGGCGTACTTGACTCATCATGGGTGTCGTGTTCTAGGTTTCGGCAGTTACCTGTCTCCGCCCTGTCCACGGCATGGCTCGCCTCGTCGACCTTGAGGCCGGTGTGGGCGCACGCCAGCAGCCAGCCGGCGCTGACGACGGGCACGCCCCACTTGCGCGCGGCGGCGTACTTGACTCATCATGGGTGTCGTGTTCTAGGTTTCGGCAGTTACCTGTCTCCGCCCTGTCCACGGCATGGCTCGCCTCGTCGACCTTGAGGCCGGTGTGGGCGCACGCCAGCAGCCAGCCGGCGCTGACGACGGGCACGCCCCACTTGCGCGCGGCGGCGTACTTGGCTCATCATGGGTGTCGTGTTCTAGGTTTCGGCAGTTACCTGTCTCCGCCCTGTCCACGGCATGGCTCGCCTCGTCGACCTTGAGGCCGGTGTGGGCGCACGCCAGCAGCCAGCCGGCGCTGACGACGGGCACGCCCCACTTGCGCGCGGCGGCGTACTTGGCTCATCATGGGTGTCGTGTTCTAGGTTTCGGCAGTTACCTGTCTCCGCCCTGTCCACGGCATGGCTCGCCTCGTCGACCTTGAGGCCGGTGTGGGCGCACGCCAGCAGCCAGCCGGCGCTGACGACGGGCACGCCCCACTTGCGCGCGGCGGCGTACTTGGCTCATCATGGGTGTCGTGTTCTAGGTTTCGGCAGTTACCTGTCTCCGCCCTGTCCACGGCATGGCTCGCCTCGTCGACCTTGAGGCCGGTGTGGGCGCACGCCAGCAGCCAGCCGGCGCTGACGACGGGCACGCCCCACTTGCGCGCGGCGGCGTACTTGGCTCATCATGGGTGTCGTGTTCTAGGTTTCGGCAGTTACCTGTCTCCGCCCTGTCCACGGCATGGCTCGCCTCGTCGACCTTGAGGCCGGTGTGGGCGCACGCCAGCAGCCAGCCGGCGCTGAGGACGGGCACGCCCCACTTGCGCGCGGCGGCGTACTTGGCTCATCATGGGTGTCGTGTTCTAGGTTTCGGCAGTTACCTGTCTCCGCCCTGTCCACGGCATGGCTCGCCTCGTCGACCTTGAGGCCGGTGTGGGCGCACGCCAGCAGCCAGCCGGCGCTGACGACGGGCACGCCCCACTTGCGCGCGGCGGCGTACTTGGCTCATCATGGGTGTCGTGTTCTAGGTTTCGGCAGTTACCTGTCTCCGCCCTGTCCACGGCATGGCTCGCCTCGTCGACCTTGAGGCCGGTGTGGGCGCACGCCAGCAGCCAGCCGGCGCTGACGACGGGCACGCCCCACTTGCGCGCGGCGGCGTACTTGACTCATCATGGGTGTCGTGTTCTAGGTTTCGGCAGTTACCTGTCTCCGCCCTGTCCACGGCATGGCTCGCCTCGTCGACCTTGAGGCCGGTGTGGGCGCACGCCAGCAGCCAGCCGGCGCTGACGACGGGCACGCCCCACTTGCGCGCGGCGGCGTACTTGGCTCATCATGGGTGTCGTGTTCTAGGTTTCGGCAGTTACCTGTCTCCGCCCTGTCCACGGCATGGCTCGCCTCGTCGACCTTGAGGCCGGTGTGGGCGCACGCCAGCAGCCAGCCGGCGCTGACGACGGGCACGCCCCACTTGCGCGCGGCGGCGTACTTGGCTCATCATGGGTGTCGTGTTCTAGGTTTCGGCAGTTACCTGTCTCCGCCCTGTCCACGGCATGGCTCGCCTCGTCGACCTTGAGGCCGGTGTGGGCGCACGCCAGCAGCCAGCCGGCGCTGACGACGGGCACGCCCCACTTGCGCGCGGCGGCGTACTTGGCTCATCATGGGTGTCGTGTTCTAGGTTTCGGCAGTTACCTGTCTCCGCCCTGTCCACGGCATGGCTCGCCTCGTCGACCTTGAGGCCGGTGTGGGCGCACGCCAGCAGCCAGCCGGCGCTGACGACGGGCACGCCCCACTTGCGCGCGGCGGCGTACTTGACTCATCATGGGTGTCGTGTTCTAGGTTTCGGCAGTTACCTGTCTCCGCCCTGTCCACGGCATGGCTCGCCTCGTCGACCTTGAGGCCGGTGTGGGCGCACGCCAGCAGCCAGCCGGCGCTGACGACGGGCACGCCCCACTTGCGCGCGGCGGCGTACTTGGCTCATCATGGGTGTCGTGTTCTAGGTTTCGGCAGTTACCTGTCTCCGCCCTGTCCACGGCATGGCTCGCCTCGTCGACCTTGAGGCCGGTGTGGGCGCACGCCAGCAGCCAGCCGGCGCTGACGACGGGCACGCCCCACTTGCGCGCGGCGGCGTACTTGGCTCATCATGGGTGTCGTGTTCTAGGTTTCGGCAGTTACCTGTCTCCGCCCTGTCCACGGCATGGCTCGCCTCGTCGACCTTGAGGCCGGTGTGGGCGCACGCCAGCAGCCAGCCGGCGCTGACGACGGGCACGCCCCACTTGCGCGCGGCGGCGTACTTGACTCATCATGGGTGTCGTGTTCTAGGTTTCGGCAGTTACCTGTCTCCGCCCTGTCCACGGCATGGCTCGCCTCGTCGACCTTGAGGCCGGTGTGGGCGCACGCCAGCAGCCAGCCGGCGCTGACGACGGGCACGCCCCACTTGCGCGCGGCGGCGTACTTGACTCATCATGGGTGTCGTGTTCTAGGTTTCGGCAGTTACCTGTCTCCGCCCTGTCCACGGCATGGCTCGCCTCGTCGACCTTGAGGCCGGTGTGGGCGCACGCCAGCAGCCAGCCGGCGCTGACGACGGGCACGCCCCACTTGCGCGCGGCGGCGTACTTGACTCATCATGGGTGTCGTGTTCTAGGTTTCGGCAGTTACCTGTCTCCGCCCTGTCCACGGCATGGCTCGCCTCGTCGACCTTGAGGCCGGTGTGGGCGCACGCCAGCAGCCAGCCGGCGCTGACGACGGGCACGCCCCACTTGCGCGCGGCGGCGTACTTGGCTCATCATGGGTGTCGTGTTCTAGGTTTCGGCAGTTACCTGTCTCCGCCCTGTCCACGGCATGGCTCGCCTCGTCGACCTTGAGGCCGGTGTGGGCGCACGCCAGCAGCCAGCCGGCGCTGACGACGGGCACGCCCCACTTGCGCGCGGCGGCGTACTTGACTCATCATGGGTGTCGTGTTCTAGGTTTCGGCAGTTACCTGTCTCCGCCCTGTCCACGGCATGGCTCGCCTCGTCGACCTTGAGGCCGGTGTGGGCGCACGCCAGCAGCCAGCCGGCGCTGACGACGGGCACGCCCCACTTGCGCGCGGCGGCGTACTTGGCTCATCATGGGTGTCGTGTTCTAGGTTTCGGCAGTTACCTGTCTCCGCCCTGTCCACGGCATGGCTCGCCTCGTCGACCTTGAGGCCGGTGTGGGCGCACGCCAGCAGCCAGCCGGCGCTGACGACGGGCACGCCCCACTTGCGCGCGGCGGCGTACTTGACTCATCATGGGTGTCGTGTTCTAGGTTTCGGCAGTTACCTGTCTCCGCCCTGTCCACGGCATGGCTCGCCTCGTCGACCTTGAGGCCGGTGTGGGCGCACGCCAGCAGCCAGCCGGCGCTGACGACGGGCACGCCCCACTTGCGCGCGGCGGCGTACTTGACTCATCATGGGTGTCGTGTTCTAGGTTTCGGCAGTTACCTGTCTCCGCCCTGTCCACGGCATGGCTCGCCTCGTCGACCTTGAGGCCGGTGTGGGCGCACGCCAGCAGCCAGCCGGCGCTGACGACGGGCACGCCCCACTTGCGCGCGGCGGCGTACTTGGCTCATCATGGGTGTCGTGTTCTAGGTTTCGGCAGTTACCTGTCTCCGCCCTGTCCACGGCATGGCTCGCCTCGTCGACCTTGAGGCCGGTGTGGGCGCACGCCAGCAGCCAGCCGGCGCTGACGACGGGCACGCCCCACTTGCGCGCGGCGGCGTACTTGGCTCATCATGGGTGTCGTGTTCTAGGTTTCGGCAGTTACCTGTCTCCGCCCTGTCCACGGCATGGCTCGCCTCGTCGACCTTGAGGCCGGTGTGGGCGCACGCCAGCAGCCAGCCGGCGCTGACGACGGGCACGCCCCACTTGCGCGCGGCGGCGTACTTGGCGCCGCCGGCCTCCGGGCAGATCAGGTGCGTGGACGCCAGCGCGCTGTTGTTGCTGCGGCGGCAGAAGCGCTGCTGCATGCTGCACACAATAGTGTATAGCGTCAGGAGGCGAAATTATGTAGTTACGGCCAGGACGTATTGAATCCAGAGCGAAGCGAGGGCCTCTATAGTACTGTAAAGATGGCGCTAAGTGATACAGCTGTTGTGTTCGATTAATAATGTATTTCTCTAATGCTTAGCCTAAATATATAGCTATAAAGACATGGATAGGTGTATGTGTTATGTGGCAAACTACAGCACAATCCTAAGCGTAGTAAAAAATGAAGGATTCTAAAGTAAAATCCAAAAAATAATACAGGGCGCTACAAGAGTCTCTAAAGTAGTGAGCTTAGCCAGCCACTCTAAATAAAACAATTTAACGGATTATATGGCGTATATTATCTCATTTTAGTCCACCCGTGACCATGGAAAGCTGAAAAGCTTCCGAAACGTCGGGAACTAAAATGAGATAACATACGCGATATAATCCGTTAAATTGTTTTATTTCAATGAGTCATAATCACAGAAACAGAAGAAAATATTAAGCGACTCTAAAGTAAAATCTGACTCTATCATTGAATCCAGAGTGCAGCCAAGTATCCTAACGTATCCAACTTTAAAATAGAATCCACAGCGCAGCGAGGGTTTCTAAAAATGAAGGGAGCAGTGATGAATTCTAAAATAGAATCTAGAGTGCGGCGAGGGTCCCTAAAGTAGAATCGCGAAGAGCGCAGCACGGGATCTAAAATGTATTGTATTGTATACTCAGCGACACATAGCTTGGCCAGTTCGTATAAAAACGCCCGTTCAATACGTGTGTAGGTGCTCAAACTGGCTACTTACGCCATTTAGCGAGTTGAAGCCCTAGGCCTAAGTAGTACACCTACACACGAGTTTCCCGAAAGTAGGATCAGCTAGGGCCTCTTAATTACAACACTGGGCATAGCGAGAAAATCTAAAGTAGCCCAGAGTGCATCGAGGATAAAATAGAATTCAGAGCGTAGCTAAGGTTTTTAAAATTACAATCCAGAGCATAGCGATGGACTCCAAAATAGAATCCGGAGCTTAGCAAAGGATTGTAAACTAGAGGTCTCAAAGTATAGATCTAAGATGTAATATTGTATACTGCGTGGAGCGGGTTGGAGCCCTAGGGCAAGTAGATCTAAGATGTATTGTATACTCACGCAGCCCCACAAAGCTTAGCCAACTCGTCTAAAAACGCCCGTTCAACGCCAGTGTAGGTGCTTAAACTGGCTACTACGCCGTGGAGCGGGTTGGCTCCCGGAGACTTCAGGTGTACAGGACGGTGGTAGTACTCGATAGGTGTTAGGGCTTGTCGGGAGAGGCAGTCTTTCTGTGAAGAAATTATATGGATTGTTTTTTTAAAAACATCTTGATGTTTTACCATCACGATCTTCGTTATTTTTATAGTGAATTTCTTCATTAAGAAACTATATTCTTATAAATAATCTATTCAAGACTGTATTTGAACAGTCGGAGTCTTTGTATTTATAAGAAACTAGAAGGCGCCCGCAACTTCGTTTGCGGAGGAGAAAAAGTCATAACCCCTCTTTTTTTCTTTAGCATAGTCGGGTAAAAAATATCCTATAACTATCTGGAGATACCCAGCTACCCGTGTACCAAAAATAGTTGAAATCCGTTTAGCCGATTTAGCCTGATGAAGCCATAACGACACATACAAAAATACATAAAATCCGAAAAAATATTTTTCGTTTTAGTGACCTCCACATAGTCCGTAACAATCTTTTTTTTTTAATATCTTCAATGTGCAGACATTTCATTTGTACAACTTTATCATAATATAGATATGGATGAAACCTATTAAAAATGTGGGGATTTAACGTCTCTATGGGACCAACCCTAATTAGAGGTTATAAAGGGACATTACCCCAGGCAAATCTAGCTTAGTTTCAATATATATTATCAATTTTCATGTAAACTATATTTATTGTGATTACTAAAGTGCATTTTGATCAGGGATCGAATATCGGTATTATTTGCGTACAAAATAACCGGTATTCAATTTCGTTATATCGCTTATTATTCGATTTTTATTTTATTTTAATGAGCTAAATTCAAAGTTAATAATAATTACCTAAATACTATTTAACAAACATTTTAAAATATCGAGAGGTTGGTAAGTTATTGCATGTTAAAGTAATACCGGTAACTATCCCTAACGTTTTCAAGTGTCGTGTCGCTATTGACAGACATCAAAGTGACAGCTACCACCCACTAAAGACATCCTTTTATGGAAAGAAATATTTACTATATAATTAAAAGGGTCAATTTTCATAGAGAAGCGAAAGTTATTCAAGTTTTATGTACAAAAATCCACAAAACAAGTAAAAAAAAAACATTTTTTTTGTTGAATTTGACTTGACCTCAGGAACGTATGGTTAAAATCTTGCGGATTCCTCACGAGACACTTTAAATAAATAAATAAACACGGGAAATTTTTTACACAAATCGAACTAGTCCCATGGTAAGCTCAATAAGGCTTGTGTTACGAGTACTAGACGATATATTTAATATATATTTACTTATATACATAGAAAACATCCAAGACTCAGGAACAAATAATTGCCCTTACCGGGATTTGAACCCAGGACCTTTACCTTCGCAGGCCACGTTACTCCCACTGAGCCAAACCGGTCGTCATATATCCGTCATTGCTATCCTAAGACACTTACCACCCAGAACACAGTGACCGCCTCCGCAGCCTTGGTCACAAGTTGACTGGTGTCGAAGTCCAGCGGCACCAGCACGTGCGAGCCCCCCGCCCCCGCCGCGACCAGCATCCCCCCCTCTTCCCGTATCTCGGCGCCGATTTCGCATATCGCCTCGTCCTCTAGACCTTGCACTTCGAATACTAAATCTGCAACAATAAAGTACAGTAGTACCACGAATAAAAGTTACATCGGCAATCTTGACGAGTGCTAACAAGTACCGAATGAAACCGAACGTGTGACCATTTCAATAAAGACCTTGTTGCACAATACGTACGGTACATATGCAATGACAGGTGAAAACGTGCTCTCGCTCATGGCGACTGACGCGGCGCCAGACAAAATGGCGGGCGCCGGAGCTACCGGCGTCGCGCGCAAAATTTTGGCCAATGGGCGTTGAAGATTTTACCCGCGCAAACGCGCTGCCTTATAATTGGTTAATCTGTTTTCAAAAGTGCTTTCTGCGCAGGTACATCGTTGTAACTTATATTTGTGGTACTACTATAACAGACATGATGACTGGGTATGAAAATCCAAATTCTAATTAGTCCGTCAATTAGATAATAGAAAAATATTGGACACGTATTTTTTGATTTTTCAAAATAATAAAAAATACTCAGAAAAATCGCATTAAAATTTAGGAGTGGGGGCTCGTAAAGTACCTAGGAGTGACGTCACGCGACATTTTGACTCAATGTATCGCCTTTATTTTTTATTACGTAAAAAAATAAAATATGCGTGTCCAATATTTTTTTATTAATCAACATGGCGGACTAATTATTAAAATTTAGTCATCATCCCTATTGAAATAAGTTAATGTATTGTATACGCAAATGGTTTTAAATAGTGTGTATACGCAAATAGTTTTAAGTAGAAACCACTCACAAATCGTTGAGGTTAATTTATCCAAAATTGTAACTTACCATATCGCTGGCCCAATATTACAGGGTTCTATGTTTCACTTTTACAGAATTGAAGTCGGCTTGAACATTGTCATAGTGACATATAGTCTAATTTTAACTACCCTGAAAATGTAACATAGAACCCTGTTATATTCGACCAGCGATATCGTTAGAGTACACGTTTGTTTTCATGATTTTAAGGGTTCCGTACCCAAAGGGTATGTGTCATGGTGTCCGTCAGTCTGTCTGTCTGTTTGTCTATCTGCCACCAGGCTAAATCTCTTGAACCGTGATAGCTAGACAGTTGAAATTTTCACACATGAAGTATTACTGTTGCCGCTATATCAGTAACCAATATAAAATTATAATTCGTAGCGTATATTTTGTACGGAATTCACGGTGCGTGAGTCCGGCTCGCACTTGGCCGGCTTTTTTACAAACCTTTGAATATATTTTCAGACTGCGTGAACCCGGAGACGGTGACTGCCGTGTTGTCTTCGGTTTTAGTCGGCTCGCTTCTTTCAACCAGCTCTGCAGACTTCCTTGGTTCTACAGCTTGCGATAGGTTTTCTGAAAGATAAGAGTTAAGCATATCTGTTCAATATTCATTCAGTATTATAAACTCAAGTTATTGCACCCTCAATAATGTTGGAATTGCTGGCAGTCTAAAAAAACGGATAGCACGAGTCACACTTTTTGTTTTTACAAATATCATGATAATAAATATCACAATTTTGTAATCACTCCACTAGCGATATTATTATAAACAAAGATCAGAAACATATGATTTTTTTTCCGACGATACTGGACTTGACCAGTGCCTTGAGCCAGACCGGGGCAGCACGCTCTACCAACTGAGCTAATCGTCCAAACCAGTAGTCCACGAATTTCGTCATCTGTTCTTGCTTATGGATCTCTGTATGGTGCATCTAACAAATGAATTGATTTTCATTTGTTTCTGATCTTTGCTTATAATAAGCACAAGTCATGTTCAAATCTGCCAGTGAGTTATAATGTCAGACTGTGTTTAAGAGTTAATGCGCCGTGCGCAAAAAAAAATATTTCGGTATGGTGAAAGCCCCTGATTTAGTCGTGGAGGCTTCCCGGAGCTCACCATCCCAGCAGCAGGGTGAGTAATCCCGTTGGGTAAAAAATACAATCCACAACAACGTGGTTTTACGCCACAATGACGATTAATATTAATGCGAAGAGGGAAAATGGTAGGACATTTAATAGACCTCCTAAACATTTTGTGTTGACCATGAAGACCTTTTTCATCTCCTAATTTAAAGTTTTGACCACAGAGACTGTCTACATCTCCATTAAACTTAGCATAAGACTTTTTTTTATATATACTTTCATTTATTATAATTCTTGTTTACTTTTATTGACGCCTAGAGACCCTTTACATATCTGTAAGTATAGGTTAAGTTATAATCTAATGGAACCAGAGTTAAAAGAAAAAAAAAAACATTATTTCTTATACAGATACCAAACATTTTAACTAATAAACAATAACATTTACATTACCATTGTTGCATTATTAAGAATCATTGGGGTGTTGCAACGCTATTTTAGAAAAACATCCTATACGCGACTTTGAACACTGAACTGTGGAATAAATTGCCGCCTGAAGGAGTTTTTCGGCCCGATGCGACCTTCAAACCTTCAAGAAAAGAGCGTACTCTCACCTGAAAGGCCGGCAACGCACTTGTGACTTCTCCGGTGATGCAAGTGTCTATGGGCGACGGTGATCGCTTACCGTCAGGCGACTCATCTGCTCGTTTGCCTCCTGTCATAAAAAAATGACCTTACCGGCACCATAGTTTCGCTCCTTGATTATAACACCAGTAATAAACGGTATTGAATTTTTAACAAAAAAAAAATCATTACAAATAGGAAAGCCTCAAAATCTGCTCTGACTATAACCTGGCAACTTCGTTCGTGACACTCGCATGGTCTGCGGGCGACGGGGGGAAAGACAGCGGGGGCGGGTATGAGGTGTGCGCGCTGCGGAGCACGCCTCCCCTCCTCCACCTCCGCTGTCTTTCCCCCCGTCGCCCGTAGACAATGAGAGTGTCACGATCGAAGTTGTCGGGGTATAGACGGAAACTTATACATTAGGGCTAATAAACTCACGGCTCAAGTAATGGTCGACGATGGGATCTGCTTGCGGCTCGCTTGTCTCCGTCGTGTCGCGACGGGGCAGAAGCAGTTGCAGCGTGCGCTTGCTCATAGGCGAGGCCGCGGCTACCGCGGGCTGGCTGGCCTTGCGCGGGGTGGCCGGTGCGGGGTTCAGGATGAACTGGAAATTACAGGAACAGGATGAATTTACCAGTCGTTGATCTATTAAAACTAGTAAACCACGAGAGCAGAGCAGCCAGAACGGGGAAAATTCTAATAACATTCATAAAAGTGTGACGGAAATGTCTACGCTTTGCTACATACAGGGTGTAAGATACGTGTACCGTAAATTGAAAGCAAAGTTTCGAACCATTATATATTTGAGTCAGAAAATTGTGAAAATTTTCCATGGAAAATTCCAAAATTTTTAAGGGCGTTTATCACGCGCCCTTTTAACATGAAGGTTACCTCCGCTTCGTCCAGCACTCGGCCGGCCTCGACGCTCCGCACGAGCCACAGCGGCGACAGCACGGGCGCGGCCGGCAGCGCGGCGGCGGCGGCGGCGGCGGCGGCGCCCCACGACACGGCGTGCGTCACGCGCGTGTGCGGACCGTCGTAACTGCACACGAAATAGTACATTACTGCAGACGCCGGGAAAGAGGGGCTTGCCGGGTGAGTAGGTATAGACGGCCGACCGCAGGGAGGCAAGATAGTGATACAAAGCCGGCAAGCACTGTTCACGGCCAGAGGCATGTATAGTGCTTTTCTCAAACATATGCAATGTTGACACATGACAAAAGTTTTTTTTTATATTTCATCCAATCCCGCCATAGTGTTTTTTTTTATGGAAGTCCCTATATTTCATCTGTGTAGTGTTCGAGTAGACCATATTAGGGCCGTTATACACAACCTGATAATAAGAATCTTAATTTCTATAATAAATAAAATAAATGCAGAGGATTTAAAATATTGTCTATGGTCTCTGTTGACTTACGTATAGACAATATTTTAAATTTATTCATCAACATATCAACCATAAAGATTTGTGTTCTTAATTAATATCAGTGTGTGTGGCATTAACGCGGATATTTTTGGTCCGCTGCTGTTTAGCCTGTTCATAAACACAGACGCCATGTTTACATTAAAATTAAAAAAAAAATACTTCAAAAATCAAATCAAAAATCAAAATCATTTATTTTAACCAAGTTATAAAAGATATTTGTCGAATCCTCCTTTTAAGTCTAACACTTGTGTTAGGAGGTATTCGCTCTTTCAGTCCGGTGTTTACAAGGTTAAAAGCATACATCTTATATACTATTATAAAGTTCTAAAAATGAAATGTTTGTATGTGCGTATGTGTCGTTGTGGCTTCATCACGCTAAATCGACTAAATGGATGTCAACCATTCCCGATACACGGGCAGCTTGGTAGCTTCAGACGGTAATAGGATACTTTTTACCCGACTATACTAAAGAAAAAGAGGGGTTATACTTCCCGACCTAGTCCTTGAATTTTGTATGAAATTCCTTTACAGTTCTCTCAAGTTGTTCCGCCCGAAACGTGATACTTTGAAGCCTGACGCACGTAATGATGAGAGTTCATTGTATATTTGAGAATATATATATATATATATATATATGTCGGCGAGGCAGCGATTCGATCTATGTTGGCAACCTTCAACAAAACGTCAAGCGATGACAGCTGTCAAAACATTGCTTGGGAGTGGTCTGTGCTTGGTTGGTTTCGAGTAGTTTGTAAACGTTACAATGTTTTTTTCTCAAACATGCAATGAAATATTAATGTTATGTTCCTTATAATAGGCTGCGAAGTATGACGTTTCAGGTGCGGCTAGGACAAGAGGTCGTTAATAGAATTCCATACAAATCATGCAGGCCTAGGCCGGCAAAGTCCTCTTTTTTAATTTCCATTCCACATAAATTTGTGGCACAGGCATCATTACATTCTGCCACTATGCGTATTGAAAATAAAAATTTGATTATTTTGTTGTTTATTTCATTGCATGTTTGAAAAAAGCCCTATACATACCTCGGCGGAAAATATGGGGTTGCCCGCCTCAGACCTAACCAGTCTATATTTCTTTGGCCGGCAACCCCTGTCGTTGCGGCCTCTGTAGTAATGTACTATATTAACGGGTAGATTTTTTAAGGAGCGAATGATTAAAACTGCCATTGTCAGCCCGGGTGTCAGGCGGCCATGACGGCATTTTGAAATCGGACGGTGTGGCGAACGGACGCAAGCATAACTCTCCGCGTTTCGTGATAACTGTCCGTCCGTTTCCATCCAGCAAGTGTTTATTTATTTCTTACGTCTGATTGTACAATAGGGATGTTGACTGTACTCAAATAATAATAAATTTTTGAAGCAAAATGGTAGTTTTTATGAGGAAACTCCAAAAAAAAACTTTGAGTTCGATACCTTACGTGTATCTTGTTTTATGAGCCTTTGAAAATAGGTAGGAAAGTCCATTTTTAAAGTATGAAAACAGTAATAAATAATAATACCATTGAATAACCCATGAAATGTATGGTAACTTTTGTTATGAAATCGTTTCGATAAACGCAAGTTTTAACATAGCTGAAGAACAAAGTTCTTAATCCCCATATAAGGTAGGAAGGTGTGACGTCACGCCTTCCTAGAGTTTAGTATGGAGCGTTATTGGGAAAGTCCAACAATGTGATTCTAACATTGTTGTATCTTGTGGAGTATTTATTTATTTAATCTTTATTGCACAAAAGAAAACTTATTGTACAAAAGGCGAACTTAATGCCATAAGGCATTCTCTACCAGTCAACCTTAGGGCAAAGCAGAAAAATTGATTATGACATTGAAATAGTTTTTTCATCAATATTTCTATTATTGAAAGATCGTTTTGTAACATAACACAAAAAGTTGTCAACATCCCTATTCGATTAAAGGATAATTGTGTGATAACTCTACGTGTTTATTTTTGTGAATCAAAAATCATAAAATCAATCACATCAACCGACACTTCAAGATGGCTGGTAATGAAAATTCGGGCTCGGTGCCACCCTCTCTGATAATCTCCTCCGCATATATTAGAAGATAAGCACATAAGAGTGCTTTCGTATTTTTGGTAAAAAAAAGCATCAGAAACGGATTTTCGACGTTGATTTTCTAAGAAAAAAAAGAAGATATTTTCACTTCTCCTGCTCAAAAAGCACGTCATATTAGCTTCGCGAAATGAAACTAAAATAGTACATTTAGCCCCTAGGGTTAAAAAGAAAGACATATAATCCCATACAAATTTCTATGACACTGAAAAAAAACTTCCGGCCAGCTACATACTCCTTACGAATAATTAAAAACAAACAAACCAACCTGATCAGATTGGCCAAATTTCTGATAGAATTGCTCAAACGGTTGTAGGTCTAAACTGGGGTGGATACATTTCTATGAAGCTGTGCGTACCTAACTTTAACTCACTGAATCGCTTTTATTTTTTGATTAGATAAAAAAAGAAAAAAATACGTCTTCAATATTGTTTATTAATCTACAAGACGGACTAATTATTAAAAATTAGTCACCATCCCTATCACATAGTACATATTGGTATACGAGTAAGATAAAAATCTGATCAGGTCAGGTCATAAATTGTCAGTATGTGTGAGATCTTTGTTTGTGATTTTTTTATTGTATGCGTTCATAGAAATAGTAATATTTCCATAGTCTTGACATCTCCTTCCGTTCAAGTGTATGAAGTATTTGTTCGGTAATGGCACCGATTGACGGCTCCAGTCGTTGAGTACTATAAGCTTTATTTCCCAAAGTTTCAACCATGCAGTATAGAGGCAAGGAGCCTGCGCTACCCAAAGGTTGTCTGGAAGAGATCGCTATTTAGCGATAAGACTGCCTGTTTTTTGCCTCTGCTAATTCAAATGTTACTGTCATGTTCGATACTTCTGTGTTGTGTGCAATAAAGAGTATTAGTAAGGATTTGATAGCTGTTGGTCCAATATGCGATTCGTCCAGATATAATTTACTGTCTTGTTTCGTCCAGTAAGGAGGCCAAACTCATATAGGAAACCAGATGAAATAGCGTCCGTAGTGGAAAGCAGTAAAAAAATAGTTCCAAATCTGTCCACAATGGCGCTAGAGTGGCGAGATACTATGAAGTCGACAACCCCTTACAAAACATTTTCATCGAAATGCTACTCAATCCTTCGTTCTTCAGATGTAAATATTCAATCATGTTCAAAAGTAGGTCACAAGATCTACAGATTACAGAGCCACTAGTATGTATGGTTATAGAAAAAAATAGCAGTAGTCTGTACAATGTTATAGAACTACGTACCGTACGCCCCCCGCTCGCGACACGCACGCCCATGCGCGTTCTCGAGCCACACCGTCTAAACCGCTCACCCAAATCTAAACAGAAAAAAAGATTTGTTACGTACCTAAAACTATTGCTTACAAAACCATGTTCTATATTTGGAACAACGAAAAGTGTAAATTGATATAAAACAAAATAAATCAAAATGATCTTGTTCCATATTCGGAACAAAGGTAAAAGTAAATTAAAATCAGATTAAACCATGTTCCAGGTTTGGAACAACAAGAAAACTAGATTACATTCAAATCAAATTAAAATGATCATGTTCCATATTAGGAATAATAAGAAAAGTACATCAGATTCCAGTCAGGATTACATTATAATAATCATGTTCCATATTCATAACAACAAGAAAAATAGATTACATTCAAATCAAATTAAAATGATCATGAGGTATTAGGAACAATGTGAAAGGTGGATCAGATTCACATTATAATCAAAATCAAATTAATTCATATTTGGAACAACACGAAAACTAGATCACATTCAAATAAAAACAAAATGATCATGGAACAACGAGAAAAGTTGATCATATTTAAATCAAATTATAATTATAACAAGAAAACTAGATCACGTTCAAATCACATTAAAATGATCATGTTCCATATTAGGAACAATGTGGAAAGTAGATCAGATTCATATTAAAATCAAAAACTAATTATTTCATATTTGGAACAAGAAGAAAACGATCACATATCACATTCAAATAAAAAACAAAATGATCAAATTAAAACATGCTCAATATTTGGAAGAACAAGAAAACCACATTAAATTCAAATCAAATTAATACGATCTTGTTCCATATTAAGAATAACGAGAAAAGTAGATCAGATTCAAATAAAAATAAAATTAAAACATGATCCATATTTGGAACAAATCCAATCAAATTAAAATCATTTATTTATTCTAAGTTGTACAAAAACTTGTCAAATCCTCCTTTTAAACCTAATACTTGTGTTAGGATTTATTCGCTCTTTCATTCAGGTGTTACAAGGTTAACTAAAGATATATAGATAAATCTTTGTTTTTAATTAATAACTAAAACTAATGAAATTGATGAAACAGGAGTCGTCTTGTACATAAAATAAATAAATATTGCGGGACAATTTTACACAAATCGAACTAGTCCCATGGTAAGCTCGATGAGGCTTGTGTTATGGGTACTAGACGACGATATATTTAATAGATATATTACTTATATAACGGCAAAACATCCAAGACTCAGGAACAAATATTTTAGTTCATCACACAAATATTTGACCTTACCGGGATTTGAACCCAGGTCCTCAGCTTCGCAGGCAACACTACTCCCACTGAGCTAAACCGGTCGTCAAAATAACGATTAAGGCATTGAAATAGAAGACAAAAAGTGAGTGAATTATATTTAACACACACACACATAATATCTGTGTAGTCTCAGTTCAAAGTTCAAAGTAGTCTAAAGTTACTAATACACATCGATCTAGTATACTTACGCAAAACCCGTCGAATATAGGACCAGCCTTTTTGATACTAGCGACATCGAATGCTTCGAACGCTTTCTGAATTTCATCTGCAGTATCTTTCTTAGACTCTTGATGTAACTGAAATAATAAATAGTAGGATATTGAGAATTATCTATTTGCACGTGTATCTTACAATTTTTTACAATGTATATTCTCAGAAAATAGCTCTGTATTGTCCAACATAGGAACGTAAAGTGCTAGAGTTCCGGGCATATGCATTGCAATAGTAATTTATGATACAAGCATAAGTTATACAATTACCTAATCGCACGTGTATCGTACAACGTTTTAATATGTATAAGCTAAGATAAGCACCTTATGTGTTTATATTAGCCTTTAAATGCATTGTAAAATTACTTTACCACACGTGTACGGTAAGTAGCACTTTACGTGTCTTTGTTGGCTAGTACAAAGAGGCATTTTATGAGCATATGCATAGCAAATATCTTTACCTTAGTACTTCCCGATAGCATGATAGACTCTGCCATTTTGCTTTCGTCAACAAAATTGTTCGGTTGCCCTTCTTTCGTGATGCGTGTAAGATTCAAACCTGTGGACAATTAAACATAAACTTCACATCGATTTAAAAAAATCATTTACTACACAGGATGTTGACACTACTTGTCAATTAGACCTTACGTCACGGTGGCGACAACTGACGATATTACCATTTTAGAACATTATTGTTTTTTTTTAACGGGATTTTTTCCGATGAAATCAGATAGAATATAAACATCGCAACGTGTACATTTTACTAGTGAATGAACGGTGCTAGTGAACGGGCTTTTTCCGATGAAGTCAGATAGAATATAAACATCGCAACGTGTACATTTTACTAGTGAATGAACGGTGCTAGTGAACGGGCTTTTTTCGATGAAGTCAGATAGAATAGAAACATCGCAACGGGTACATTTTATTAGTGAATGAACGGTATTAGTAAATTAACTGTGTTAGTGAATATACGGTCCCAGTGAATGAACAGTGCTAGTGCACGAGTGGTGCTAGTGAATGAACGGTGCCAGTAAACGAACAGATCATCTATATGCTATAATGTACTCACTCTTACATGGCAATAGAGGGTCCAGGGATAAAGGAACTTAGTTGTAACCGAGTTTCCTGCACTGTCTATGAAGATATGGAATAAGCTGACTCACTCATGTCGGGCACGAGTCGGTCCCGGACGGGCGAGGAGGTGGCGGCCGAGCACACCTTGTAGCGTGCTACGGGGAGCGCGAACCCCAGCGCCGCCGAGTCCTTGACCCAGTGGGGGGTCACGCACACCTTGCCGAATTCTATAGCTGCTTTATATTTCTCGCTCCCCGTTGTTTCCCTGAAATAATACACACTCGATAAAATAAATAAATAAAAATAATATCAGGGACAATCTTACACAAATCAACCTAGTCCCAAACTAAGCAAAGCTATGGGTACTAGGCGACGATATCCATACTAATATTATAAATGCGAAAGTGTGTCTGTCTGTCTGTTACCTCTTCACGCTTAAACCGCTGAACCGATTTTGGTATGGATGAAATTTGGTATGGAGATAGTTTGAGTCCCGGGGAAGGAGATATATCCATAGGCTACTTTTTATCCCGGAAAAATACCCTTATTCGCGATAAATATTTTTTTTCTACGTGTCGTTGTGGCGTCATCACAGTAATCTGCTAAACGGATTTCAACTATGTTTCGTACACGGGTAGCTGGGTATCTCCAAATGCTTATAGGACACTTTTTACCCGACAATGCTAAAGAAAAGAGAGGTTATTACTTTTTCTCCTCCGTGAACGAAGTTGCAGGCACCTTCTAGTATTTAATAGATATACTATTTTTATACATACAAAAATATCCAAGACTCAGGAACAAATATTTATGCTCATCACACAAATATTTGCCCTTACCGGGATTTGAACCCAGGACCTCAGCTTTGCAGGCAACGTTACTCCCACTGAGCTAAACCAGTCGTCTAAATAGAAACAACTTACTTGGTCAACACAAGAACATCCGTTGTCTGACTCAGGAACACCCTCGAGAAGTCACCACCGTTACCGTTAACGAGTTTCATAATCATCTTCTTGTCGTTCGTGTTGAGTCCAGAAGTTGTGATCTGCAGGTTGGCGAAGGGTGGCAGCCGGTGGGCCTTGAACTCTGATGAGGAACCGTTGATGTCCTGTTTCAGGGAGGCCTCCCAGACGGCCTCGACCCAGGTGTCACGCATCACTGGTATGCCACGTTCGGCTGCTTTCTGAGAGTTAAAAATGATCAGCTTTATATCTGTTGTCAGCTTCAACAGGCGTGGTTCACTCCACGATGACGCCGCGTGGCAAAATTGGTAGGCCTCATTTATGAGGCCTACCGATAGTTGCCACGTACTGTCACGGAACGCACGCGGTCGCGATAACTATCGCAAACAAAATTTGACAATTTAACGAGGGGCTACATGCCGCGATGCAGAGGCGCGTTCATGAAATTCGCGACTGCATCGCTGCAAAAAGTCGGCGTGTACGGCCTGCCTAAAGTGATCCCTCTGTCATATAAACATATGAATAGCAGGACATCCTTGTATGATTTTGGAGTTTAGTTTGGAGTTTTTAACATTGTGAATCAAAAGGTTTTAGATTTTTCGACAAATCAAAATTTTATATTCAGCGCGATATCTAGTTAAATTTATTCTGTAATAAATTGCACACATGTCACAAACGTCAAAATTTATAATAAATCTTCATGAAAATAATAATTATGTCAGTCAAGACCTGAAAAACAGCACCCTCCCGGTCCTGGTACAAATGTGCTCATAATTCTGGCGGCATTTCCTCGCTGGATAGGTATCGACAGACTTTGCACCAGAAACGATACGGAGCGGCAGAAACGATTCGGAGCGGAACTAGTTAAAAATACAATACTTACTATATATTTGTCAGAAAACACGTTGTTGGCGATTAGATGGGTTGTGTCAGAAGATAAGACTGCACTGTAGGTACCCCCCATCCATTCGATCTTTTGCTTTAAGCTTGTCTAAAAATAAGATACACAACTTATAGCATTTTAAATGTATTAATAACTAGTTTGATGTTTAATTTTACAACATAATAGGCATGATGAGTCATCATTTGATGATCGAAATTCTAATTAGTCCGTCAGCTACATAATAAAAAGAATTAGGGTTCCATACCCAAAGGGTAAAACGGTACCCTAGTACTAAGACTTCGCTGTCCGTCTATCTGCCTGTCACCAGGCTGTATCTCATGAACCGTGATAGCAAGACGGTTGAAATTTTCACAGATGATGTATTTCTGTTGCCGCTATAACAACAAATACTAAAAACAGTATAATTTTATGTATGTCTGTCTATATCAGTAACCAATATAAAAATGATCGAACACCGCGTACTTAGGAGTAGGGATCTGCTAACACTGGATTTTCATAGATACTGCCGTTTGTAGCGTATATTTTGTACGGAACCCTCGGTGCGCGAGTCCGACTCGCACTTGGCCGGTTTTTTAGTATGTTTCTGTTGTTATTTTTTAAGGTGATTTACAACACATTGTAACTAAAAGCGATTTTAAAGTTCTACTATACCTTCAATTCTTTTTGCAAGCCACTGATAGTCACAATCAGGCCTCTCATTGCCACTGTATATACCGGGTGACCTCTGGACGGGATGGTATTGCCTTCCGTAAGTGAGCAGGAGAGACATCTGGGGCCGAGTACTCTGATAAAGTGACGAGATTAATGATTTTATTTTCATGATTATAAATTGTAACACTGCCGGGTCTTAAGCTTGAAGTCCCCTGTTTTATACAGGTAGTCCTATCAACTGAATGTAATATACCAAGCAGTTGCATGCAGTCCAGATAGGCACAAAAGCACTGCCTACCCTGAAGCCTTGAACAACCATGGCTCCATACAGGCATGGAGAAACTGCCACCCTGAAGCCCTGCACAACCATAGCTCTATATGTATAGGCACAGAAAAACTGCCTGCCTTCTACCTTGGCCAAAAACCCTGTATATGCCAATGATACCAATATTACCAAGGATAGTGCTTCAGACTGAGAGAGTTCTTTTAGCGTTTTTTGAGATTTTACTTTGCAACACCATGGTCATCGTTTTAGAATAGAGCACTACATTTAAATAAAACAATTTAACGGACTATGTGGCATATATTATCTCATTTGAGTTCCCGACGTTTCGGAAGCTTATCAGCTCTCCACGGTCACGGGTTGAAGTAATATATGGTGTTGCAAAGTAAAATCACAAAAACGCAAAGATAATCGTGGAAAACAGAAAAAAATATTAACTCCAGATTATATTTTTCTACTTTGCCCTAAGGTTGACTGGTAGAGAATGGCATTAAGTTCGCTTTTTGTATGATGAGTTTTCTTTTGTGAAATAAACTAAATAAATAAACCTAGGTGAAATTTTTGTACTTTACTCTTGCTATGTGGTTAAAATACCATGTATAAGCCACTATCACTAATTTGTCCTTATATAAGTAGGCGGGGACTTATGAGGTTAAGCAAAGAAGTTAAATAGACAAGTAATGGATGCAAATTGATTTCCACACAATCTATCTCTACACAACATTCAGCACTAATAATGTCCCTGTTAAGCCTATTCATTGAATATAAAAAAAATGCCTTTATGACATTAAGTCCGAGATTTTTACTTTCTTGTATTGTACAGACTAATATCACTTTAATACCCTGAATATGCGTGCCTACCTGCTTATGGTGGGTTACTGACTCTTTATAAACCTTGCAGAACCCCACACAGTAGGTCTTCTGAGATTGATGAAGTTTTATATTTCATTTTCAAAACATTAGCATCAATTAGCAAATATTATCATGTTCCATTATTCAGGTGATCTTTAGTTCATATTGCCCAAGCTATACATTGTATCTTGTAAAAAGATAGGCAAGGTACAAGGACTAGATACATACAGACATTTTGTAGCTTTCAACTTTTCATATAGTTCTCCTTCAAATTCTGATAACACAAATATGTCGCTTTTTATCGGCGGTTTGTCAAGAGTAAGGAAGTTTTCGTGTGTCCACTGAGCCTGGAGCCCCCCTCCGCGGTGATTCTCGCAGGCCTGAATGGAAAAAATAAGTTAAAATAGTCAAAATCGACAAGATGGATAAAACATATTTGCAATCGTCTTTAACAGTAAAATCTCGTTTCTACTGGAGGTATGCTGAACATAAGTAGACCGTTTATTAATGAACAAATCGGTCGAAATAATCTAAAAGGTTACTGTAGTATTGAAATAACAAAATCCGTTGTAAACAAAAACATCATAAGACTTACCGTATAAGCAATGAGCATGTCTTCAGAACAATCATTTTCATCGTTACAATGTCTTGGGATAACAAATGTTACTTTAATTTTAACATCAGTCATAGTTCGTTCGTTCGTTTATATTATTGAAATCTATAACCTTCCTTTAGTTCCTTTTAGATATTTTGCCCGCTTGTTTACAGAAATGTCAAAGTTTTTTTCGTTACAGATAAAGTATGACAATACATGTACTACTATGATCGCGTTCATATTTTTTTTTTATAAGCAGACAACGGATGCGTAAAGCTTTGCTGATTGTCTCGTGGGTCTATTACGAAAATGTCTGAAATGCTAATGTCAAAACATTTGCGGTTTTATCTGTGGAGATGGAGACTAAAATCTGACTGACGGTCGACTTTTGTGCGTTTTGTGCCGCTATTTTGTGGTGATTGTAGTAAATAAAAATGCTTTTCTATTCGTTTTTCAAATCTCTTGTGGGAAAAGACGTTGTAGTGGAACTGAAGAATGATCTTAGCATATGCGGAACATTGCATTCAGTAGATCAATACTTGAATATAAAGCTTTCGGATATAAGCGTCATCGACCCGGACAAGTATCCTCATATGTTGTCAGTGAAAAACTGTTTTATCAGAGGCTCCGTAGTCCGCTACGTGCAATTACCAGCGGATGAAGTGGACACCCAGCTCTTACAGGACGCGGCGAGAAAAGAAGCGACGGTTTCTACGAGATAAACATAACCTCAAAATGCTAGTTTTTACTTTGGAGTGTGGATGTTAACTATGTGTAAATAATAAGCATAAGTCTTAATAAATTTACTTTGTATTAAACATTGTTTCAATATTAAATTGCAGATAAAAACTCTTAAAGTAACTTAGTAAACAGAACTCAAACTCAATGAATTAAGAATTATGATGTGGTTTAAGCAACTTAATTGTTATTTAAAAGTTTCTTTCATTTCGTGACCTAGATGAACTAAATTAAACTAGAGTGAGCACATTTGGTTACACAGTCATTCAAACAAACGGCTGAAACAAATTGTTAAATAATTAATAAAATAGTAGTCTATTGATTAGGTCAGTCATACTTAAACTTTATAAGGGACTATAAGTACACTCTGTACTTATTTTCCTTCCTATCAATTCTATTGAAAATTATTGAAAGGCCAGCAAAGCACTTGTGACTCCTATGGTGTTGCAGGTGTGTGGGGGCTATATTGTTTGCTTACCATCAATTTGTCTGTGTGTGATACGTCTGCTTGTTTACCCCCTATAATAACATAAATTAAAAAAAATATCACTGCTTGTTCTATAACATAAAATAAAAAAAATATCGCTTATCTGCAGGCTGCAATGGGAGACATAAAAAAAGTATTAAATTGCTACACACTAATAACTAAACCAAGATCAAATAAAAAAAGTGTTTGGTGCCTATGATGCAGCCAGCAATCCCACGCTGTATGGCTATTGCAAGTCTGAGTGAAAAGCTGCCTGTGCATATTGAGGTTTTCGCTGAGTTGCTGACCTTGTAAGCCCCAGATCCTTGCCAGCTTCAGGGGCTGAGTGTTTTGACACCAGATTTTAAATTGTTGACACAGTGTCAACATCATTATTTTCATCATTAGCCTACACATATCTGAAATATAATTTAAAGAGGCAAAGTTGAGTTTTTATGCACATGGCTTGATAGGCTGATATGGGAGTGAAAAGTTATGGTTGCATAAGTGACAAAAATGAGGATAAAAATAATCTATTAGGAAAACCTAATGTTATTCTTATTCCACTGTAATTTCCTTATTACCATACATTTTACATTTTACCAATTTGCATTTTATTGCTGTATTATTAAATCTTGAAAATGTATTCTTGAAGGAAATTGGTTATTACGCCACCTATTGATGAGTAGCTGTACTAAATAAGACAGTAATTGTGGCAATAGTGAAAATACTATTGATTACAATTTATCTTTGTATTTTCTGCCATCAAACGTTTCTACATTCTATACATTATTAAAATTTATAAATTGTATACACGGCTAAAAAAACTTACAGAGTTATTGCTTTTTACTTTGGCTACACAGTTCTTGCAGTAAAGTGTTGCCTTTAAGGACACATCATGTTAGTAGCATCGTTGAAAACATGATAGTATGATATTGTAGTTTTTTTTAGCTTGGGGTTTATATCATGAATAATAATATTTAGGTGATAAAATACTAGAAAATTAAATAGTTCTTGGTAAATAAATGGTTGAAATTTAATTTAAATCTGACAACACTTCGTATATCGCTTCAAGTTGTTGTATACTATGCTCATTTACTCTACGCTCGTCTGGTTTATTTTATCTTCGTATTCCTTGAATAAATCCTCTCTATAAACATTTCTCGCCGCAAGTGAGTGTAATGTGCATGTGCGTCAGTTCATATATAATAGACGATGAACTCATCTAAATGTGAAAGATAATAAAACATCGATACATATAATTTTTCATACATCATTCATATTCCAGCGTCTAACATGTGATTCCAAATGTAAATAATTAATTGATATTATCGCACAAAATGGACGTGAAAGGTTGTAATCGTGGGAGTAAAGTGATGTGACGTCTTTTTGGTTCATTGCTCCTATATTAATGTGCAGTTATCAGTGTTTCTTCAAGAGACTAAAACACTTTCCTTGGCCTGGCTTCAGCTTCAGGTTTTGAAAAAAGTAAGTTGCTTTTTTAATATTTTTTTTTTATTATCATGAGTTCGTTTTATATTAGTTTCTCACATCTGCTTGCAGTATGTTGCAAATAATGAGTCATACAGTGCTTTTGTTTTATCTGAATTGTTTATGTTAGGAGTGTTAATTTCGCGCGATGTCGGCGTCTCATTATCATCAATTAGCGGAATGCAGGTCGGCTGTGTTACTTTATTATGATATCGCCGCAAAACATTTTATTATGATGATACTTGTTTCTGGTATGTGGTACTTACTTGTGCCTTAGAAGTACCTAAATGCAAACTTAAGACATTTGCTGTTACTTGGAAGAATATTTCGCGCTTTCCTAATTTGGATTAAAATTCTTTGTGCGAAGCCATTAATTTGGCATAAAAGCTTAAAATATAATAGATTTTTTTTTCTTTAGAGCTTATTTTACACCTATATATCTTTATATATTTGAATAACAAGAGCATTTAATTTTTCACAGACCATAGTAGTGGAAATAATTGGACTTATAGCCGGCTTATTTTTTAAAATTTTGTCTAAAATGGAGAAGCTGTTAACTGAAACCAGTCTGCTCTTTACAGTTTTTATAATTCATAACTTATTATCCATTGCAAATAAATTTTCAATTTCGAAGTTTTTTAAGTAGATTCTTGATGGAAATAGTTCAAAATTATTTAACAGTTCATTGAAATAAAACATATTAACGGATTATATCGCTTATATTATCTCATTTTAGTTCCTGACGTTTCGGAAGCTTTCCAGCTTTCCATGGCCATGGGAGGACCATGACCATGATACGCGATATAATTCGTTAAATTGTTTTATTTCAATGAGTAATAATCGCGGAAACAGAAGAAAATATTATTTAACAGTTACATAACCAAATTAATTTTGAAAACTGAAAGTGTGTGAAAATTTTGTAGTTGACATGTTGAATGTTCAATGTAACTGTGGGAAGAATTCATAATGGGCCATTAAGATACAAACATTGTTTACACACTTAATAGTGGCTTACTTACTTTTAACTGTGACATTCTTCATTGTGAGATAATCATACTGTTACATTATAAATTATAGCTGGCCATTTTTTGTGTTTTAACATAAGGTTAATGAAGGCAACAAATATGACATAGATACATAATTTCTTACTTTATCATATACTATTTTACTAGATATTTATAATAATAAATAATATTTTAGTGACATTGCTAGTATGTATTTATTTATTTATTTAAATGTTATTGCACAATACAAGTACAAATGGCGGACTTAATGCCATAAAGGCATTCTCTACCAGTCAACCATTATATTGTGTTGCTGAAAAGCTTCCGAAACGTCAGTAACTCAAATGAGATAACACGCCGATATAATCGCAGAAACAGACGTAAATATAAAAATAAAATGACTGAACTAAAAATACCTAATAATTGTTAATAATAGTCATCTTTTCCCTTGCTTTTAACGCTTCCATTTATCAATTTCATTGAAGAAGATAAGTTTTCTTGTATTTGATAAGAATGATTAGTTATCACAATGAATTCTTGAAGAAAACTGAGTCAGTCAAGTGAATTAACTTGAAATGAAAGCCAACTAAATTACTAACAAGTGTAGCCCCTCCATATTGACACTCTGGTGCCGTGTCATGGTCACTGTTGTTTCAATGTAGGAGTAAGACAGTCTGAAATTGGATCTATATCGGAATCCCTAACGTCATTTGTCCTAATGTATCGTTTTTCCTAATGTATCATTTGCCATAACACATTTTTTTCAGAAACCGTAAACTTTTCAGGATTGTTATAAACCAAACCTAACCTAACCTAATCTATACGACGATCATTTAAAAAATCCTGAAAAGTTTACGGTTTCTGAAAAAAATGCGTTATGGCAAATGATACATTAGGACAAACAATACATTAGGACAAATGACGTTAGGGATTCCGAATGAGACCCTCTGAAATTACTAGCATAGGGGTATTTCTTGTTAGTTTAGACTCTGTAAATGTAGGAGATCGCTCAGAGATAAGGCTGCTTATTGTCTACCAAAGTGATGACACTTTAGGCTAAGTATGTTGCACAACAGCTTATGAAGCTGGCAGTCCCATGTTTGAATCCCAGACAGGGTAAGGGTTTGTGTGACAAGCACTAATGTTTGCTCCTGGGTCTTGGATGTTCTCTATTTATTTAAGTATTATACTTTTTTATTTGAATATGTAGATTGTTGCCTGGTACCCATAGTACAGTCAGCAGCAGAGAAATGTGACCTCTTTGCCATATAATGTTAGTATGGCAGGGGGGTTACTTTTCTCTGCAGCTGACTGTACAAGCTTTGCTTAGCTTGGGACTAGGTTGTTTTGTCTAACATTGTCCCTGATATTACAAATCCCACCAATACATGAATGTGGAAAATAAGCCAAGTTTTCATGTTCCACCAAAAGTAGTGATATCCCAAAAGGTGCCAATTCTGGTACAAAATTGTTAACAGTAAAACCAATTTATTGCCACTATAATGCATTTTGAGACCTAACTTTGCAGTTTTTTTTTATATACAACAGCTTGGTATTGTGACATACTGAATAGAAAACTATCATATTACAGATCTATGGGCCTCAGAGTTCATTCATCATAAAAAAAACCGTCATTAAAATTTATTTAATTCAAGCGTTGATGGCTCATACATGCATTACATTATAAAACTTAAACATTACACTTAACGCATATAGCTAGTAACACAGACATTTCAAAGACACATCTTTTTTAGGCTGTAATGACAGTAATAATAAGACTATGAAGACATGTTACACACATGCAAGAAAATATAGAGGATATCAACTCATGTGCCCTGTGTGCTGGTTTTCTTATTTAATATCATAAGAAAAGACATTTTAGGTACCTATTTGGCGCCTGAGGTAAATGACCTTTGTTACGTAAGCAAAAGACAAACATACAAACACTTCCGCATTTATAATATTAATAAGAATTTCGATCATGTATCTGATACGTAAATAAATGGTCAGTCATTATATTATATAAAGAGATGCACTACGAAGAACCAATATGGAAGCATAGATCTGGTATGAATACAAGTGGCTTAATTAAAGTAGTCATGTCAGTATTACAAAAAACCGGTCAAGTGCGAGTCGTACTCGCGCTCCGAGGGTTCCGTACAATATATACGCTACAAATGGCCGTATCTATGAAAATCCAGTGTCAGCAGAGCCCTACTCTTAAGCAAAATGCACGTGATGCTCGATCATTTTATATTGGTTATTGATATAGACAGACATAAAATTATACTCATTGAAATAAAACAATTTAACGGTATATTATCTCATTTTAGTTCCCGACGTTTCGGAAAATGAGATAATATACGCGATATAATCCGAAAAATTGTTTTATTTCAATGAGTAATAATCGCGGAAACAGAAGAAAATATTATAAAATTATACTGTTGTTAGTATTTGTTGTTACAGCGGCAACAGAAATACATCATCTGTGAAAATTTCAACCGTCTGGTCTATTATGGTTCATGAGATACAGACTGGTGACAGACAGACAGACAGACTAACAAACGGACAGTGAAATCTTAGTAATAGGGTCCCGTTTTACCCTTTGGGCACGGAACCCTAAAAAAAGACCAAGTGCGAGTCAGACTTATAGAAATGCAAGTTTTCTAAAAAGTTGGGAGTTTTCGGAAATTTGCATAATTTTATCATTGCATTGCACCCATTTACACACTCAATCACACACGTACACACGAATGTCATGCGAAGTGAGCAGATTTTCTCGTTTTCAGTTTTTAAATTAATATTTAGTAAATAAAATAAATATTAAGGGACAATTTTTAAGCAAACTGAAGTAGTCCCGTGGTAAGCTCAATAAGGCTTGTGTTATGAGTACTAGACGCCGATATATTTACTTATATACATACAAAAGATCCAAGACTCAGGAACAAATATCTCATCACACAAATATTTGCTGATTTGAACCAAGGACCCTCAGCTTCGCAATTTAGTTAGAGTTAGTACTTACCACATAATTTTAATCTTAAATTATTACCTGGATTCTACAGATATATACTGATATTTGGGCTTCACTGTTTATCTGTGGACATCTGTTATTGGCTTTATGTATTAATTCGAAGCTCTGTTATTGATGTTTTGTAATGCTGATGATGTTCCAAATAAAAAAAAAAAACAATTTTGGGATTTTGAGAAATTACCGAAACTTTTTCAAATTTTGGAAACTTCCCGTCTGCAGATCAGGACTTGCGCACGAAGGACTCTTAACAAAAAAACGAGATAAACAGAAAACATGGCTAAGAAAACTCGAGACTCCTTTCAAACAAAAAAAAATCCCAATTAAATCCGGTTAGGAGCTACGAAGCCACAGATACACTATACAGCCCATACACTCTATAAATTTATACCAAACCATCTCCCCTTTTTTTCGAGCCCGTGGTACGATACTATACGATGATAACTGAATTTTTGTGGTTACGCTATATTGATGGGAATGGGAAATTTTTAAACACGAATTATGTTGCATACTAAACTACATTTTATTAAAAATATGAAAAGTTTGACAGCGGTGGGATTCGAACCCACGCCCTTTCGGACTGGTGCCTAAAACCAGCGCCTTAGACCGCTCGGCCACGCTGCCTCTGCCTAGACGTGCCAATTTACGTACATATTACAACACTCAGTACTATTCGGTTTTCTTATTATGAAGTTCACCAAACAAGTTGTATGAAATTTCGCAAGGGTGACATTATCACAATCATATATAGCGTCCGGTTTTCTTTGCTTTTTGAATGTGAAAATCTAGGAACGACATGAATACGTCATTATACCGTCACTTGACGTCATAGTCGTAACAATTGTATTTGCTCACAGCATTGAACTCTGCTAGGTTATCTAACAAATCGAATCAGTAAATTCGACAAGCTTTTGTGAGCGTATCACACGGATAAAGCTAATAGGGGTATGAACCTAGGAACGATATGAAGAATATGCATAATCGGTAATTAGCACGCGCCAGAGTTCTCATACCACGGGCCACTGTAAGACAAAAGTAACTATAGAGTCGACATCTATACTATTATAAAAGTTGTAAAAGTGAAAAGTCTGCACATTGAAGACCTATAAAAAAAAGGTGAAAGGGACTATTTAAAGGTAACTGAGTAGAAAAATATCTTTTGTATGTTTGCATGTGTTTGCAGCTTCATCACGCCAAAATATATATTTTTGGTACATGGGAAACTGGGCATCCATAGATAGTTATAGAATACATACTTTTTACCCAACTACTCTGAAGCAAAAAAGGGGTTATACCTTTCATCCTCCGCGAATAAAGTTGCGGGCACCATCTATAGTTTCTTTTATTTTTATCCGACTGCGTCAGAAAGAGGGTTTGTTTTTCAAGTGTATAGGTATGTGGGTAGATATTGTAAGGGTTGTGTAGCTGAGACTTATTAACAAAATGTATGACAGATATAGGCGACATTCTTAATTTAAACACATATATTTTTTTTACAGACGGCCTATCTGCCTAGAATACTAGCGTGACCGATTAATACCTTCACAGTATGTTCTATGTTCTTTGTCACGTTCTGCAGTCTAAAAGGATTGGTAGATTTTGATGTACAGTAAGGGAAACTGAAACACGTAACTTTTTAGTCCTTATTGTTATTGTGATAAGAGCGAAAAAGGTATACGTGTTTCAATTTCCCTTACTGTACATGCAGGAATTACTTGTTTAAAGTACTTAGGTATGCTTATGTCGGTGGTTATAGGCTTGTTTTAGAGCTCTCAACGCGAGTCCGACTCACGTTCGTTTCAACGAGCCCTCAGCTGAAGGAGCAGCCTAGACGGCGCCACTCAATCAATGCGCCCCAATATAAATAGGTAACGGCTGCCTCCCTGTCTGCATTCCACCCCAGAACTAGGGCTATAGAAGCGGACTATACGAACATGCGTGGTTCACTTCGCGTCATAATTCGGTTCAATATCTAAAAGTTTGAAAGCTCACGGGAGCTCTAATAATATGAGTGTCGCGCATTCGTAGTGACGCACGATGTTACTATAATCACACAAACACTACTATATGTCATTATTAATGTAAATCTAAACACTTAATAAGTTTTTGTCAAAAATCTCATTTTAATGACAAGCTTTTCTTGCCGACTGTTCTTTTCTTTGAACATCCATCAACTACCCAAGATTGTAAAGAGCCCAAACTCGGTAGGATTGCATTAGTTTATTACAGAGTTCCTATGTCCACCTTCCTGCTCCATCATCAAATCAGCTCGATGGTATCATTCTATTGCATTGTCACCGAACTTACTATTTTAGCTCAATTGGAAACCGGGAAGTAGGTAAAGTTTCACTTGCAAGATTCCACCATACGTAGTTGGGCGATTATTTGAGCGTTTTAACGGTCTCATTAGTCTGCCCCCAATATTGACGAATTCCATATGAGTTGTGGCGCCATTTCCGGTTATATTGTAGAGGTCGTGGCTTTTTACAATTAATATCAAAGTTAGGTTGATTGCTTTTATGAATTGGTTAATATTGCGAACATATATACTAATGAGGCGGTTAAAACGCTCGAATAATCACCAAGTTACATTGCAAGTTAAATAAAAACTTGTAATAAGAGGCAGTTGAGAGAATTAGGCTGTTTGTTTTTGATACCCTATACATTAACACATTCACTGCCACACTGCCAGGAACCCGCCTAGCGGGTGCTCTGCTCGTAGACGTTTTGCCGATACCATGCGTTTCCCTATGTGTAGTGGAAAGTTCGTAATGTTACGGAAGTCTTGGCAGCGAAAGTGTTAAGGTTATAAATCTAAAAGAGCAGCCTGGACGATGCTACAACCAATGCGCCCCAATATAAATAGATAACGGCTGCCTCCCTGTCTGCATTCCACCCCAGACCTAGGACTATGGAAGCGGCCCGTTTATTGAGAGTTTAGACGGCAGACATGGTTCACTCCGAGCTGTGAGTCGGTTTAATGCCTAAAATTTCGAGGGCTCGCAGGAGCTCTACTACGTTGAGTGTAACGCACCGTAGCGACTTACTTTTTACTGTTATTTGTCATCGTCGCCGCGTCCAAATTTAAGTAAACAGATAAAAAATGCAATTGATTTGGTTATACGTTAATTACATTATTATTAGTTATTAGTTTACTTTTGTTATTAATGTAAGACAGTATAACTGGGTAACGGCTGCCTCCCTGTCTGTATTCCACCCCAGCCTAGACCTAGGGCTGTAGAAGCGGCCAATACAGGCAGGCGTGGTTCACTTTCTACTGAGACTCGGTTTTATGCCTAAAGTTTAGGGCTCTCTCGAGAGCTCTAATCTGATGAGTGTCGCACACTTTTTAGTAACGCATGATTTTGTTACTGTAATATTGTGTTTGTCAACGCGTAAGTACTGCTCTTTGTATTTGTCTAAGATAAAAAGAGGCAGTTGATGAAACTATTGATAGAGTATGCCTATATATATACCTACATTTACGTTACAAATTTAATATCTCTGCCCATGCAATGCCACTTAATCCGTGCGTCCCACCCCATATAAATAGATAATGATTGCCTCCCTGTCTGCATTTCACCCTGGACGTAGGTCTATAGAAGCGATTATGAGTGGTCACTGCGTGTTCTAGTTCCGTTCTGTACCTAAAATTTGAGGGCTAACGGGGTGCTCAGTGTCTGAAACGAACACTGGCATGTCCTTAATTTTGTCTCAGAATGAAAATGACAAATCGGACTATATTTATTATACACTTATTTATTTTCAATCTTAGGTAGGTTTTTTACGATATATATAAAAAGTAAAATACCAAAAGCAAATACAAAATATAAACACATTATAAAAAACCTAACCTAGGGTGCCGCCGGCAGCGGGGCAGGGCTCAAATTACCGGTGGTTAAGGCTGCACAGAGAGAAACCTCCTATCAATGCGGACCGTGTCCAGGATTACTGCCTTCTGTATCTGACCCTTGATCCAGCCATCTAGCGAGAGTCTCTTAAGATGTTCGTCGAGACTCTTCGTTATAAGACCGTTTACCGAAACGACTATCGGCTCAATGATCGTCGAATCAACATCCCACATGGCGGTCACCTCGTAAGCCAAGTCAAGGTACTTGCTGAGTTTGTCCTTCTCGGCCTTCACGAGGTTGTCGTCATGTGGGATGATAATGTCGACGAGCATTGCCCGGCGCTTAGATCGATCTACCAGCACGATATCAGGCTTATTGGCTACAATAGTCCTTTCCGTGATGATAGATCGATCCCAATACAGCGTGGCACGACCATTTTCGAGAACTGGCATCGGTACATACTTATAGTATGGCACCTCAGACCCCACAAGACCGTATTTAACAGCGAGTTGCTGGTGAATAATCCTGGCTACTTGGTTATGTCTGTGCAAGTACTCGCCGTTAGCAAGATGAGAACAACCGGACATGATATGCCTGAGTGACTCTCCGGGACGGCGGCATGCCCGACAAATGTCGACCGTACCGTCCTTCAGGATATACTTTCGGTAGTAGTTCGTCATGATAACTTCGTCAGCAATTGCACAGGCAAAACCTTCGGTTTCCCCGAAGAGATCGCCGAAACGTAGCCAGTTCACCGACGCGAGCAGATCTACATCGGGCCGTGTAAGGGCCTTCTAGAACCGCCCGTGTAGCTCCTTACTCTTCCATACGTCTTTGCGGTCTACGGTTCTAAGCACCGTTGGTCTGCGCCGGTTCTCGTTTGCCAAGGATAGAGGGGTGAGGCATTTGTCTACTGCCACGACATCGCGATGTATCCCACCCTCGTTATTTAGGAAATACTCACTAAGACTGCACACCTCGCGATTATGGATGTCTTTGGCGTTTAAAAAACCACGGCTCCCACACTTACGCGGGATGTACAGTCTCATTACTGACGAGCGTGGGTGTAGCATGCGGTGTGTAGTGAGCAGCAGACGGACCCTCCTATCCAGGGCGTCCAGCTCAGTTTGGGTCCACCTTAGTATGCCAAAGGAGTAAGTGAGCAGGGGCATCACCCAAGCGTTGAAGGCGCGCGCCTTGTTGCCACCCGACAAAAGACTGTTAAGTACTTTTGTCAGTCGACAGAAAAAGCGCTCCTTCACTGCCTGCCTAATGTCCCGATCCGCAATACTCAATGCCTGTGACAATACTCAACCAAGGTATTTGTAGTTTTCAGTTTCGGAGAGAGATCTAAGACATTGTCTCGGAAAGCTCTAAATTCGTGGAATTTACAGTTTATTTATTATTATTATTATTAATTACTTAATCAGAGTATGTAAATCTTACATCTAAAACAGTCCCCCGCAAAACTGTACAAAACAGTTTGACTGCAGGCACGAGACTACATATTTCAATTTTGTTTCTCTATTTAGACTTTCACTTCTCACTTAGCGACAGGTATTTCGACCCTTCCAGTCAGGAATTTGACTCCGCGTTCCGCTATTTACCTGTTACCCCCACCGTGTCAGGGGTAATGAATAAATAGCGTTAACATTTGCTTACCCGGACTGTAAGCTATTTAGACTATATCCACATGTCGTGTGGATATAGGCGAAAGAGCGTGACTATGGGGTTAAAAAGGGGAATTTAGAGGTACAGTAAGGGAAATTGAAACACGTACTTTTTGCTCTAGTCACTATGACAATAAAGTCTAAACAACAGTGATATGCGATGCGGTATGCGGTCCATATAGGCACAAAGGCACCGCCTTACCTGAACGATCATGACTCGATATAAGCACAGAGAAACGGCTTACCCTGAAGCCCTGAACGACCATGCCTCCTTATACGCACAGAGAAACAGCTTACCCTGAAGCCCTGAACGACCATGCCTCCATATACGCACAGAGAAACAGCTTACCCTGAAGCTAAGAACGTCCATGCCTCCATATACGCACAGAGAAACAGCTTACCCTGAAGCCCTGAACGACCATGCCTCCATATACGCACAGAGAAACAGCTTACCCTGAAGCCCTGAACGACCATGCCTCCATATACGCACAGAGAAACAGCTTACCCTGAAGCCCTGAACGACCATGCCTCCATATACGCACAGAGAAACTGCCTACCCTGAAGTCCTCAACGACCATGGCTCCATATAGGCACAGAGAGACTGCCTACCCTGAAGTCCTGAACTACCATGGCTCCATATAGTCGCAGAAAAACTGCCTACCTTGCAGAGGTGTGGCGTCAGGAAAATTACAAGAAAAGACGAAAAGAAACGAATTCATATTTAAAGAAAAAGGTAGTTATAAAAGCCTGTTTCCTTGGACAACCCGGTGGGAATCGACTTACATCTTGCAGTCGGTTTTTTACTGAGTTTTTTTAAAAGTTTTAACGGTTACTTGTCTTAGTTTTGGCATAATTAAAAAAAAACGAATAAGCCAAGATTTAGTGTTCATTATTTATCTTGTATTTTTGAAAATGCCGAGTTTTATTTTACAACCCAAACCTTTGGGGAAAGTTAAAACCGCCAAACATTTTATTCAACATGAAAATATAAATCGTAGAAACTTGATATTTCAGTCGATCTGAAGGGTCGTTGAGCGAGCGCAGACCTTCAGCCAACCTCTCTTCGTCTCGTCAAGAGCTCGATTAGTAATTTAATATTGTATCTGTCACTAATGGCTGAAATGTACCTAACTATCTAAACAGATCAATTTATATAGACGGCGCCCGCGAGGTATGGGCAATATTTTAACTACGCATTCCCGAGTCCATTAGAAGTAAAAAAAATTATATAAACCAAGTCAAATTCAGCAAAAAAAAACCAAAGTCTAGTTTAGTCTATTTTTGTATTTAAAAATTGAATAAATTTCGCTTCTCTATAAAGATCATCCCCTTTAATAAAATGGTAACGATTATTTTTCCAGCAAAGGATGATTTTAGTCGGTATAAGTAGCGTCACTCTGATTTCTGTCAATAGCGACGCGCAACTTGGTCACATATGTTCCAACGCCGCGATCAAAAAAGATACATGTACTTTAGTAATCACAATATTTTTTTTACACGAACATTGATAATATCTTCAACATTAAGCCGGATTTTCCTGGGGTTCATATTATACATTTTTATTTCCTAATGACGTAAGGAATGCGTGTTTAAAAAATTTCCCATTCCTTGCGGGCACCGTGTATACTAGAAACGTGCTTGTGACTTTCGGTAAGCTCTTGCTCTAAGTATAGTCTAAGTTTATAACAACTGTTTAACGGCTGATTAGTGCCCAATTTTATCATGCTCTGTAAGATATTAATGGTCGAATTCTTATGTAAATAATCACATTAAAGAAGTTTTCATCATTTGTATCGAAGATCTGGATCGCCGATTGAAAATCCCATTGGCGCACACACAATTTGTAATAAGGGACGCATTTATTGCTCGCACGCATCAAAAAAAGAGAACGCTACATGCTTTGGATTTTCTTGGGAAATCGAAGATATTATTATGTTTTGTTAACATTTAAGTTAATCACGTAAAAGATAAAAAATTAAAACGCGTTTTCGGATAACTTTTCTATCGAGGAAATTTTCAACAAACATGTTTCCGCATTAATCTTTGAATAGGTTGTATAGTCAAAAAACACACATCCGAAAACCAGCCTGTTTTATATAGTACATTTGATACGCCAAAAAAATAGCTTAAATTTTCGATGCATCCTCTTAAAGGGGCGACGCATCCTCGTCCTATGCCTCTTCTGTGCGGCCTGCGCCTTAGGATGTGGACCAGTTGGAAATGTGATCCAATTATAAATGTGAACGAAATGAGAATGTAGGCGGAATAGGAAGTGGACGTCGGACGATTTGGGAATGTGGACGAGAAAAAATACTGGACGAAGTGGGAATGTTGACGAGCTTGAGCGTGGTAACGGTTAAAAAATAGCCAGCGAAATGCTGTAAAAATAAAAACATGAGTTATTCCGAGCGTTTATCAGTTGAGAACAATCCAGCCGGCGTTGAACAAATTCAATCGAGTTGAGAACAAGTTGTTACGTTGTTTGTTCGCAGTTTTTGCTTCGTTAGCGGGGGTTGACTGTGGACGAGTTTCACAGATAGAGTCTGTTTTTCAAATTAAAGTCCTACGCTATATACATTTTACCAAGGACCATTGAAATCTTTCTGGTCTTCTGCAAATTAATACGGAGGCCACATTCCGCAGAAATGTCATACAAGTCAGAGGTTTTCGTTAGCAAATTATCTTGGTTTCGAATTTTTTTAAATCCGCACGAAGCGCTATGGTGCAACTTTTATCATGCGTACCGCAAAGGAGTGGAACTCTTTGCCTGCGAGTGTGTTCCCCGACCATTATAATTTGGGCGTGTTCAAGACAAGAGTGAATAGGCTGTTTCTAGACGGGCATGATACATCCTTGACCGCATCGTCACTTAACAACAGGTGAGATTGCGGTCAAATGCCCATCTATTTATAATAAAAAAAAAAAAAAAAAAAAAGACAGCAGGCAGAGATTATCAGCGTAGAGGAGATCGTAGAGTATGACCTACGTGTGAAGACTGGAATCATCCTGAGAGCGTGAAGTTGAAGTCTCGCCATAACGTGAATTTTAATTCCTTCGTTGTGACAGTTCCAACAAACAAACTCGCGGTATACAAAGGAAGAATTCTGGCCGAAAGTGTCATGTTTCGGCGTTACCTGAAACCTCGAACTTGCGTAACAGTAACTCATCTCTTATAAGGTATTTGTATATGGGTCTTATTGCCTGAAATAAACGATTTCATTAATTCATTCATTACTTAGATATGTTTACCATTTCGCTACGGAGACAAGCGGGAAGCTCTTCAATCGATACGCGGCTTCACGTTCCTGGTGTCGATTTGTAAGCCCGCCCTGTGGCAATACTTAGGCCCTGTCCGCACTGCGATATTACTCTCGCGAATTATATTGCATCAGATCATAGATTTTCCGCATGAAATCAATGCGGATACCCATATAAGATTCAATGTGTTATAGAATTGCGAGAAAATAACCGCGCAGTGAAATATCCCAGTGCGGACAGGGCCTTAAGATACGGTACACACTTCGGCCGAGCTTGCCGGGACTCTTAGTGATGGTGACTGTACAAGACACCTATACTCCCTATTTCATCCATATATATACATCTTGTAGTTTTGATTAAAATGCCTGTGACATACGGTCACACAGACGGATGAACATGACGAAACTATAAGGGTTCCGTTTTTGCCATTTGGGCTACGGAACCCTAAAAAGCTTATGTATCAAACGGCTGGACCGATTTTCTTGAACCATGGCTGAAAACACTCGATGAAGTCACCTTTCTAACAAAAAAACGTCAAGGGTTTAAAAGAAATGGGTGCTAAAAAAAAATCTGTTTATTACCAAAAACACAACTTATGTTAGACGATAACTTACAAGTAAATATCTTAAAATACTCTTAAACTAACAGAAGGTTTTGGTAATGGGTACAAGTCTCAGCGTATGCCGGGCTATTTGGCCAGCGCTGGTTTTCAGACTGGTCCCTATGACAGGGTTGGTCGTAACACTGCCTACTTAATAATCAAAATTCTAATAAAAAATAGAAAAATGGTTTCCTTTTTTTTTTAAATTGGGCTGCCTATTAACGGGGTAATATAAGTTTGACCCGAGTATATCTGTCCAATATGAAGTCCAAGCCAGTAACGTAACACCCACGTATTCATTGTAGAGCTTCAGATTCGTTTTCGCTCCCCGCAACGGTTCGTTTACCTTACGAGTAACATTCGGACTTAATGCTAGAAAGCATTATTTCAAATTTTCAAATCATCATCAATTTCTTTGTGAATTAACAAAAATTATCAGGCATTATCATATTATCACATTCTTTAATTTAATTGTCTATACTCTATTCATCCTTACTTGTTCTAAATAATAAACAACATTCTAACGTAAAAATATGCATTTAATGCTAATACCAGCTGTTTTCTCGCAAGGAAATAAACTCAATGTATGAAATTGGCAATGTGGCACTAAAAATATTAATTCCTATTGCTTTATTTACGAGAAAATGGGAGTTTAAGATAAAAAAGGTGTATGATTTTTTGTATATGTTTGTATGTGTCGTTGTGGCTTCATCACGCCAAATCAGCTAAACGGATTTGAACAATTTTTGGCACACGGGTAGCTGGGCATCCCCAGATGGTTATAGGATACATTTTACTCGACTACGCTGAAGAAATAGAGTGGTAATGACTTTTTATATTTCGCGAACGAAGTTGCGGGCACTTTCTCGTCTTACAATACAAATAAGTAAATACAATACAATTACAAAGTATATATGTACCCGTACTACCCCTGTACCCAGTGGCGTGCGGTCCATATAGGCACAAAGGCCCTGCCTACCCTGAACGACCATGGCTCCGTAAAGGCACAGAAAAATTGCTTATACCGCGGCCAAAAACCCTATGCCATTGCCTGTACCTAAAAGTAAAAGCTTGTAAAAGCAGAGTTAAGATTTCTTTCTAGGTACATATTTTCCTGCACAAAACACAAGTATAAAAAATATGTGCACCTGTTCTTCAATCCCCGTGTTTACAAAAGAACCGAACACATATCGGCCGCCATTTCTCTTGAGACCGAGCGATTGCAATACACTGACAAAAGATGACGGAGCTTTTAGTAGATTGAGTGGAGTTCTAAATCAGATCTCACTATCATAGAAGCTTACTGAGATGCTGAAAGTAGACTTTGTACCTATCATTTGATTTTCAGTATGTCTTGAATTTAAAACGATTTGATATGACCTAATAAAGAAACTCAAGTTTATTCTTAGTGTTCCGTACCCAAAGGGTAAAACGGAACCGTATTAGGTACTAAGACTTCGTTGTCTGTCCGTCTGTCACCAGGCTGTAGGTATCTCATGAACCGTGATAGCTAGACAGTTGAAATTTTCACAGATGATGTACTTCTGTTGCCGCTATAACAACAAATACTTAAAACAGTATAATTTTATGTCTGTCTCTCTTTGTCAGTAACCAATATAAAATGATTGAACACCGTGTACATTTTTCTTAGGAGTACTCTGCTAACACTGCAATTTCATAGATCGGCCGTTTGTTGCGTATATTTTTTACGGAACTCTCGGTGTGCGAGTCCAACTTGACCGGTTTTTTGTTTTAATATGATACACCGCTGCGTACGCACACGTCATGCAAGCAGTGTGTCAGCTCTTATGAGAATTCGTACTTTACAACGCGCACGTCTACGTCACGCACAGGAATCCGGTGTGGCTCGGCTTTTAAGCTGTTCCTTCAATAATAACCATATTATTAATATATAATAATAAATATCAGGGACAATCTTACACAATTCGACCTAGTCCCAAACTAAGCAAAGCTTGTACAAAGGGTACTAGGCGACGATATACCTAATATATGAATAAATAATAATACTTAAATACATAGAAAACATCCAAGGCCCAGGAACAAACATTCGTGCTCATCACACAAACACTAGCCCTGGCCGATATTCTAACCCGGGACCGCCAGCATCGTAGGCCGTTGTACAACCCACTGAGCCAAACGTGTCGTCAATATGGAAGTTATTAATATTTTGTTGAAAGCTGTTTGTCCTTTCTTAACGCACTCGTAGCGAAAAAGTAATGTGGTACTAAGTGATTCTTACATAAACATAAAGTGTCCTGTGGCGTTTCATTTTATTACCAGGCTTTTCTTCGCTGAAGTGAAATAGAGGATAAAAAATTAAATATAACCACATTTTACAATTTTCTAAAATATCCCGATTGGAAATAGAAAAAAAAGGTTTTTTTTTAGTCTCAAGCAGAGCGTAGGTGATAAGTCACAGCGTAGAAAATCAAACAGAAAAACTGTTACCAAATCGGATTTATTATAGAAATTGTACTGCTGTTCTTCTTGTGCGCTGTGCCTGTGTCGTATCCACTTAGTGATGTCACTTAGAGAATATTATACGTCCTACACATTGTCCCGAATATTTTTTCATTTACTTTCTTTGATATACCTAAAGAAATAGACTATAGTAGCTAATAATAACCATTTCTGACTATCTATGGACTTTTAAACTACTGCATTGGATTACGGGTATTACTTTTCTCTGCAGCTTACTGTATAAGTTTAAGTTAGTTGCTTTAAATATACAGACATACTCGATCTCCGCTCATTAGGATTTGTCACAGCATCAACTAAACCTAGATAAGCCGGCGTCCTGGATGGGACGGGCGACATTAGAGGTGGGGAAAAACGCTGTGACTGTCGTTCTACTTGCAATAAATTCACTGTGACTGTGTTACTCAGGTCGAGTTAAAGTCACTCGCTGTAATGCAATGTTAATATTTAACCTGTGAGTCGCGGCCCCTTATAACTAAAGAAACTAAACCTAGATAAGCCGGCGTCCTGGACGGGATGTGCGGCATTAGAGGTGGGGAAAAACGCTGTAACTGTCGTTCTAGTTTAATAAATTCACTGTTAAATTATCACTGTGACTGTGTTACTCAGGTCAAGTTAACGTTACTTGCTATAATGCAGTGTTATTTAACCTGTGGGTCTCGACCCCTTAGGTTAGGGGTCAAAAGGCCTCTTAAGGGGGTCGCGATTATATTCGGACTCAATATTTCTAACATTCTAAAACATATGTTTGAATCAGGGTAGAAAGGGAGTTGCGAAATATGTTTCCATTAAAGGCGGTCATGTCATGAAAATGTTGAAAATCATTTACAACGCAAGCAGACTTATAGTGATATCGCCGTCATTTTGTTACAGTCGCTAGCCCAATTTCACATTTTAACGAATTAAAATGTGAACATTGTCATATTGACACAAAAGTATAATTTAAACTCCCAGAAAACGTAACATAGTTACAGATGTAGTGAATAAGGTTTTACCATCGTATTATGTCGGAAAAATTCATATTTTGTTGCTGTCTCGATCTACCCCACGTATCCCTCCGTAAGTTAATTGAGACAGCAGATAAATACGATCTTTGCATTACACATTACGATATGCGTTTATTAATGCGTAGGAACGACCTACGTGATTTTGTAACGTTCCTTTGTGACGAGTCACAGCTGATCACTGTGATTTTTTTCACCGTCACATTTATTACCCACCTCTAGTCGAGATCCGCTACTGTCTCGTTCTGTCGGCCTACATGTGTCACGAATACCTGTATTGCGGTATTTATTTTATTTATTTCGTTTTTATTGCACGAAAGAAAACTTATCGTACAAAAAGGGAACTTAATGCCATAAGCCTAGTCTAAGATGTTGTATTTTTCACGTTTGGGTCACAGAGGTTCTTTTTTTTCTGTACTCAATAGTAATCTATTGAGTACAGAATGACGAATCGACGCTATAATGTTCCGCGAATATCTTTCCAGATTCTTAATTACCGTAATAAATTGTTTTAAATCATGCCAGAATTACACACATTTGTCTGCAATCATTTTAGCTCTAAGCCTTAACTGGCATTATGTAGGAATTTCACAACTTGTAAAGAAAAATGTATGAATTTTAGATTCTTACCCATGAAAAAATATACTCTGTTGGAAATCTAATTGCGGTTTGAGGTAGTTCGAAGTTCGAACTACCTAGACCTACTGGGAGACAGTGGAGACTTAGTTTTCGATGGCTACTTTTTTTCGTGCACAAGCCTTTATCATCGCTATACGTACACATAACTAGAAGGACTTCGTTAGTGTAGGAGAAAAATTCATAACACCCCTTTTTTTCATTAGCGCAGTTGAGTAAAAAGTATCCTATAACCATCTGTGGATACCCAGCTACCCGTGTGCCAAAAATAGTTGAAATCCGTTTAGCGGATTTGGCGTGATGAAGCCACAACGACGCATTCAAACATACAAAAAATACATTTTTTTCAGTGACTTCCTAATTATCCGTTATAATAATTCTTCGAAAATATCTACAATGTACAGACATTCTTACAAGTTCGGGGCTGTCCACATATTACGTAACGCAAAATTTAGACTTTTTGGACCCCTCCCTGTCACGCTTTTTCCTATCTCTTTAACACGGCCTAATAGGTATAGATGTAGAAATCTTGCTGTAATTAGTACTGACAGCGCTCGGAGCCAACTAAGTCTGTGGATTAGTGGATTGCCCACATTTCTATTCTCGGTAGCGGCGTGAAGGCATCTCGAGTTATACCATTCTAGAGCATCTCCGGTGAGTCCGGCGTTCTTGGCAGTTTATGCGGAGCTGTGTTCACAATAGGGGTGTCAGCCAGAGCGTCAAATATATCGTCACACATCTTTGTGCTTATAGTAATTAAAATGTGTTAGGATATATTTGGCGCTTTGGATGTTACAGACTATTTGACGCTGACTGTACCTTTCAATAATAGAAATATTGGTGAAAAAACTACTTCAATCTCATAAAAACGAAACTTTAAAATTGCTGTATCTCTCCGAGATACAGCAATGTTAGTACCTAAGTCAAGGTTATGTAAGTCACATTTTTGGACTCGCCCAAAAACGCGTCATACTATAGGCAGGCTATCCCCACACGTTCAAGGCCGCGCGATAAATACCGTTCTTTTAGTGACTCCCAGAGGACACATTTATTGAATATTTATTTAAAAAAAAATGCTAGTCGACCGCCACGCCTCGCTGCGCGCGGAAGGCCCTGCCTACAATTTTTCCCGCGCAAACGATCTCGCACGCGGCGCGAGGCATCACAAGGCATGTGTAATGCCAAAAAAATTGACTTTTTGTTAGATTCAGAATATTTACTACAATTAGATTTAATAATAGAGAATTTAGACAGGAGAAAAAACAAATAAATAATTATATCACAGTGCGACCTTTATAAATACCTAGTTGATATATGTATATAAACATTTTTTTTCAATGTTTATGTTTATTTACCTGTATTGTTGAAAGATGGATATTACTATATGGTGTTGAGCCCGCAATGTGAATGAGTACCTCGCGTACTCAAATGTTGACCGGTGAATAAATGTTACCCCGTATAGTATAGGCAAATTAAGTAAATAGATAATTATAATCAGGACTTGTAACCGGTTACAAATAAACCTGTATTTATTTAGGTTATTCCGCTTAATTATCTATTAGGTTACGTTCGGACGAATTAATTTGGGAACTTTATTTCGAAGCGCTCTCTAACCGGTTACTCCGTTTTCGGATACGGGATCAATGCCGGCTGTCGCGCCGATAGTGGCGTAACGACAGCCAACCACATGTAAAATTGAATCTAATACCATAGCAAGAAAAGCAATCCTGTCTAAGCGAGCTGTTACTCACCTAAAGGTGCGTCCACACTTGTATCATTTGCTCGTATCCGATCACCGTGCCGTGGCATGACTGCGTATCGCGCTGCTTGGACGCTCACTGTCGGCGTGCCGATCATGCCGCACTTTTCCGATATAAGTCTGTGATACGCGTAGCAAATGGATTTCGAGCGATCGGATCGGCGCAACGTCCAAACGCGTGATCGCGACACGCGATCATGCCACGCGATCATGCCACGCGACGATGATCTGATACGGGCAAATGATACAAATGTGGACGCACCTCTAGACTCCGCTAACACGGAGGAACCGCTCTCTTACCGGTAAATAGATTTCGCTCCCTGTTTTGCGCTCCGAGATATTAATCGGTTAGAGCGATGTTCTTGCGAGCGTAACCTTTATTATGGGTTAGGCTCTCAGAGTGTGGCTTTAACCGGTACGGAAAATAAACCGGGCTACAATCCCTGATCATGACACTGTTATGCTATGAATCATAACAGTGTTATGTCACTGTTATATGTAACCCGATTTATCGCCGTAGAGAGAGTGAGTTCAATAGCAGTGTGTTAAGGGAGAGACAGGTAATGTTTTCTAAGGTGTGGCTTAAATGTGTGGGAGCTAGATATATTTTGTTTCGTAATGAATGAGACAAAAATAAAGAAAATATTGTGACACTTATCAAGAATTTTAGGAGTATTAATTGTTTCCGTTTACAAATGTCCTACTACTAGTGTGATTAATTGGTTACTTGTTATGTGAGAGAAGGACTAACGAACAAACACGGTTTCGCATTAACATCTATAAATATTTACAGGTTTGACCACAAAATGAATTAGGATGTGCACTGAGAAAGAGATCACACCCAGTTATGATATGATCGCACTGAAATGTTTATAATTATTTTAACACCCCTCACAAAAGAACTTATCGGACTCCAAATTCCTATAAATATACGTCATTATTCCACTGTAATGTTAATTACAACAGTTTTCCACAGCATTTGAATATAGACTGTAAGTGTTCGTGATTAGGGCCACGCATCTGGACAGCAATGGCTTACGAATATACGTCATTTTATAACTAATATCGGTCACACGAGTTGTCAGAAGCATTTTATTATAGACTTTAAGCGATGGTGATTAGAGCCATAGGCTTGGTGTGTGTTGGTATATTTATAAACGTAACACGTGGTAGGAAAAGATAGCTGTCGGGTTTGCTCCAGTTTGGAGATTTGTTTAAATATATTGGTATTGGATAAATTTGATATACGGTTCAAAGATTCTACCGACATGGTAGCTAATAATCAATCGGAATTATAAGCCAAATTATTGATGCTTTTCCATATACTAGTGTGAACGCTTTTTGACGACCGTTTAGCTCAGCGGGAGTAATGTTGCCTGCGAAACTGAAGGTCCTGGGTACAAATCCGGGTACGGGCTGTTTGTGTGATAAGCATAAATATTTGTTCCTGAGTCTTAGATGTTTTCTATGTTAATATTTAGTAAATCTATTTAATATATCGTCGTCTAGTACCCATAAGCCTTATTGAGCTTACCATGGGAGTAGTTCGGTTTAAGTAAAAATTGTCCCGTAATTTTTATTGATCTATATTTATCACTCCGAGTATTATTATTTGGTATATGGAAAAAAAAAATCGATAATAGGGAATATTCGAACAGTAGACAAAAATATTTTTTCGAATAACTATAAAAATAACGAAGATATAAGCCATCAAACATTTCATTCTATTTCTTTCTAGCAAAACAGAATTTAATAAAGAGTTTATATGGCCGGAGTGCACTAAGACGTAACAGTGCACGTCGGACCTCTCTGTCTAATTAATAGTTTAAAATTTCTATATCTTGCGTATTTCTTGGCTGATTTAAATTTTAATTTCACATTTTGAAATCGTACGGTATTTTGATATTTGGGTCGGGCCGCGGAGCGTTTCGACCGCCGCTACTTTTATGTAACAGAGTACTGGTGAATAATATGACAAACGCATCAGAGTTTTTGAGGCATAAGGTAGGCAATTTCTATTTCTATTCAAATTTTTTATCGAATTTCGTCACGTATGACGTCAAAAATTCGTTATATAAAAGTGCAGCGGTTGAAACGCTCCGCGGCCCGGCCCACTTAGTTAAGAAAAGCGATAAAAAAAAATCATGCATGTACCCTATTGGGATAATCTCGATAAAGGAACTCTACCTGTCATAAAATTTTGCCCCCGATCTCCCGATGTCTCTCAAAACGACTAAACAGATTTCAACTATTTTTGGTACCCGGTTAGCTGGGTATCCGCAGATGGTTATACGACATTTTTTACCCGACTGCACTGAAGAAAAAAGGAGGGGTTATGACTTTCTCTCCTCCTTAAACAATGTTGCGGGCACTTTCTAGTATATAATAATATTGTATGCATTTATTTTATCGCGGTGTTTACAGTAATCGATATTTTCCTATAAAATGTGACCCAGACTTTGTCACAGATATGTTATCGACGCATGACCGATAGCAGGACATGATTATGATTAATGTGATATCTGTATCTTGACCCTCCACACATAAAGGTGCGTCCACACTTGTATCATTTGCTCGTATCCGATCATCGTGCCGTGGCATGACTGCGTATCGCGCTGCTTGGACGGTCACTGTCGGCATTCCGTATCATTTGCGCCGCCGCGTGAAGACACGCGTCCACACTAAGCCGTAGCGTATCACCGTATCCGATCACCGCGCCGATCATTTTGCATGCTGCAGTTTAGACGCTAGTCGTATCGTTTCACCGCTCCGATCATTTTGGCATTTCGCCGATCATCATTTTTCGCGTGATCGTTCTTCTGTAGTAGCGCTGTGTTCCGTGTAAAACTGTTGCACTCTGCGATCGCACATCAAATTGGTTAATACCCGTGCAGAAACTTGAAGATCATTATCAAGACAGCTGATAAGCCGCGAGCGCCGAGCACCAGCGTAGACAGCAGCGCCCATGCGCCGGCGGCACTGCGCGCGTAGCAACTAAAAATGACACTACTTTAGAAATTCGCCGTAACACACCTGCGCCAGCGACTCAAGCCACGCCTCTTAGCCATCTCTTTCACGCGTAGCTGCAATGGACGAGACAGAAGATGATCGGGCAAAAACCGACTCGAGATGGATCGCGGCGTATCATAACCGCGTAGCATGATCGCGTGTCATGATCGCTAGTGTGGACGTCGCACCGTCGCGATCATGCCGCGCTCGTCCGATCGGAGTGTTTGATACGCGTAGCAACATGGATTTCGAGCGATCTGATCGGCGCAACGTCCAAACGCGTGATCGTGACACGCGATCATGCCACGCGACGATGATCTGATACGTGCAAATGATACAAATGTGGACGCACCTTACGTTTACGTCTTTGTTTATGATGCCTTTCCTGTTATTATCTATGGTAACAGAAGAAGGTTTTATACGGGAGTGTATATTTTACGATCATAAATTTAAACTAAAGATAGCAGTCTAGATAATTATATTAACTATAAATAGCTTAAAGTATTTAAAAAAAGTTTCCTCGACCAGCAATGTAATCCAAACATGTTGTAATTGACAAGTTCTTTAATCAAATATTGTTACATTGTGTATCGAAATAATTTTGTTATAAAAAACGTTTTAATTTTGTTATAAAAGATTTCAAACGAGATGGCTTTCTTTACATTTCTGCTCGCGTTAGTGATTTTGCAGTTAATGCAGTACATTAAAGGTCTTAAATTTAGGTTTTACTATAAACCAAACATGAGTCCTAATGACCGCAGAAATGGATTGTCCACATCTAAATAATAAATAAGAATGTGAAATGCAAATGAAACAATAGTGACATTAGCGACCTACATTTTTATTAAAAATAATTGAATTGACATTCAGAAAAAATATTATTAAAAAAATACTTATGTATTGAAATTTTACATTAATAATTAAAATTAAGCTATAATAAATAACTTACAATGTAATAGTTACATGACATAATGCGCATAGTTTAATTTTGGTTTTAATTAAGAAATTCTGGAATGAAAGCTTTTTTTTAATAAATATGTTTACAGTTCAAATTTACGGAATCCTAAAAAATACTCCCATTAAATTGCGGAACCCAATTTGTCCGCAATTTATCCTTTGAGAGCTGCCGGGCGGCTGCGGCCGGGAAATGAGCCTTTCGCGGCGCATAATAGGATGGGGGCTTTCAATCCCGCTTAAAGTGTATTGTTGCGTTTTATTGTTCTACTTAACCTACTCACACTCTCTCTTCTATACTACTGAAAATATTCTTATAAATACAAGGTTCTGAATAAAGAAAATAAATCACGATTCCGACTGGATTTGAACCAGTGCCTTGTACCTTCCCGGCGCACTATTGACTTTAAAATCACGGAGATCATGATGATGTCACAGCTCTCCTCTGTTACAACGCACCTTGGTCTCCCCTAATAACGCAATCCTACCGACTTTGAGCTCTTTAGAATCGTCTAGTCGCCAATAAATTTTGTCACAAAAAAATGCTTGACAGGAATATATTTCAATTCTTAATAGTATAGATACGCGATTTTTATTCGCAAGTGCATATGCCGACGCTACTAGCCAGCGTGGGCGGGTTGTTATTTTCACCAGCCTTCGAGATATTTGCATTATTGTACTATTTTTAGCTCGCATACAAGCAAAAGCTTCTATGAATATAGGTGCCGAGTATAGTTTAAATCATCTTTCTTGACCGGAAACAATAGACATGATGAGACTGGGTATGAAAATCACAATTCTAATTAGTCCGTCAGTTAAATAGTAAATAAGTAACGGCCACGCTTTTTTTTATATACTAATAAAATACTCAGATAAAGATAAGTTTAGGAGTCGGCGCTCGTGACGTCACTCCTAAGTACAATTTGTACGTACGCCAATAATTGGGCCACATAGTCTCTTTCAACAATAGGTAAGATAAAGCAATCGAAAGACGTATGCCAGTAAGAGTACAGCCAGTCTAGCACAACTCTCCGCGACTACGCTTATCGTGCGTTATAGAGTCACTCGTCCTTCTCGCATTTTATTGAAAGAAAAGAGACAGCCAATCTTTGTCGCGCGACAAAGAGTCGCCAATCACTGTTGTGCTAGAGGTGCTGGTTTATGAAAATGCTAATGAAGGGTATCCTTAAAAAAATGATTGCAACGGACTATCGGACTATTTGGAGGTCACTGAAACGAAAGATTTAAAGCTTTTTATTTTTTTTATATAATGATATATTTTATTTGTAACATATAAACATTAATTACGGCTGTCAACTCGCGCACTATCTCGTGAGGTCGCACACTGTTAATCATATGTAACACTGTCCGTTTGTCCTGTTGTGATAAATGACCACAATGTCAACGGTCAGTACAGTCGGCAACAGTAGGGCATCTTATCTGCCTGTACAGTAGACCCACAAAGTAGTTATTGTTTAAACGATTAATAAACCCTGACATACTTAGAACAAAACCTGCTAAGTGCGAGTCGGACTCCCGCTCCGAGGGTGCCGTATAAAATATACGCTAAAAACGACCGTATCTATGAAAATCCAGTGTCACCAGAGCCCTACTGCTAAGCAAAATGTACGCGGTGTGGGGTCATTTTATATTGGTTACTGAGATAGAAAGGCATACAAAAATAAGATTTTTAGAATTATTCCGTGACTTGTGCTATATACCAAATTTCAAGTTTCTAGGAAAACTAGAAGTGTGCTAGAAGTATCCTATAGGTCTTCAGGCTCTGACAGGGAAGATGTTATTTTACGTCCGCCACGTCGGATTTTACAATCGTTGTTTTCGTAATTAGTGACCCGATAAACCACAGAAACAATATCCATGTCGATTTTCAGACTTTGTTGACACACTTCCCTCTTTTAGGGGTTGATTTCTCAAAAAACTTGAAACACGTATTTACTCATTTAACTTTAGGAATACTCATGTGAACTCTAACTAATCTTGTTTCCCCATACACACTTTGGACCCCCATTTCACCCCCTTAGGGGCTGAATTTTTTGAAATTCTTTCTTAGTGCGCCCCTTGACCGTATAAGAAACCTAGGTGCCAAATTTGAAATCGCTAGAACCAGCGGTTTGGGCTGTGCGTTGATATGTCAGTCAGTCAGTCAGTCTCTTCTTTTGTATATTTAGATTATAATTTATCTATATATTATGTATATCGTCGGCTGGTACCCATAGTACGAGCTTTGCTTTGTTTGGGACTAGGTCGATTTGTGTAAGATTGTTACTATTTATTTAAAGAGATATCAATCAAGCCGTTTAGGCTGCGGACGTTCCAAAGAATATACATAAATAGCCACGTACAGTCGTACATACATATACTTTCGAAAAATATCCCCATATATTCGTCGTGATGGGTGACCGCACTACGAGAATTTATTTTTTTTATTATGCTAGAAAACTAGTAAAAGTTAATTACAACGTATTTTAATAACTCAATTCATGCATTTCGTTTTCTGTCCTTAACTGAGCCGGAATTGATTAATTTGTATTACGTTCAATGTAACATCCTGTATACCTACATACATATCTCTTAAAAATCTTCAAGATTTAAGAGTCTTCATTGTAATTTAGAAGCAGGTACCTGTTTGTATGTATATATATTTATGTATATATGTATTGAGTATATACGTACTCGTATAGATTGTATAGTATATAATTTGGATATTTCGCCCTTGTATGTATTAATTTGTACAAGTTTGATACCGATATCCCGCACTATTGTCTCTGTTTAGCCTAATCGTTGACTGGTAGACAATGTATTTATGGAATTAAGTTCGCCATTTGTACTTTCTTCTATTGTGCCACAAAGCTTAAATAAATAAATAACCTGTCTGTCTATCACCGTCGTGTAAAAAGAACATCAAGCTATGTGAACTGGTGTGGACGGACGGTCACCTAAATAATCCGATAGAAGCAAGTCCTTTCCAAAAATAAGACTGCCGATAACCACGGACCTCAGTCATGCATGAAGTAACGACCACATAGATAATATCAATCACTTCTCTCTACTCTTACTCCTACTCCTCACTGGTAAAAGGTTGTCTGGAAGAGATAGCTCTTTAGCGATAAAATCGCCTATTGTCGACCTCTAGTTGTGTTATGTAAATGCCTGTACCTACATATATTTGTTAGGTATGTAATAAAGATTACTTGTATAGTAACTCTTCACTACCAAAGAGAATTGTTCACTACTAAAAGGTTGTCTGGATGAGATAGCTCTTTAGCGATAAGACCGCCTGTTGTGTACCTCTAATTGTGTTATGTAAATCCTTGTATATTTGTGAGGTGTGCAATAAAGAGTATTTGAATAGTACTCTTCACTACCAAAGAGTATTCTCAACTACTAAAAGGTTGTCTGGAAGAGATCGCTCTTTAGCAATAAGGCCGCCTGTTGTCTACCTCTAATTGTGATATTTAAATGTGTTATTTGTTAATCCCTGTATATTAATAAGGAGTATGTGTATTGTATTGTTCACTCAATTTTACACGACTATGTGCTACTATATATTTTGTATGTCGCACCCCCTCACGGGACAATGGTGTCCCGGACCTTTAGGAGGCGTGCACGGAGCAGAAGCCAACGCGTAGAGGCCCTTTCTACAATTTAATGATATGTAAGGGGTACACTGCGCGGGTGCTGTTCCTGCCCGTATCATGGGACGCGCACAGAGCAACACCCGGTAAGATGCAAGGTCTATTGGAGATTGATGAGATCTAAATATGCTGGGCTATGGGATTGAAATGATGGACTAATACTGGGCTATTGCTTGAGACAATCGGACGTCTATCAGATACTACTGTATATATTTATTATTACAATGCGTTCATAAGCGCAATCAATTCTGAAGTATTTTTTGTCTAAATCCTTAATAATTATTATTTATATATATGTTAATTTTCGTTTTGGCCTAGTTGAGTGCCTGGATTAGAGTTGGGAGATTTACGGTACTCACGTTGGTGTTTCAAGCACTTAGACAATTTAAAAATTACCCGCACGTACCAAACTTAACAAACATACATTGAACAACTACTTTCATACCTATTTCAACTCCACTCAGAACCATTTTCACTCAGCACAGCGTTACCTTTTAACCAAAAGTTTATAAACGACAACTTTGTTCTTTAATTTCTTAAAGCTTCGGTTCACGTTACCTTGGCGGTGTTTTATAAGTGAATTTCCTCCTTACACTCAATTGACGGAAGTACTACGGAGGAGTGTCAATTTTTAAACGTGTTCGTTGTGTAGGGATCATAGTTTTTCGAATAAAGGGTATAATGAAGGATTCGGCTACTAGGGTGGTTTTCTTTTCATATCATCTACTTAATAACCCCGACGAAAAAAGAAGTGTTTTTGATACTTATAAGTGTGTATCTGTATCCGCCTGTGGCTTCATAACGCTTTTTATTTAGCTTTTAGGGTTCTGTACCTCAAAAGAAAAATAACGGAAACTTATAGGATCACTTTGTCGTCCGTCTGTCTGTCTGTCAAGAATCTTTTTCCCACGAACGCGTGGAGGTATCAAGTTGAAATTAACATCAAATACTTGTCTGCGGTCCCTTGAAGATGTAAAAAAAAGTGTTTCCATACAAATAAATTGTCGTCCATGCAAAATCTATTGGTTACTTCCAGTTTTCCTAGAAACTTGAAATTTGGTATGAAGACAGCGTAACCCACGAATTAAATCTGAAAATCTATTTTTTTATGTCCGTCTGTCTATGTCAGTAACCAATATAAAATGATCCCACACTGCGTACATTTTGCTTAGGAGTACGGCTCTGCTAACACTGAATTTTCATATACGGCTGTTTTTAGCGTAAATTTTGTACGGAACTCTCGTAGCGCGAGTCCGACTCGCACTTGGCCGGCTTTTTTTGTTCGAAAAGTGACGTTCTTAGCTATGGTTCAAGCGTTCAGCGGTTTGGAAGCTTTTTCTACAATATATTATATTCTGTGGCTAAGAGTTGTAGACTTATTTAACAGCTTTAGAAGCGAAACTGACCCTCACTTTTTGTCGCAGACTGTCACAGGACACAAAAAGGCCTCTCCTCCCACACTCGCATGAATATTAACTACTTACTCGACAGCTGACGAGCGAGTCTGCATACATTGGACTGTTTGCGGACATTTGTGTAAAATAGTTATTTGTTATGCGAGGCTGCAAAGTTGTTATTTGGCGCGAGTGCTTAAATTGAATGCCGAGTAAGCGAAGGGAACTAAAATTGAACCACGAGCGGAGCGAGTGTTTCAAATATAGATTCCTGAGCGTGACGAGGCTTTCCAGGCACGAGAAATCAAATAATGTTGGAGACGTGCGTGCGATACACAACTTTTGACCACAGCAAGGAAAATGTGAGATGTAAGAAAACTGTGAAATTATAACAATTCGATTATTATGCCACGAGTAAATGCTAGTTTAAATCTATGTATTTGTACTTTTGTAAGATAGTTTTACCCGACTGCGATGAAAAAAAAAATACGTGTTATGACTTTTTCTCCTCCGCGAACGAAGTTGCGGGCCACCTTCTTATAATATAACTTTGAGGCTTATCGGTATTTTCAAACGTATATTAATAAACACTTTCGTAGTAAACTTTCCGCTAAGACCTTGCACTTACACTGCGAGGTCTCCGAGACCACCGGAACGACTTCCTCCCACACATAACCAGCGTACGGTCAGCACAAGCTGACATTCGATTATCTGACTGTGAAAATACTTATTGGGGCTCATCCAGAAATCACGCCAGGTTTTCTGGGCCACATTTAGACCCCCTTCTCCCCCTTGGTGATTTTTGGTGAGGTTCTAGGCGACCCCCCCCCCCCCCCCCCCCCTCTCCCCCATATAACCTCACGTGTATTTTTTTGACTACTATATTATATTTTGTTGATCTTGGGTTTTATTTTGTACATAAATGCGTTATGCAAACGTACCTCTGAAGAACTTGTTTTTTTTTTGGTAAAGTAAAAAAAATAAGTGAGGTCACGTTGGGGTTTCTGGATGAGCCCTTGTGTACAGTTCGCAGCTCAAATAATACCCATTCATCATATGTATAACTAACTGTAGCATGCCACTCAACTTGTGTTCTAAGTAACCTCCGAGTGGGTCCCACAAAATAGTCTGGCGTTGCGGTAGACCTCGACGAAGGTGACGGGAAGAACTGGTGGGCGATTGCCCAACTGGGACACGTGGAAGAATGAGACGGAAAGAATTTGTCCAGCAGTGAGGACACTCTAAGCTCTTAATAACTTCGTTCGCGGAGGAGAAAATGTTATAACCCCTCTTTTTTTGACAGCGTAGTCGGGAAAAAAGTATCCTATCACCATCTGTGGATACCCAGAGCTACCCGTGTGCCAAAAATTATTGAAATCCGTTTAGTCGATTTGCCGTGATGAACTCACAACGCCATACGAATATACAAAAAATATTTAAAAAAGTATTGTTCTTTTCAGTAGAAACTTACTATTTGGAGGTCAAATAGTACGTTTCAATTATTTTTTTGAAAGTATCTACAATGTACAGATATTAAATTTTTACAACTTTATAATATTAAGTATATAGATTTACAAACGATCGAACACATTGCATGTTCTCCATTGTAGGGGAGACCGAGGAGAGCTGTCACATCATCGATTTTTTGGAACCTATTAACTGATAGCGAGCTCGCAACAGTGCGCGTTTGCTAACTCGAAACTTAAACTAATAAACGCGAGTTATTGCGAGGTCGCTTTCAGTTACTATTAACTGAAGGCGATCGCATCGTCGATTTTTTGGAATATACAGGGTGACTGGAAATTCGCCGTATTCCTTCAAAGGGGTTATTCTATGGTTCATTTGCAATGATTTAAGTCCAGTCAACTAGGGGTCAAAACTCATTGGTTTTCAAGTTATTGGAGTTTTTAGATTTTTTTGGAAAATACCCGCCTATCGACCTACAAGTGGTATTTTTATACAAACTACTTCAATTTGGATTAAAAAAAAAAACATTTTCTTTTAGCCAATGAGTTGCTAATTACGATAAATAACAAAAACATGCAAAAAATGCAAAATTGTACAGAAAAAAAAGAATTTGAAGTCACCAGTACTTGATTTTATTTCCAAATTTTGTAACATTTTAACACATAACTTTAAAAAAAGGTAGGACACTTGACGTACAAATTACAGAAATAAGTTTCTAAGTTCATAAGCTTTCTAAAAAGGTACAATGGTTGACATTTTTAGCTCAATTCTTAAAATTATTATTAATAATAGCAGAGCCGGTCTTGACTTAGCGTACTTGGCCCTTAATCGGTTCGGCGACACAAACAAACTAATTAAGGGTCATCAGGTTAATTAGTTTGTTAATCACTTTAAATTTGTTTCTGCGTGGGCTTTATTTGCCTTATCTTATCAATTTTTTATGGGCTGGCGGTAATTTCTATGGGGTGGGGTTAGGACTAACCGAGGTTTAAATAATCTTCATGTGTAAGTAATCAGTTATTCCAATCCGGACGACTGATAATTAAGTTTCTTTCTCAAATGGCTGCTTACCAATTTGCGGAATACGCAGATATCTTTTATTGTTACGGGCTCTGTGACGGTGATGCCGCTGCAGCTAGAAGAGAGTACCAACGTCGTTTCCCTAACCGCCGTTTATCACACGTAAGCGTGTTTGGTACAACGTACCGTCTTATTCGGGAAAATGGAACTGTTAAACGCCGCCAAGCCGATGCCGGAAGACCTCGACATTACGATCCTGCTGAAGAAGAACAAATCCTCCAGATTTTCCGGGCAGACGGCACTACCTCGACGAGAATCGTAGCTAACCAGCTCGGTCTGTCTCAGTGGAAGGTATGGTTTACCCTCCACTCAGCTCGGCAGTATCCATATCATTACACTCCAGTACACGCAATTGAAGAGGGAGACCCTGCAAGAAGGATGGATTTCTGCAGATTTGTAATCAATGCTGATATCGAAGATCCCGAGTACCTGAGAAGAATCTTGTGGACAGATGAATCCAATTTCGACCGCGATGGGATAACAAACTACCACAATCTGCATTTTTGGGCTCCTAAAGGTCAAAACCCAAGGAAATCAAGCGAAGGAGCTCATCAACAAAGATTTTCTTTAAACGTGTGGATGGGCATTGTGCACAATCATTTGATCGGACCTTTCTTTCTGCCCGCGAGATTAACCGGCATCGCGTATGAAAATTTTTTGAGAGATGAAGTACCCATGCTACTGGAAGATGTGCCACTTGCGACGAGACAGAATATGGTTTACCAACACGATGGCTGCCCTGCTCATTATTACGGGGGGTGTGCGACAGTGGCTGGATCGAAACTACCCAAGAAGATGGATTGGTCGAGGAGGACCAATCCCTTGGCCAGCCAGGAGTCCAGATTTAACTCCGTGTGATTTCTACATCTGGGGTCACATGAAGGCGTTGGTCTACGACCGACCGATACGTAACGTAGAAGAGTTACGTCAAAAAATTTTGGCAGCTGCACAAAAAATTAAAGAAGAGCTTTCAACGCGAGTTACAATCACTGAAGTACGAAAAAGGCTTCGTGCTTGCATACGAAACCAAGGCAGGCAGTTCGAGCAAAATTTGTAATTACAAACTGGTTTTCCTTTTTAAAATTAAATTATTATTATTATTTTTATTTTTGTTCTTTCCCCAGTTTCTCCTTATCTTACCTTACTCATCAAGTCAAGTCCTCAGCCTGCTCTGCTATTATCATTAATAATTTTAAGAATTGAGCTAAAAATGTCAACTATTTTACCTTTTTAGAAAGCTTATGAACTTAGAAACTTATTTCTGTAATTTGTACGTCAAGTGTCCTACTTTTTTTTAAAGTTATGTGTCAAAATGTTACAAAATTTGGAAATAAAATCAAGTACTGGTGACTTCAAATTCTTTTTTTCCTGTAAAATTTTGCATATTTTGCATGTTTTTGTTATTTATCGTAATTAGCAACTCATTGGCTAAAAGAAAATGTTTTTTTTTAAATCCAAATTGAAGTAGTTTGTATAAAAATACCACTTGTAGGTCGATAGGCGGGTATTTTCCAAAAAAATCTAAAAACTCCAATAACTTGAAAACCAATGAGTTTTGACCCCTAGTTGACTGGACTTAAATCATTGCAAATGAACCATAGAATAACCCCTTTGAAGGAATACGGCGAATTTCCAGTCACCCTGTATATTCCAAAAAATCGACGATGTCACATCTCTCTTCTGTCACATTTCACCTCGGTCTCCCCTACGCGGGTGTAGTCGCAGCCAAAAACTAGTTTGAGCCTAAACAGGCAAAGCTAAAAGTGTCGTCAGTTCACTCCAGCTAATTAAAAATCCGACGTCTTTTACGTGACTAGGTACAAGCTTTTTAGTTTATTAACTGGAGACTGACGTATGTAGGTTCATTTGTACCCGGAAAAAACGCAAGGTTCCCGAGGGATATAGGCACAAAGTGCGCTTGCTAATCTGGCAGGAACGCACGGAAAATGTTTTTGGACCGACTTAAAAAGAGGATGGAGGCGGAAAACTTAACTGTGCGTTTCGAGGGTTTCGTCTATACCTCTACTCTATTATAAAGTTGTAAAAATCAAATGTCTTTGCATTGAAGATATTTTCACGAAAATGTTTGTTACGGACTATTTGGAGGCCACTGAATCGATTTTTATTTTTTTGTATGTGTCGTCGTGGCTTCATCACGCCAAATCGGCTAAACAGATTCAAATATTTTTGGTACACGGGTAGCTCTGGGTATCCACAGATGGTGATAGGATACTTTTTACCCGACTACGCTGTCGAAAAGAGGGGAGTTTTGACTTTTTCTCCTCCGCTAACGAAGTTGCCGGCGCCTTCTAGTTGTTAAATAAACGGTTTTTTTTTTCAGTCGGACGATCTCTCTGTATCTATTGTAGCGTGAAAATTTTGTACACATATAAAGACAAGATTCTGACCAAGCGGCTTGTACAAATGAACATATTAGTTACATACTGTTTGTGTACAGTCGACTACGAAGATATGTATCCATTGCTACATTATTCTTTGTTTAGTGGATTCTACAAAGATACCTACCATTGATTACCATCAAGTATAGGTACAGTTGGCCAAAGAAAGCGATACGAAGTTGGTACTCTGTTAAGATTCCTGACTTGAAGTACACACACACTGTGTGTTCAGAAAGGCAGACATCGGGGTCAACATGAAAGGACGTATTGAGCTTTCTAAAGCCTTTGAAAGCTCATAATGAAAAGCTTGACCATCACTGTCCTTATCAATGGCTTACCTGCTAAAACTGAATGCGTTCTTCGTATATGTAATGCAAGTTGTGGAATGAGCTTTTCCCTGAGGTGTTTCCGGAGCGCTATAACATGGGATTCTTCAAGAAGCCAGTTAACAGGGCTCTCAAAGGTTGACAATGAATGGGTTACTACTCTGGTGTTGAACATATCCATGGGCGGCGATGACCACTGTCCATCAGGTGGATAGACGAGCAACCTTTTACCACTTTTTACCACTTTTTACATAAACACAAAAAACCGGCAGCCGTTCATACAAAAAAATGCACTACACATGAAAAAATACGATATGGAGAAGTGCACTAGCAAAACAGCGTATCACCACGGCACTTACGTCCTTAAAATTATTTTAAAAGAACTGTCTTAATATTATGTTGACATTCTATGTGAAAACAAATAATTTTTCGGTTTCGGTTACATGTATTTAACTATCAACCTAAGTAGCGGCTTACACAAGACACCTATACTCCAAATTTCATCAATATACATCTTGTAGTTACGGAAAGACGGACGGATATAACGAAAATATAAGGGTCGTACGCTGAAGAGGACAAGCCTTCAAAAAAAAACAAAATCAAAAATAGGTTTAGGTACAAGCACTTTCAAAATGTCAGTTACAAGATAAGTGTATGCTGGGAGACATACAATATGATCCAACATTTGTTGCAAGGATTAGGGAAAACCCAGAAAAACCTAATCCGATCATTTAACTTCAGTATATCTTTTATTGCTCGGCGATGTTGAGTAAAAAGTATTCTATAAACATGTGCTCTCCTATTCTTGTACCGAAATTGGCTAATATTCGTTCAGATGTTTCGACGTGATAAAGCCGCAAAAATATACATATTATTCCGCCCGAGAGATGGCGGTGTTTTAAATGGATTATCCTCATCTGGCATAAACTTTTATGTCATAATCATCATTTGGCATAGGTAATTCATCTTCATCACTCGGCAAAATGCATTAGTTCCGAACATGTAAATATTTCAGGTTTCTCATAAAACAAACCTAACCCAACCGAATTGTCTTTAACATAATGATGCCTTAAAAAGTCCTGAAAATTCTACAGTTTCAGAGAAATACTTAGATTTGCGTGGCGTTCATAACATTTTTTGGTCCTAATGCCCTCAGGTAAACGCTGATAAAATTATGCAGGTTCCTCACTAGCACGTTGTATTTTCTGTTTCTTAGAAATACAGTCAAGGAATTTAATTTATGTACCATTTCGTACCTCGTAACAGTCCACATCAATATGAGAGCCGATAGAGATTCCATATCAATGTCACTATGACAAGGTACGAAAGGGTACACAAATTAAATTCCTCGACCGTAAAATCCGAAAGGGCTCTTAACAATATTTCTTATTTGTATTTTTTATAAGGTGACTAATAAAGAGTTTGTTTGTTTCAGAGCACGGTCCCAGCGAACCAGAACCCTTGTGATATGAAGCCCTCAACCGTTCCTCAAGCGTAGCGTCAATTACCAAAGCGCCGTAGAAACCTCTAGGAGATATATTTTTAACCAAAGCTAGCGTAAGATGTCGAATCACATGCCAATATATAGTCAGGTATGTACCGCAAGCGCGTTCAGAATGTCACTTACTTATAAACGATTATAGCAACGAATAAATATAAAATAACGAAGGGTGGCCAAAGTCTTCTGTATAAAGATGTTCTGAAACACCACATAAAGACGGCTAACATAGACACGTCTAAATGGGAGACCTTAGTAACTGTGAACACAAAGGTGCGGGACTTTGAAACGGGACGTCAGATAGATCTCGATGCTAAGCGCGACGAGCTTAATCTGTTGTCTACCGCTGACGCAAATATGCGTCGGCAAAACCGGCTATTAATTTTTTGCCTGGGAGACAACAGGAGTCCCCGGCTAGCTCGGTTCTCCATACAAACATCGTTACGTTCTCATTTTAAAACTACTAGCTAGTTTGCTCTGAAACTTTGTACTTAGAAAAAGGTTAGGTATATCCAGGTCTGTAATTAGTTTATGTTGCTTCACATCACACCATACTAGAAAAAATACAGCGAATTTAAGATTTTCATACAAAACTTGTTTTTGCTTGTTCTCGAAAATGGTCGTGCCACGCTCTATTGGGATCGATCTATCACCACAGGCAGGACTACTTCCAAAAAGCCTGATATCGTGCTGGTAGACCGATCTAAGCGCCGGGCAATGCTCGAAAAATTAAATATTTCGTTGACACGTTATTAATACGTATAACGTACGAATACAACAGATACACAGAAACAGTCACTTTGTATATAAATTTGGCTTTTCTTTACTTCTCCTTCATTACTATTATTCACACTTAAACACCTTTTCCAGGTAGTACCAAAATCACAATATCGAAAAACGAAACCGGTCAGCACAAGGGAACGCCCTCAGAATCTAGCGAGGACGGACTTCGATCCTCTCAACTACAACCACGGCGGCAACTTCCAACTGCTGAACGCTCCTCTGGAAGTCAAGATGGAAAAGGAGAAGAAGGAGAAACGGGGGGATAGGGGAGAGAGGGAGCGTGAGAGGGGGGAGACCAGGAGGAAGGTGCAGAGAGCGGAAACGAATGATGGAAAAGTAAGATTACTTTTTAGATCGCAACGGGTCTGTAACGTAATCCTATTATATTCAAAGTCAGTCATTTATACATACTTGACTTCTTGCGTACCGCATTTGTAAATATATAAAATTAATTCGTACAATAAGAGTTTAAGGTTTTCCTGGGTAAAAAAAAAATCTAGTTAGTCCGTCAGTAAATCAAAAAATTTTGGACACGTATCTTTTCTTATGTCAAGACAAAGACAAAGATAAAGCGCGTCAAAGTTTGGGAGTGGGGAAAATGCGCATGACGTCACGCTGTGCGAAAAACGGTCGCACGGTGTGACGTCATGGGGAACTTTAACGGGCGATATCTTCATCATTCATTTATTAATTTTCATTTTTGATTTCATCATCAATTTTGTTTAATTGACAAAAGGAAAAATAGTGCATGTCCAATATTTTCTGATAATCTAAATGACGGTCTAATTATATTTTTTTAGGACACAAGCCGTTTAAAGACTATTTATCCTTACTTGTCCTAAATAGTAAACAACATTCTAACCTAAAAATATGCACTTAATGCCAATACCAGCTGTTTTCTGGTAAGGAAATAAATTTAATGTATGAAAGTGGCATTAAAAATATTAATTCCTGTTACTTTATTTACGAGAAAATGGGAGTTTAAGACAAAAAAGGTGCACTTTTAGATTAGAATGTTGTTTACTATTTAGGAAAAATAAGGATAAACAACCAATAAGTAATTTTGTAGCAATCCATACTAATATTATAAATGCGAAAGTGTGTCTGTCTGTCTGTTACCTCTTCACGCTTAAACCGCTGAACCGATTTGGATGAAATTTGGTATGGAGATAGTTTGAGTCCCGGGGAAGGACATAGGCTACTTTTTATCCCGGAAAAATACCCTTATTCGCGATAAACGAATTTAAGGCGGACGAAGTCGCGGGCAGAAGCTAGTGTTATAATAAATAAGAAAGAAAGAAAGAAAACACATTTATTCAACGCCAGCATAAACAAGAAATACAAATAACAAAAAGATTTGACGACGCTGAAAGGGGTCACCACTCAGCTTTATGCCACGGCAAGCCGTGACGCTGATTTTCGGTGGTGCCCTGTAACTTAAAACTAATTTATAGGTACCTACCTAGTTTAAATTATTTTATTGAGATTTAGTCACGTTGCGGCGATAAATAATCAACAGTACGATAAACTATAGATAATAGTGACCATCTAAGGCAGATTGGTACTACAATATTGACAGCTCTACGGAGACTAAAAGGGTCAAGGGTCGGCAACACGCACGTAATGACCCTGCTTTGCAAGCGTTCATAGGCTGCGGTGACTGCTTAACATCAGGCAGGCCGTACGCTTGTTTGCCACCTTAGTGTGTTAAATAAACACGAAATAAAATGCTTTATGGAATCTACTCAGTACCAACTTTAGTCCACTTGAACTGTGACAACTACTTGTCGCTGGCAGTATTTCCGGACCGATGCGACCTTCAAGCCTTCGAGAAAAGAGCGTACTCCCACATGAAAGGCCGGCAACGCACTTGTGACTCCTCTGTCGTTGTAGGTGTCTATGGGCGACGGTGATCGCTTATAATATATCGATCGCCTATGTTTTCAAGATTGACTCACCTTACTAAGTTCACTCTCCCTTTCACTTCCTTAATGGATGATTTCCGGTATAAAAACTGTCCTTTGTCCTTCCCAGGGTCTCATAATATCTCCATACCAAATTTTATCTATATCGGCTAAACAGAGTTACGGTTGCAGTTATAATATCAGTATGGACTAGTATGGATTTACAAAGATATATGTACAAAAAGGTCGTCGTGTCATCTAAAGAATGTGTAAAAAGTTGAAAATTTTCAATTTTAGTAAGTTGTGACACGATGGCACCGACTCCAAAGTAACCTTATTTGTAGATACTGTGTAAAAAACCGGTTACTTTTTATCCCGGAAAAATACCTTTTATCTGCGATAAACGAATCTAAGGCGGACGAAGTCGCGGGTGGCCGCTAGTAATATTATAAATGCGAAAGTGTGACTGTCTGTCTGTTACCTCTTCACGCTTAAACCGCTGAACTGATTTGGAAAAAAATTGGTATGGAGATAGTTTGAGTCCCGGGAAAGGACATAGGCTACTTTTTATCCCCGTAAAAAAACCCTTATCCGCGATAAACGAATTTAAGGCGGACGAAGTCGCGGGCAGAAGCTAGTCGGTTTATAAATTGCGGAGTTCTGAGGTAGCAAACATAATAAAAAAACCCTCCTTTTTGGATGTCTGTTAAAAAGGTTGTCGCTACAGCTGAAAATGGCTTATAATTTTTCGCGACACACAGATGTACTTGTCTACAATTTATTTTTATTTATTTGCTGGTGGAGATATCCATATGGTAAATATTTGGTTAATTCTATCTTTATCTATCTATCAGCCACAGACGTCCATTGCTGAACATAGGCCTCCCCTATAGTTCGCCACAGGGTGCGATCCGCGACCCTTACGAAACCATCCAACCACCTAGTCGGGGGCCGTCCCACGCTGCGCTTTCCTATTCGTGGTCACCACTCCAGCACTTTACTGCTCCAAAGGCCATCCGTTCTCCGGGCTACATGGCCCACGCGTGGTCGCTACTCCAGGACTTGCTCCAACGGCTATCCGTTCTCCAGGCCACATGGCGCCATATGTCCCGGAGAACCCCATGTGTGGCCCATCGCCACCTTAGCCATGCAATCCTGTGAGCTATATTGGTTAATTAAGTGGATGATTTATGGACAAAACTACTTACTATCTTTTCAGGTGGAAGCGTATTTGAGACAGAATCAAGTGAGCATGAGACAGCAACAACATCGACATTCGGCGGTCAGACAAGCCGAGCATAGAGTAAATCTAAGGTAAGATAATATTCTCATCTGTTTCCGCGTTATCACCGCGATCATCAATCCATAGTTTGCCTAAATTGTAACTTTGACAGAGAGAGAGAGAGAGAGAGAGAGAGAGAGAGAGAGAGAGAGAGAGAGAGAGAGAGAGAGAGAGAGAGAGAGAATATTTTTTTCTCAGTCTACCCCCTGAACAAGAAAGCTGTAAAACTTTCGAAACGTCGGGAACTCGAATGAAATAATGTAGCGATATAATTCGTTTAAATTATTTTATTAAATAACTGACTAAAGTAAGATATACAATATTATCTTCATATCAATTTTGAATTTTTTCATGTTTTTACAAATAATTTTCAAAACCAGTTAATTTCCAAATTCAAACTTTTTAAGTTATTACCGAAACCGAATAAATTTCGGGATTTATAAATCATGTTCAACGATTCAGTTTGGTTTCCTTTATAAAATTTGTTACAAGTTTGCGGTTTCAGATAAAGAATTTATATTTTGAAATTAAACAGTTTCAACAGTTTGGATAATTAATTAGCCCAAAAGTCAAGCAAGTTTGGATCTAGAAAAACTGCTAATCAAAGGAAAACGTTTCCACCTCTGACCCAATATATAAATGTTGCAGATCTCTACCGCTAAATGAGAACGTGCCAACTCGCGGCCATGACAGAACACCTACCGAGCGGCACCGAGGCTTCCCCGAGCGAGAGAGAGAACCGAGGGAGCATAGACGCGAGCGCGACAAGGACAGAGATAGGGATAGAGAGCGGGACAGAGAGCGGGACAGGGAGAGGGACATGGAGTTTGATGGTAAGTGCAATAGTTTTTCATAGTTGAAAGATTCACACGTTACTTTGCGGAATTTCATATTAGATTTCATTGAATGAAATGGTCGTTGTTAGAAACCATTGAAAACAGAAGGGGAAAGATGTTTGGACACTTGCTACGACACGACGAATACATAAAAACCATTATAGAGCGAAGGATTGAGGGAAGGAGGAAGAGAGGAAAAACCTAGGAGATGTTATATAAACCAAATCAAGGAGAAAGTAGACGTCGTGTCGTATGCTAACATCAAAACGAAAGCTGAAGGTAGAAAAACATGGAAGCTGCTCCGCCAACAAGAGCCTGACTCTTAAGTTTCTGATGATGATGAATCAATCCATCAACACTAACCATAACCATTAATAATCGAATAGTTTTCTGTCAAAAATAAAAAAATTGTGAAAAGCTTTTTTTGCTGACTACTATACTTTTATTGACTGTACTTTTTTTTTAAAATCCACCAACTAGGTACTCATCGAGCCGATTGTAAAGAGGCCAAACTCGGTACGATTGCGTTATTTCATTGCAGAGTTCCTTTTACCACCGTCCGGCGCCGTCATAAGATCAGCTCGAAGTCATAATATTGCATTGCATTGTCATCGAACTTCTTCTTCTTGGTCGTATCCTTCATGTCTGGTGGTTCGTGGTTGGTGGTGGTCATTCGGGCGTGAATGTAGGCCCGCCATCGATTCCTGTACATAGCATTCCTCGCCATATCATAAAACTTTTGAGACGGGATCATGTCCCCAGTGAGACCCCCCGTCCCCCCTTTGGGACCACGCGTGGCCTTTACACTGAGCTGCAAGAGTATTGACTGATTGGTATGCCTTGCTGTCCGTAGTATTCTCGGCATACGTATCTAGCACCACATCTCAAAACATCAATACCGAACTTACATAAGTATGCCAAATTTTAGGTCTTACCAAAACCGGGAAGAGGGTCAAATTTAACTTCGAAGATTTGATCCAAACTAAAATACGAACACAAGTTAAATAAAAGCTTGTTAAAATAAATATGGTATAAATAGTATATATACATATATATTATATATGAAAGGCAAGCATTTGCAACCTCCCCTGTTGGTAAGTCACGATGAAGCTGACGACTGAGCATGTACCTAGATAGTGTCTATTCACTCTCGTCTTAAAGAGATGCAAGTTATATTGTTCCGGGAAAATATATGCTGGAAGAGAGTTCCACTCTTTAGCCGTCCTAACGAGGAATGTGGATGCAAATCGCTTTGTTCGAGTCGTTGTCATATCAACAACAATTTCCACGTCCTTAGTTTATTTACACAAATAGGTTCTCTTACGATTCCAGGCTTCCCCGAGCGCGAGAGAGAGAAAGAACCGAGAGATCACCGGCGTGAGCGCGACAAGGATAGAGACAGAGATAGGGAACGGGATTTAGATTTTGATGGTGAGTTGAGAAACACTTTTTTTTAAATTCCCATTTGTGTCTGTGGCAAATAAGCAAACAACAAACAAGTTAGCTTTAACACCTACCGTCGGACCCTTTTGACATCGAACTCGGTTATTAATGATCTGAAATAATGAAATAATGATCTTTATTCTGTAAGTAGGCCGCAAGGGCACTTTTACAAGTCTGACTCTACGGCGCACAGTGTTTTAGAATCGCTTGGGGTGAGACATTTTTAGCTAATAGCGGATATCGATACATTAAGTTGTAATAACATAAATTGCAACAGACGACCTTTGCCCATTGTTGAGCCCATAAGGTGGACAATAACTTATATATAAAATTTTGCACGATAACGATGAATATAAAAAAATAATAAATAAAAACTAAAATTGAAGTTTATGTCAATATCTTGGTTCCTAATTACAATTCAGATCTGTAGTAAAGCTTGAATAACTCATAATTGTACGTGTTAAAATACAGTTACTAAAAGTTGCTTTCAATTTTGGATTATAATGAAAAAAATGTATTTTTGCTATTTCCAATACACTCCAATATAGCAACTTTGGATTTTTTTTTCTCGGAAACGGACAATAATGGGCAAAGGTCATCTGTTGCAATTTATATTATTACAACTTACTGTATCGATATCCGCTATTAGCTAAAAATGTCTCACCCCAAGCGATTCTAAAACACTGTGCGGCGTTTCCCAAGAGGAGACTACTGAAGAGAAGATAGCCGAAACAAACTCAACAGTCAGTCATTTTTTCGAAATAACTCTTATACCTATTACAATATTTGTACTTAGCCTATCCTAAATATATGTTTTGAGTATAAACTCAATGCGTAGTTCTTCAAGGAAACATATCATAACTTATAAAAGTAAAAAAAAAAATATTGAATATAAAAAAGCAAAATAGTGATATTTTATTTAAAACAACTTACATACGTTTGATATGCCACCTTATAGGAACCGTGTCCCGGTAAAAGTAAATTATTTGGTTTCTGTTTTGGGCCATGCATTTTTGTCTGTTAAATAGTCCTCTACCCTATAATAAGCCTTTGCCATTAGGGACTCTTTTAAGTTCTTTTTGAGAGCTGGAAACGATAATTTTAAAGCATCATCTGTTAGCTTATTATAAAAATGTATACATTGGCCTACGAGTGATTTGGCTACTTTACGAACGCGGAACTTTCTAATAGCGATTTTGTTTTTATTTCTAGTATTAAAAGTGTGGATATCTGAATTGTTAGTAAAAGACTCTAGGTTCTTAATAACATAAATAATATTCTCACAAATATATAGGGGCGCTACGGTTAATATGTTAATGTCTTTAAAAAGTTCTTTTGAGTCACGGGAGTTCAGGTTATATATAGAACGAATCGCTCTTTTTTGTAAAATATTGCGATGTACTACAGATCGTTCTATACAATTTCACACATACAAACAATCAAAACAAACAAACAAATCGGGTAAACGGTTTTACACTTTTTTTGGTACACTGGTACTACCGACTACGCTGAAGAAAAGGGGGTTATGATATTTTCTCCTCCGCATACGAAGTTGCGGGCACCTTCTAGTAAGTAATATATGTATTAAATACTAGAAGGCGCCCGCGACTTCGTTCGCGGAGGAGAAAAAGTCATAACTCCTCTTTTTTTCTTTTGCAGAGTCGGGCAAAAAGTATCCTATAACCATCTGGAGATACCCCGCTACCCATGTACCAAAAATAGTTGAAATCCGTTTAGCCGATTTAGCGTGATGAGGCCACAACGACACATACAAACAAACAAACATTTCATTTTTACAACTTTATAATAGTATAGATATCGTCGTTTTATACCCTTAACGCAAGCCTTATTACCTTAGCCTACCATGGGCCTAGTTCGATTTGTGTAAAATTGTCCCTTAATAATATTTATTTTATATTTTCTCAGGCACTCCCCTCACCCCTCCATCCTCTCGGCCAGTGAGAAAGTCCTCATCAGCTCACCGCGTCACTGAAACTATATCCACTGACAAGCGACGCTTCTTCTGCCGCGAGTGGGCCTTCCAGAAGATAGCACATTGTCTAGAACAACGGCCGGTTAGCAAGACCTGCGGAGCGCTTATACTGGGTAAGAAGGATATGCTCTGTAACGTAGAGAAGTCTTCTGGTCAGAGGTCTTAAAGGACCCGCTGCTACAACCAGTCTTTTAGCCACACAGAGAATATCATCGCTCCATCTAGCTTACTAGATGAGTCCCCATTCAAAAACACGTCTACACCATGCTCAGACCAAGAATCCAATAGACTTGGCAACCAAATAATAATGCCACTACCGAACGAGATGGTCGTATACAAATTATAATAAATGAAAATAAAAATAAAAATTCATAACATCGTTACAAGTCGGTTTCTTCATTATATTTAGTTGTGGTGTACATACATAACAAATTTATCAACATTATTTAATTAATTACAACATTGAAATAAAACAATTTAACGGATTATATCGCGTATATTATCTCATTTTAGTTCCCGACGTTTCGGAAGCTTTCCAGCTTTCCATGGTCACGGGAGGACTGAGAAAAGATGTATTTTCCTCTGTCAAAGTTACAATTTTGTGCAAACTACCCATTTTTTGAAAAAACACAAATAAAGGTGTACATACATGCCAGATGGGCCTAAGCTGTAAAGACAGTTACACATGTGCCAGAAGGGCTTAATTATTTTATGCTGCTTGGTAAATTATTAGAATAAAATAATTAAGCCCTTCTGGCACATGTGTAACTGTCTTTACAGCTTAGGCCCATCTGGCATGTATGTACACCTTTATTTGTGTTTTTTCAAAAAATGGGTAGTTTGCACAAAATTGTAACTTTGACAGAGGAAAATACATCTTTTCTCAGTCCTCCCGTGACCATGGAAAGCTGGAAAGCTTCCGAAACGTCGGGAACTAAAATGAGATAATATACGCGATATAATCCGTTAAATTGTTTTATTTCAATGAGTAATAATCGCGGAAACAGAAGAAAATATTAATTACAACATTGTAAAAATTAAATATCGTTTTATCATTTTATTTTATTCATTGTTTCATAATTAAGTAATAAGTGTGACAGAGAGAAATATTTTATTTTTTGTCTTTGTCATAGTTTTACTTTTCCACCGCTGCCAAAACCGAGTTTGGGGCAAACAAAGATAACATTATTTGTAAAATTATCCTCCCAAATGACGTGGGTTCTTTATGGTAAGCTGTCAACCATTTTTATACGAGTTCTTAATTTAGCTGCATAGCATTTCTGTCCGTCCCTTACGTCAAGATAGGCCTATAGGATTCTTGGTCTAAGATACCCAAGCATGGTGTCAAATGCAAAATGTTTTATTTCGGACAGTATCCATAATGTGTTAGTAATACACAAAGATTTAAATCTAAGGTTAGATATAATAGCATCACAAGAACAACAATAAAAAAAAGAGAACACGCGAAGCAGCGGACACGCTGGTTAGCCTCTTCGACAGAGTGGCAGCCCTAACATACACGCCCCGGAGCGTGCAGCTGCACCCAGTGCCTCAGCCATGGAGAGTCCCAGAGGTCCGTTAGGAAAATATGATTAGCTATTTATATTTCAGGGTGTGCATTTCCAAAAAAGTTTGTACATCAATTAACGGCTCATTAATTGTTTCTTATTTTGTTTCATGTTTTGTTTTATTTGGATAATTTAGAAAATGGATGCTCGATACACACTTGGGTAGTTTCCTGAGTAAAATACATATTACTCTAATTAGTCCGTCGTTAGATTATCAAAAAATATGAGACACGTATTTATTCTTTTGTCAAACAAACTTAAAAAGACAAAGATAAAGCGCGTCGAAGTTTGGAAGTGGGAGCGTATGACGTCACGGGGAACTTTAACCGGCTATATCTTCGCAATTTTTTGTTTAATTGAGAAAAGAAAAAATACGTGTTCAATATTTTTTGATAATTTGAGGGACTAATTATATTTTTTTAGGACACAAGCCTATAGTAATGTTAATCATTTCAAAAGTTTGGTAACAAAAAAGGGAAATTAACGACTTTTGTGACAATTAACGTGTCCATACAAATCTTTGTACAAACTTTTTTAGATATGCTCATATATGTTGCCCAATAAATTCTCACTCCTACCCAGTTAAGCGATGGTTCTGCTGGAAGTGGACTTTTCAGAAATTGTAATATCTGTATGCGTACCCAGTGGCGTGCGGTCTATGCACAAAGGCACTGCCTATCCTGAACGACCATGGCTCCATATAGGCACTGAATAACTAGAGAAAATAAAAAAAAATTAAAACCCTTTCGACTTGTTCCACTAAAAGCTGAATATCTTGGAGATTAGTGCTCCGATTTTCATCAAACAAAGCTAAGAACACTCGGGATAAAATTATCTATGACACAAACCGCACTCAAATCGGTCCATCCGTATGGGTGCTACGATGCCACAGACTGATACACAGAGTCACAGACACGTTAAACTTATAACACCCCTCTTTTTTGTCGGGGGTTAAAAACTGCCTACCTTACCCAAAAACCCGGTGCACACAACTGTGCGTATCTCACAGTGGCATGGCGTCAAACATGTTGTTAGTAAAGCCGGAGCATATTTTCACTTATGTTTGCTTTAAAAGCATTAGAATAAAGTACTCAAATGCCTTAAAGTAAGGCAAGCCGGTGAGAATCGGGTTATATTAAAGGCCTGCATCGTCATTCGTAAACTACGCCCCAAACGCCGAGCGGGCCAATGCGCGGAATTTGTAATAAGGGACGCATTTATTGCTCGCGCGCATCAAAGAAAGAGAAAGCTAATACATTACATGCTTGGGGTTTTTTGGCGTAAGCGCCAGATGTAAAAGTACAATGAAATCGAAGATATTATTATGTATTGTTGGCATTTAAGTTCGTGACGTAAAAGATAAAGGGAAGAGTGACATTTTAAAAAATTTAGCCGTTTATTAATCCGACGTTTGTACAAAACTAGACAAAAAACGAAAAATGAAGACGCGTTTTAGGATTAATTTTCTATCGAGGAAATTTTAAGCAAACATGTTTCCGCGTTAGGCGCTGAATAAGTTATACAGTAAAGAAACACATATCTGAAAACCAGCCTGTTTCATATAATAGAATTGTCAAACATCTCACTAAAAAATTGCTTAACTTTTCGATGCACCCTCTTAAGGTTACGCCGCTTTGGTGTCTCATGTATTTTTATGCGCTTTATGCACCAAAGTTAATATCGTTGTAACATTGTTTCAGGCGATGCGGGCAGCGGCAAAACGGCGCTGTGTCAAGAGCTAAGCGACCCCGGACAAGGTCCGCAGGCGCGCCAGCAGAGGGCGCTTAACCGGCGGCTGCTCGCCAGGCACTTCTTACAAGTAAATCGTAATCCTTTTTTAAAAAAAAGCGACCAAGAGCATGTCAGACCGTGCCGTCAGTTCCGCAGCCGTTCATAAAAAAATGCACTGTATATGAAAAAAAAACGATATGAAAAAGTGCACTAGGAAAAGAGCGTATCTTCACGGCACTTGCGTCTTTTTGCTGAGAAGCGCAGTTTTGCGGCAATAACTCAAAAACCGTATAATCCGGTGATGTTGAAAACAATTTTCGTTGAAAGTTTATCTTTGTAAATTTTGTCATATTTTGACATAAGGTTTAGATTATCCCCGAAGATATTCACTAAATCAAAACAATATTTTAGAAACATCAAAATGTTTTAAATCGAACTGTCAAAATATGTGCTACACATTGATGTTTGCTGTTTAACTATCAAACTAAGTAGCGGCTTTTATACAAGACACCTATACTCCAAATTTTATCAAAATACATCCTGTACTTTTTGAATAATATGCCTGTGTCATACGGATGGACGGACGGACGTGACTACTATAAGGGTTCCGTTTTTGCCATTTCGGCTGTGGAGAATCAGTTTACGGAAACCCCCCTTTTTCGGGGAAATAGTTCACGGGAAGGGAGGTGCTTTCGTTTGCAGTTCTAATGAGAAAAATAGACGCAAAGCGCTCGATATAAGTCAGTGGGTTATTGACAACATAAGGGTCCAACCCTAAGTCCTCGCAGAGTATGGTGAAAGTAATTGCAGTTTATGGAACTGATACATAATGAGAGGCCTTAAAATAAGAGTGTGGTTTTATGAAACGGTAATAAGATCACACGGGTGTTTTAAGGCCTAATTTTGTACAGTTGTATACACTAGTTTATCTTCATCCATTAAATTAATCATCTTTCAGTGCTTCATGTTCAACTATTGAGACAGGAACCATGTTTACCGGGAGACAAACCGGCGCCCGCCCCTCGGCTCGCATCTGTACTGTAAAATTGTACGTGATCTCATAAATACATCATATATCATGCAGTTATGAATATGTTCAATTTAGCATTGTAAAAGTTGGTTGTTACCAATGGTTTTTGAACTCATTAAAGAGGAATTACTACATGGGTGTAGAAAAATAATGTATTTGTAATATGCGATGTCTCTGTCTATATAAAACTATAGATAGATATTTATTTGCAAAGAATATGTAGGTGTAAGATTAGTGTCATTTCATTATATGTTATTTGACAATATGCTGTAAAACATCACGTGTTCTAAAATCAATTATAATATATTAGGGGCACAGCGAGAGCAGCCTCCGTCCCGGCGAGGTCATCCGCTCCCTAGCGATGCAGATCCTGAGCCAGTCCTCGCGCCGCGCCCGCGCCTACACCAGCGAGCGCGACATGTCGCCGAGGGACGACGGGTAACACTGGGGGCTACTGGCACACGTGGGGGGAAAGGGGCACAGCGAGAGCAGCCTCCGTCCCGGCGAGGTCATCCGCTCCCTAGCGATGCAGATCCTGAGCCAGTCCTCGCGCCGCGCCCGCGCCTACACCAGCGAGCGCGACATGTCGCCGAGGGACGACGGGTAACACTGGGGGCTACTGGCACACGTGGGGGGAAAGGGGCACAGCGAGAGCAGCCTCCGTCCCGGCGAGGTCATCCGCTCCCTAGCGATGCAGATCCTGAGCCAGTCCTCGCGCCGCGCCCGCGCCTACACCAGCGAGCGCGACATGTCGCCGAGGGACGACGGGTAACACTGGGGGCTACTGGCACACGTGGGGGGAAAGGGGCACAGCGAGAGCAGCCTCCGTCCCGGCGAGGTCATCCGCTCCCTAGCGATGCAGATCCTGAGCCAGTCCTCGCGCCGCGCCCGCGCCTACACCAGCGAGCGCGACATGTCGCCGAGGGACGACGGGTAACACTGGGGGCTACTGGCACACGTGGGGGGAAAGGGGCACAGCGAGAGCAGCCTCCGTCCCGGCGAGGTCATCCGCTCCCTAGCGATGCAGATCCTGAGCCAGTCCTCGCGCCGCGCCCGCGCCGACACCAGCGAGCGCGACATGTCGCCGAGGGACGACGGGTAACACTGGGGGCTACTGGCACACGTGGGGGGAAAGGGGCACAGCGAGAGCAGCCTCCGTCCCGGCGAGGTCATCCGCTCCCTAGCGATGCAGATCCTGAGCCAGTCCTCGCGCCGCGCCCGCGCCGACACCAGCGAGCGCGACATGTCGCCGAGGGACGACGGGTAACACTGGGGGCTACTGGCACACGTGGGGGGAAAGGGGCACAGCGAGAGCAGCCTCCGTCCCGGCGAGCTCATCCGCTCCCTAGCGATGCAGATCCTGAGCCAGTCCTCGCGCCGCGCCCGCGTTACGTTTTTAACATAGGGGATAGTTAAATTAATAGTGAATATAGACATATATATTTTTTTTATTGTTGGAGAAACAACAACTAATACAGTACAAATAGAAACTTGAATAGAAGTATAGAGCCAATTACAGGAACTCACGAATAGATATTGCACATGAAACAGTTAAGTTACAACGCGCATTAAATTATTTTATTTTATTGCTGTTACAAAGAGTAAGTACAATTATTACAAATGGCCGGCGTGTGGTTGTAAGTTATTAGATAACTTGTGCCAGGAGTCCACATAACGACGCGCACACACGACAAGTATATATAAAAGCTATGAACATTTAAAGCTTTAAAGCCTTACTAGTCAGACAACCGCAATGCCTAATACACAATAACAATATAGCACAAACACGTTAATAACAATATAACACAAACATGGTAATAAGAATCGCTCATTGTAAAAAGGCACTAGTTAAATTTTGGTTCACAGAAAGAATGGCACAATTATATCAATATCAAGCTCTCTGAAGCATGTTTTTAATAAACAAACAGTACTGCTGGCCAAGATGGCCACTTCTGAACCTATATTTTTGTACGCAGACGCAATTCCGAAGAGGAGAGATTGATCAGTCGGTTTCAAGAATTAGGAGATGATGGAGAAGAAAGTTCCAAGCCGCTGTTAGCTGATAGCGAAGGTATGTACAAAGTACACATTTACAACAAAAATAAAATTTACAATAGGGTAGAAAAGAAATGTCGTGTAGGTTTGGTAATTGTTGGGTAGGTTTTGGGTAAAAAATGTCGTGTAGGTTTGGTAATTGTTGGGTAGGTCTTGGGTAAAAAATGTCGTATAGGTTTGGTAATTGTTGGGTAGGTCTTGGGTAAAAAATGTCGTGTAGGTTTGGTGATTGTTGGGTAGGTCTTGGGTAAAAAATGTCGTGTAGGTTTGGTAATTGCTGGGTAGGTCTTGGGTAAAAAATGTCGTGTAGGTTTGGTAATTGTTGGGTAGGTCTTGGGTAAAAAATCTCGTGTAGGTTTGTTAACTGTTGAGTAGGTGTTGGGTAAAAAATGTCGTGTAGGTTTGTTAATTGTTGGGTAGGTCTTGGGTAAAACATGTCGTGTAGGTTTGGTAATTGTTGGGTAGGTCTTGGGTAATAAATGTCGTGTAGGTTTGGTAATTGTTGGGTAGGTCTTGGGTAACAAATGTCGTGCAGGTTTGGTAATTGTTGGGTAGGTCTTGGGTAAAAAATGTCGTGTAGGTTTGGTAATTGTTGGGTAGGTCTTGGGTAAAAAATGTCGTGTAGGTTTGGTAATTGTTGGGTAGGTCTTGGGTAAAAAATGTCGTGTAGGTTCGGTAATTGTTGGGTAGGTCTTGGGTAAAAAAATGTCGTGTAGGTTTCGTAATTGTTGGGTAGGTCTTGGGTAAAAAATGTCGTGTAGGTTTGGTAATTATTGGGTAGGTATTGGGTAAAAAAAAAGACAGAAAGGTAAGAAAATATTGGACATGTGTTTTTTCTTTTGTCAATCAAACAAAAAAAGACAAAGATAAAGCGCGTCAAAGTTTGGGAGTGGGGTCGGATGACGTCACGGGGAACTTTAACGGGCTATGTCTTCATAATTTTTTGATTAATTGACAAATGAAAAATTACGTGTCCAATATTTTCTGATAATGTAACTGACTAATTGTATTATTTGGGACACTGTGCAGACTGAGGACTGTAAAAGCAGTCTGAACCCCTTTCGATAGCTTTAAGAGCAGTATAGGTGAAGTGGAGAATAAGAAGTCACAGTTTATATCGAAATCCCGTTCCTAAACCAATACTTTGGCTTCCTATTTTAACTATGATATCTATCTGACTGAAGCTAATTCACTTGACGATTGTTTCTTGTAAGTATTTCCAATGGCTGGTATGTAGTACCGATAACTGAGTAGTAACGACGACTGACTAGTACGGGGACTATTTCTATATTTGTGTGTTTATTTGTATGGCACACATAGTGGAGTTATCGCCAATAGAATTAGCTTCGGCTTTTATAGTCGAGCCGTATATTGGTTAGGGAGGGGGTAATTTTATTATTTCTCAGAATTATAATTAACAATCATTGTGCAACATATTGGGTTTTCATGGAAAATTACCAATGTTATGGTATAGTTGCAAATGTTGTGCAATTCCTGTGGAAAGTTTACATACATCAGTTTACTATGTAATTTATCGCCTTATGGGCTTTATACAATTGATATTTGATTCGAACATATGAATCTTATTCCTTTGACTGTTAAGTCAAAGTAATGATTTCATATCTTTCTATCGGGATTAGATAGAAAGGTATGAAGTGAATTTATTGAACAAATTATTATTTTTATTAGCTTATAAGCTATTTAGGAATTTCAGGTCTTATATTAAGTCTATATAATATTATAATACTATAATTGTGGGGTCATCCGGTACAGACACAAGCCTATTGAAGTGTATGGTAATTGGTAACCGACATTTTTGACGGTCAATTTCAATAGTTGCTGTGACATTTCTGGCTAGGATTGTTAAGCCATCATCATCATCATCATTTCAGCCATAGGACGTCCACTGCTAGACACAGGTCTCTTCAATAGATTTCCACCCGAAATACCAACTGCTAATCCCACATCAGCTAACTTGTACAGCATTTCAGCTTCATCTGATTTTCACAAGGTATAGAATACATACATCATTGACTGTTTTTTTTCCGTAGACCAACGTACGGATGAAGAAGACGGCAGCAGCGGTCGGCGGACACGCACCATAGACCGTATCCACGAGAGGGAGGCCTATCTGGACTCTATGGTCTCTACTAGAGTAGAGGATGTGAGTATGAGGATCGGTCAGCAACTCCGTTATACACTATAGTCTATTTCTTTTGGCATTTAAAATAATGAGAACAAAAAAAAAACAAGTGACTCGCGTCATTCAGCCAGTGGCGTCGTGTCACAGATACAGAAGATTAACAACCACAGATACATTATTTTAACACATTCATGACCGCTTACCCGCTCAGAGGACGCTCTGCTCGTAGCAAGTTTATTTACGAGAAAATGGGAGTTAAGACAGAACAGGTGTATTTTTAGGTTAGAATGTTACTATTTAGTACAAGTTAGGATGAACAAAGTATTGTTCCGTAGCACCTTACGCAAAATAAACGCCAAAAAACACTATTCTTCGTGACCTTGGGCCTTAAAAATGGTTTATGATCCCATTTCTAAGACAATAAAAATCATGTAAAAAAAATATCCTTATGAAACTTAAATGTTAGAATGAGACGTGTAATCTAGGAATCCTAAATCTCTTTGAAAAGAGAACATCAAAGTAAAAATTATTTTTTTCTAATTTTTGCAGTTACCGGCAATCCTGCCCCGCACCAGTATAAAACCGACCAACCCCTTCGCGACAGACGACAAAGAGAATCCCCTTTATGAGAACCACGAAAACCTCTTCCTACGCAACATCTCCCAGAGACAATCCAAAGAAATCCGCAACTCCAGACTGCTGCGGCAAAGTTCCGAGCCTCTGACAGAGAAGAAACCAAGCATGCTACAGAAGAGCCTATCAACAGAACAGAAGACAGACAGCAACAGCGAGAACGAGAAGACAAACAGCCCACCAAAATCCAGGATCCCCGTATCCAACTTCAAATACCCGAACAAGAGCGAACTCAAACCGAATTCCGTAGAGAATTCACCGCAGAAAACAAAAGAACCCGAGAAGGAAATGCCCGAATACCAGAACGTTCTAGAACAGGAGAAAGAAGAGAAGAAAGAGCCGGATGATCCGCCCCCCATCCCTTCTCTCCCCGTCAGTCCACGGACATTAATAGCGAATGCGTATTATGATAAGTTGTTGTCTGAGCCTGAGATACAGCAAGCTTTGCTGCCTCATAACTTGGAGAAGAATCCTGATGAGTGTTTCAAGAAGGCTCTCCTGTTTCCGCTGTTAGAAATCGATCCGCCGAAGCAGTGTCTGTTTTTGCTGGTCGATGCTATTGATGAGGGGATGAATGGTGAGTTAAACTAACTTTATTAAAATAACCATACAAACACTTCCGCATTTATAATATAATACTTTATCGACAAAAAAAATGTTAGTTGTTATGCAAGGCTGCAACGTTGTTATTTGGCGTGAGTGCTTGAATTGAAAGCCGAGTAAGCGAAGGAATTTAAAATTGAACCACGAGTGGAGCGAGTGGATCAAATATAGATTCCTGAACGCATAAAAATATAAATTTGAACCTCAAATGACTTTTCCGCGCCAGCGGATAAAACGAACTTTTCCACGCAGATTTAGCGCTGTAAATTGAACTTTTCCGAGCGAGTGAGGCGAGAATCGGCTGTGAAATGCGATCTATAGAGGAGAACATCCGGACGTCCGCCGGACAGAGAAACATATGAAAGCATTTTTGCCCAAGTCAATAATAGTTGTTACATTTGTCCAGGTCAACCGCCAGAGCGAGACAGCACAGAGTCAGCGCGCACTGTGGCCGCGCTGCTCTCTCGCCACCAGCACCTGTTCCCGCAGTGGCTGCTGCTGGTCTGCTGCGCCAGGCGACACTGCAAGAGCCTCACCAAGATGTTCACGGGTGAGTGAGACAGTCGGGGCAGAGCGGGACAGACAACACAGTAATATATGAAGCATTTTTATCACTGTTGACTCTAGCGAAACAGTACAGAAGTAAGAAGTTGTACAGAGGTATATGATATCCTTTATATTTCTCTTTCTTTTACCTACTGACTGTAGAAATAAAGACTAAAGGCCGAAACACACCGGATGCGTGCGCAGCACATGCACGTGCGCGTGTGCGTGACGTGCGCATTGTATCGTATGAAATGACATAGTAGATGGCACACCGCTTGCGTGGCGTGCACGTGCGCAGCGGTGTGTCATCTCTTATGGGTATTCGTACTTTACAACGCGCACGCCACGCACACGCGCACGGGCACGTGCTGCGCACGCAGCCGGTGTGGCTTGGCCTTAAGAAGGTTTCATTTATTTGTTTTATAACTCATATATACTGAGGTGTCAATACCCCCTCTAGACAATAGGCATGATGACGGGTATGAAAATCAAAATTCTAATTAGTGCGTCACTTAGATAATAAAACAATATTGGACCCGATTTTTTTTCTTTTTGAAAATAATTAAAATAAAACTCAGATAAATCGCATTAAAGTTTAGGAGTGGAGACTCGACATTTTGACTCAATGTATTGGCTTTACTTTATGATCACGTAAGGAAACAAAATATACGTCTCCAATATTTTTTATTAATCCACATGACGGACGGACTCATTATTAAAATGTAGTAGTCATTCCTATTATAGCCATTGAGCTAAGTAAAATAATTGCTGGGTATTATACACTAGGCAGCAAATAAACCGGGCCACCCACTCTAACCCGATTTTCTCAAAAATTATAAAACTTACAACTATCAAAGTTTTACCTACAGAAAGTGCGTTTCATGATGATTGTAATTAATGAAAACACATTGAGATTTATGAATTTATTAAGTATTTAGTATGGAGTTTACAAAATCACGTCGTTCCAAGGTGGCCCGGTTTATTAGCTGTCGAGTGTATGTTCTATATACTTCCAAATTGTCATTTGCTGCTATCATTTTATTACGCCAATATTTCCAAAGTAGCCGAATCCCGTTCTGAGCGCTCACAAACTGTATGATTGTTTAATGTTTTATTTGATTTTGTCCCAGGATTCAGAAAGATAACCCTGGACGAACTACAACGAGCGCATGTCTCTGCCGATGTACAGCGATACGTGCTCTCAAGGCTCGACACAGAACCGAGGCTCAGGTAAAAAATCCTTATTGCTTGTAGAAGGGATAATCAACTTTTTTCCTGTAACTTGTTGCCATGGATATGTCTCCAGTTACTCTTTAAAACCACGATTTCAAATATAAAGGCTGAAAAATATATTTTCTCAAACATCCAAGTAAATGTAGTTCTTATCTTCGTGATAATAGAACGCTAAGTACGTCTTTGTATAACACTTGTTGAAGATTCGTTCTAATTTCAAATTAGAAGGCAATAAAGGAATTCCATACAACATTTGATGGCCATGGCCAACAAAGAGATTGTCTTTTGCTTCAGTGGGTTTTATTTCCTTTAATGACTATCTATCGCATACTGCCAATTTCAAAAAAAAGTTTGTGAATGTGTATTTACTTTTTAACTTCTTATTTAATTAGGTTAACTCAGGTATACAATAAAATAAACAAGGAATGACGTTTATTGTTAATAATTTATTAAAATAGCCAATTAATAAGATATTGACATTTTTTAATAAATAATATCATCTTTACATTTGGTTGCAAAAACATTAACCCGAAAAGCTAACAAAAAAATAGATGAAAAAGTATTTTGGCGGGAATAGAAAAATTGTATAAGTTGAACATTTGTATTATTTTTGTACGAGTATGACTAGTTTTAAATGAAAAAAATAATACGTTTGAAATAAAACAATTTAACGGATTATATCGCGTATATTATCTCATTTTAGTTCCCGACGTTTCGGAAGCTTTCCAGCTTTCCATGGTCACGGGAGGACTGAGAAAAGATGTTTTTCCTCTGTCAAAGTTACAATTTGTGCAAACTACCCATTTTTTTAAAAAAAAACACAAATAAAGGTGTACATACATGCCAGATGGGCCTAAGCTGTAAAGACAGTTACACATGTGCCAGAAGGGCTTAATTATTTTATTCTAATAATTTACCAAGCAGCATTTCACCAATGAGGCGTACTGAGGAGAAAAGAAACGCTGCAAAGAAAAACTCCCAGGCTACCTCATTACTAATTATAATATTTTAAAAAACAGAGACTATTAAACTACTTTAAACAGATAAGATATTTTACACCGTTCGGAAATTAAGGTTTTGCAGTCCTGTGTCTCGCTTGTTCCTTGATGAGATGTATTACAGGATCCCAAGCAGGTGGTAGTGACAATCCATCTTCTCTATTGAAATTAGGATGCTTTTTAATCTCAATAGCCTCGCGTAGTATCCTGGGAAAATATCTTTTTTCTTTGGCAAGGATAGAAGGTTTATCAAACTTAATTGAGTGGTTTGGTTTGTCAATGACATGTTCACAGACTGCAGACCTTAATTTCCGAACGGTGTAAAATATCTTATCTGTTTAAAGTAGTTTAATAGTCTCTGTTTTTTAAAATATTATAATTAGTAATGAGGTAGCCTGGGAGTTTTTCTTTGCAGCGTTTCTTTTCTCCTCAGTACGCCTCATTGGTGAAATGCTGCTTGGTAAATTATTAGAATAAAATAATTAAGCCCTTCTGGCACATGTGTAACTGTCTTTACAGCTTAGGCCCATCTGGCATGTATGTACACCTTTATTTGTGTTTTTTAAAAAAAATGGGTAGTTTGCACAAATTGTAACTTTGACAGAGGAAAAACATCTTTTCTCAGTCCTCCCGTGACCATGGAAAGCTGGAAAGCTTCCGAAACGTCGGGAACTAAAATGAGATAATATACGCGATATAATCCGTTAAATTGTTTTATTTCAATGAGTAATAATCGCGGAAACAGAAGAAAATATTAATAATACGTTTGTTATAATTTCATAGTTTTTCTTACATCTCACATCTTCCTCGCTTATTATTTGGCTTCCCGTGCCTTGAAAGCCTCATTATGCTCAGGAATCTATAATTGAACCACTCGCTCGGCTCGTGGATCAAATTTAGATAGTTGCGCTTCCTCGGCTTTGAATACAAGCCCTATTGTGTGGTGGCAGGGCGCGCGTGTCTGTGGACGCGACGGCGGCGGCGGCGGCGGCCGCGGCACTCGACCACCTGCGCATCAAGAGCGACGGCTGCCTGCTGTATCTCGAGAAGGTGACCGGCCACGATCTATCCATACTAATATAATAAACTAGAAAACGCCCGCAACTTCGTTCGCGGAGGAGAAAAAGTCATAACCCTTCGTTTTTTCTTCAGCATAGTCGGGTAAAAAGTATCCAATAACCATCTGGAGATACCCAACTACCCGAGTACCAACAAATTATGGAAATCCGTTTAGCCGATTTTGCGTGATGAAGTCACAACGACACAAACAAACATAAATAAAAAAAATTAAAAAAATCGTTTTACTCCGTAACAATCTTTTTTTTTAAATATGTTCAATGTACAGACATTTCATTTTTACAACTTTATAATAGTATAGATGTGAAAGTGTGTCGGTCTGTCTGTCTGTTACCTCTTCACGCTTAAACCGCTGAACCGGTTGAAATGATATTTCGTATCGAGATAGTTTGAGTTCAGGGGAAGGACATAGGCTACTTTTTATCCCGGAAAAATACTCTTATCCGCGATAAATGAATTTAAGGCGGACGAAGTCGCGGGCAGAAGCTAGTACTATTATAAACTTGTACAAATTCAATGTAAAAATAAAGTTGTATAAATGAAATGTTTGTATGTGTCGTCTTCGTCACGCTAAATCTGCTAAGCGGATTTCAACTATTTTTGGTACACGGGGTACCAAAAATAGTTGGTTATCTCCTGATGGTTATAGGATATTTATTACCCGACTATGCTAGACAAAAAAATAGGGGTTACGACTTTTTCTCCTCCGCGAACGAATTGCGGGCATCTTCTAGTTTTCAATAAATTTATTGTAATTTGGGAGTTACTGAATAGAAAATATTGTTGTTGGTTTTTTTAGTTTGTTCGTATGTTTGAATGTGTCGTTGTGGCTTCATCAGGCCAAATCGGCCAAACAGATTTCAAGTATTTTTGGTGCACGGGTACCTTGGTATCCACATGATTATAGGATACTTGTTATCCGACTGCACTGAAGAAAAAAAGCACCGTTGTCACTTTTTCTCCTCCGCGAACGAAGTTGCGAACACTTTCTAGTATGCAATAAATTTCTGTCAAAATTTTTATTATGATGCTCTTGCGGATCAAATCTTGCAGGTTCAATTTGATTCACTTCCCGGTTTCCGATTTACATAAAATTTTATATACTAATGTAAGTTCGGTGATATGATAGAGCGGGATGGTGGTCACAGGAAGTTTGTAATAAAATAACGCAATCCTACCGAGTTTTGGCTCTTTTGAATCGTACAGAAGAGAAAGGTACAGTCAGCAATAAAAGCTTGTCACAACAAAGTAATTTTTGATAGACACTTCATTACTATAATAACGACACGTTTGGCTCAGTTAGGTGGACAACGGTCTACGAAGCTGGCAGTCCCGGGTACGAATCCCGGCCAGGGCAAGTGATGAGCACGAATGTTTGTTCCTGGGTCTTGGATGATTTCTATGCATTTAATTATTATAATTTATCATAGTAAAAGGGACTAGGTTGATTTGTGTAAGATTGTCCCTGATATTTATATTTATAACTAATCATAATCTTATTTGTAGGTGTTAGACGGTGTTGCAGACGGTTTCATAGCGCTTCGAGAAATCAAAGAAATACCGGGCACGCTTAACGGGCTATACCTATGGCTGGCACAGCGATTGTTCCACGGAAGGCGATTTACTAAGGTAAGATAACCCTGTAATATTGGGCCAGCGATATGTTTTCTGATCTATAGGCTATTTTGAAGTGGCATGACCCTAGTTTATAATACTTGTAACAACCCTAGGATACCGCTTACTTATGAGGTGTGGTGCGGGAGTAGAGATATGAGTTTGAAAAGCGATTTATTACTACTTAATATTAGGAGATACAGTAACTGTTACGACTTATGCTAAGTAAGCGGTATGCTAGGGTTGTTACATGTATTATAAACTAGTTTTGTATCCTTGTGTCTATTTCCTCTTCCCTGGTGTTGGTGTCCGTTATAGTGCAACCCAGATATTTGAATCTGTCCACCCCTTTGTAGGTGGTATCACCGGCTTTAAGGTTCGACCTTGGTGCTCTGATATTCTTGTATCGTCGCATGTGCATGTATCTTTTGGTGGTTAATTCTCAGGCCAACTTTCTTTGCCTGACCCTCCAACATTTCAGCTGCCATGCCACTTCAATTTATTCTTACTTATTCTAAATATTAAACAATATTTTAACCTAAAAGTACAACTTTTTTACATTAAACTCCCATTTTCTCGTAAATAAAGTAACAGGAATTAATATTTTTAGTGCCACATTGCCAAATTCATACATTAAATTTATTTCCTTACTAGAACTAAAACAGCTGGTATTGGCTTTAAATGATTATTTTTAGGTTAGAATGTTTCCTATTTAGGACAAGTAAGGATAAATAGCCTATAATGAAAGGTTATCTTTGGATCTTTCAATGATTGTTAAAAGTAAGTAACCTACTCACATTACTTATGTATTTCAGGTCCGTCTTCTTCTGGACGTTCTATTAGCAGCTCGGTGCGGCGTGACAGAAAAAATGTTATACAAATGTCTTCTCACCAAGGAATACAGCGTCACTCGTGAAGATTTCAACCGGCGCCTGCATCTGTTGAGGAGGTTAGTATGAGGAATGTTAAAAAATCGATTGAAGGCCCTAGTGAGACACTTGCTCATAATATCTGAGATGTACATTTCGCGCTTAATCAAGTTCTTTTAGAAATCGTTCTAAAAAATCCATAAATTGGGGCCCGTTTCTCAAAAGCTTGTAACTTGTATTACAAGTTACTAAGCTCATTTAAATAAAACAATTTAACGGATTATGTCGCGTATTATATTTGAGTCTCTTTTCTCCTCAGTACGCCTCATTTGTGAAATGCTGCTTTGTAAATTAATAAAATAAAATAATTAAGCCCTTCTGGCACATGTGTAACTGTCTTTACAGATTAGGCCCATCTGGCATGTTATGTATACCTTTATTTGTTTTTTCTAAGTGGGTAGTTTGCACAAATTGTAACTTTGATAGAGAAAAATATATCTTTTCTCAGTCCACCCGTGACCATGAAAAGCTGAAAAGCTTCCGAAATGTCGGGAACTCAAATGAGATAATATACGCGATATAATCCGTTAAATTGTTTTATTTAAATGAGTAATAATCGCGGAAACGGAAGAAAATATTAAGTTACTAAGCTTGTAACTTGTATTACTAGTTACAACCTTTTGAGAAACGGGCTCCAGGTATAAAAGCTTGTAGGTTTAAAGTCTGATGTTTGCCAGGATATTGGTGATGGAGCGTGCTACGGGCTACTTGTCAATCTTTCACCATTCTTTCGCGGCGTGGCTGGTGGACGTGAAACACTGCACGCGACGGTACCTGTGCTGCCCTGCGGACGGTCATGCCGCGCTGGCCATGTACTACACGCTTGACGCTAAGAGGTAAGCCTTAACTTACACAGATTATCTGGAAGAGATCGCTCTTTAGCGAAAAGACCGCCTATTGTCTACCGTAGTTTATATTAAGGCTCTATTGTACTGTTTCTCTTCTAAAACTTCTAATTTATACTCTTATAAAGTTGTAAAAATTAAATGTCTTGACATTGATGATATTAAAAAAAAAAAACTGTTACGGACTATTTGGAGATCACTGAATCGAAAAATATTTTTATTGCATTTTTTGTACGTTTATAGTATGTCTCGTTGTGGCTTCATCACGCCAAATCGGCTAAACGGATTTCAACTATTTTTGGTAGACGGGTAGCGGAGTATCTACAGATGGTTGTAGGATACTTTGTATCCGACTACGCTGAAGAAAAAAGTGGGGTATTAACTTTTCTCCTACTATTTGAAGGCTACTGAATCGTATTTGTTTTTATTTGTGTGTGTCGTTGTGTCTTCATTACGCCTAAACGGCTAAACGGATTTCAACTATTTTTGGTACACGGGTAGCTGAGCATCCACAGATTGTTGAAATATTTTTACTCGTACGCCAAAGAAAATAGAGGGTTATGATTTTTTTCTCCTCCGCTGACGAAGTTACGGACACCTTCTAGTTTATCCATATAATTATGTATATATCGCCGCCTGTTACACATAGTTCAAGCTTTGCTTAGTTTGGGACTGGGTCGTTTTGTGTAAGATTGTCCCTGATATTTATTTAATTCATAATCATAATATCCTTGTTTCAGGCTCAGCGCTCTGGAAATACATAACTACGTGTTCCACATGACTAGTCTAGAGCAGCACATGGCCGCGCAGAAGAAAAAGTCCACGTAAGTATACGGATTTATTAAAAAAAAAGTGTGATGAGTATACATATTTGTTCCTGAGTCTTAGGTGTTTGTATGTATATTAGTAAATATATCTATTAAATATATCGTCGTCTAGTACTCATAACACAAGCCTTATTGAGCTTACCATGGGACTATTTCGATTGGTGTAAACATTATCCTGTAATATTTATTTATTTTTATAAATATAATAGAAATGCGATCTGTTGAGGAGAATTTAGCCAGACATCCCCCAGACAGACATACGAAAGCATTTTTGCCCAAACTGAAACGGAAACCTTCGCTAATGCTAGGTCAAAGATCCATTCCGATTGTCGCTTTGTGCAAAAATAAGAACATTTATGAGACAGGATACTTGCTGCAGAAGCAATGGGACGGAGACGTAGCGTGGTACGCAAGTCTTGGAGCATTTCAAAATAAAAAAGACAGAGGGCGTTACTATGGTAGCTAGAAAATTTCATGCTCTGTTGTGGCAGATATTAATGCTGGTCTGTGGCGTGTACCGGGTTTTTGGCCAAGGTAGCCAGTTTGTCTGTGCCTATGTGGAGAAATGATCGTTCAGGGTAGGCAGTTTCTCTGTGCCTGTATGGAGCCATGGTCGTTAAGGTTGGCAGTGTGTTTGTGGCTAAAGCCCGACCAGGAAAATAAAATACCTGCTCTGGGGGCGTTAAATTAGCAACGATAATAATTATAGCAACACTAAGTATGAATTACCTACCAGTCATGTTGACAACAAGCTCGGAGATGTTATTTAAAGGAATAGAGTCTAATCCTTCGGACTTTTTATCCGACAAATACTTCGTCATACTGTAAATCACTTTTAATAGTTTTTGGTATTTCAACGCATAAATAACACAATATCCCAGAAATTTGAGCACGCACAATTAACACCTAACTTTGACAGCAATCGACAGATGGCTTTAATGACTGTGAAGTTACTATTGCCAGTTGAAGAAATTAGTTAAAGTTAATAGTTTTCCGCAATATGGCGAAGTTTTTTAATTTCGTGGTCGGGCTTTATATGGACCGCAGGCGACTGATGCTGGTGACTTCCACGCTAGCCGGTTAGTTCGCAACTTATCTGTTATTGGTGCTACTAACTATTGAGATAATTAAGGCCAGTTTACATACATACATACAGTCGCGCTCTATTCCCAAGGGACTAGGTAGAGACTACCTCCTTCCACTTGCTACGGTCCTGGCATACAACTGCCGCTTTAACAACATTCATTACTCTCTTCATGCATGCTCGCCGGTTTAGAGTACTTTTCACTTGGCCTTTTTCATTCAGAATGTCTGTCAGAGACATTCAGTTTAAAACCCTTTCATTTTTCGCAGAGACCAGGACGAAGTGATAGATCTCCACACCTTAGTGCTACTATGGGTCCTGGATTCGGGCTGCGATGTCGAGTCTGCTCTGCGGCGTGAGACAGATACTATGCGGCAGTTGGAGACTCTCGCAACCCAGGTATATAACCTTATTTATTACAAGAAGGCACCCGCAACTTCGTACACGGAGGCGAAAAAGTCGTAACCCCTCTTTTCTTTCTTCAGCATAGTTGGGTAAATTGTATCTAAAAACTATGTGTGAATGCCTGGCTACGCGTGTACCAAAAATAGTTGCACTCCGTTTAGCCATTTTGTCGCGATAAAGCCACAACGACACATACAAACATACAAAAATAAAGAAATATTGTTTATCATTTTTTTTTACACTAATGTGAGATCTCTTTCCGTACAAATATATATTTGTCTCAAATCAATCGGCGTGGAGCATATGTGTTGTTGTGGCTTCAACACAAATAGCTAGGTAGCCACAGATAGTTATAGGATACTTTTACCCGAGTATGCTGCTGAATAAAAGGGGGGTTATGCCTTTTTGTCCACGAATTATATATCTCCCGGAATCATGTCTATTCTGCTTTGTGTTTTTTTTTTATATATCTCAAAGTACAGACTTATTCTTTACGATTTTATAATAGTATATACAAAAATCAATAAAAACAAATATGAGCTATTTCATATCCAGTAGCCAGTAATTTTAACAAAAGTTAAAATATGGTTGTAATGAAATCTTGTATTGTTTCAGAAAAATGACATCAAAACCGAGGAGAAAGAAGGTGATCCCGAATCTGAAGGCAAAGATTCTATCTCAGGTAAGTTTAGCTATGCACCTAGACATGCTTAACCCTTTGAGCGCCAAAGACGGCAAATCACGTCAGCGGAAAATTGTGCCTCAGACGCCAAGACGTCATATGCCGCTATACCATACAATTGGTTTATTGGTTGTCGTGTAGCGCACGGTTTCCCGTCAACACGCTGCACGCTGGGCGCTCAAAAGGTTCCGGTCTTATGATTTTATGGCTGAGTAATATTAGCAGTATGTATGAGTAATTTTGGCAAAACAAATGGTCAACAATAAAAAATATATACTTCGTACATATATGTATATACATCGTTTTTTTACCATTAGAGAAAGGGTATACAAACAATCTTAACGTCTCTTTTTATTGAAAGAACACTTTCGAGAAATAAGTCACAGCAAATACGTAACAATGTACGTAGCAAGGACGGTAATTTAAATTATTTTGGTTTGATAAGTAATAGTTACTATTTTTTTAAATTGGTTTTCAATAAAAAGACACGTCAAGGTTGTTTACCCTTTATCTAATATTAAAAAAAGAAAGTATATTGACCTCAAACATATCTTGAAAAGCTAAAAAGAAACTCATATAAACTCCTGTTTGGAATGTAAGTACTATATGGGTGTGAGGCGTGGAGCATGACACGAAGGAATATAGGGACTTACTTTGCCTTTGAAATGACAGAAAATATCACAAATAAAAGAAAGTTCTCTGCGGAGGGGGGTGGGAGCTTAATAAAAACGATTGAGAATAGAAGAGTGAAAATTATTCGTGGAAAATTAGTGGTAACCTTATAAGACACGATGTTTTTTGTAGAAGGAAAGTTTGAAGGCAAGCGAGGAAGGGGAAGACCAATGATAAGCTACATGAAACAAATAAAAGAGAAGGTTGACGTCATGTCGTATACGTCGGACTGACATGTACAGACCTTTCATTTGACCAACTTTATAAAAGTATAGATGTGTATGATGTACAGTAGGCACGATGACGGGGTATGAATGTTTTAAGTGTTATAATTTATCTATATATCCTGTATATCACCGCCTAGTACCCATAGTACAAACTTTGCTTAGTTTTGGTGGGACTAGGCGATTTGTGTAAGATTGCCCCTAATATTTATTTATTTATTTATTTACCATTGTCGCGTGAGCAGGTGCGACATACATATAACTGATTGTCTATTATTTACCTAAGAATAATATTTGACCTTTATAACATGTAATTAATTACCGCTAACAGAGGTTAGTTAATAGGTCATTCACTTCAGTTTTCCTGGTTGTCTTATTATTATAACATACAAATTGTTATAAATTTCCTCAATGGTTTCCTACCGTGTTTCCCTCATGCGTCAAAGGATGAATTCGTGGATTTATTTATATAATGGCTGCTTCGTTTTATCTAGAACTGGAAGATGCCCGCGTTTGTTCACGGAGAAGAGAAAAGTCATGTCCTTTTTTTTTAGGGCTCCGTAGCCAAAATGGCAAAAACGGAACCCTTATAATTTCATCATGTCCGTCCGTCCGTATTTCACAGGCATTTTACTCAAAACTTACCCGATGTATATTGATGAAATTTGGAGTATAGGTGTCTTGTTTAAGTCGCTACTTAGTTTGATAGTTAAATAACAAAAAACAATCTAGGAGTGGCACCCCACCATGTAACTAAAACAGATTTTTTTCAACAATTATCAATTTGTGGCACATATTTGGACAGTTAAAAAAAAAAGTGAGGTTTTAAAAAAAATGATTTAGTGAATATTTTCGAAAATAATCGCTCGGAAAATAGCATAAAGTAGCGATTGTGACGATTTTTTTTTACTCCTATGCCGGTGAAATGTTTTCGTGACTTAATATTTAAGTGCCACTGACACAAGGTTTGTGATCAAAATATTCTTAATGCTTTGCCGGTGACACGTTTGCGTGATTTTATGTTTGAATGCCAGTGACACAACATTTGTGATCAAAAAATTCTTACTCCTCTGCCGGTTGTTTGAGCCCTTTTCTCGACGAATTCGTTATATTAACATTTTAAATTAAATGTACAGTAAATATTACCCTAGTCGAGTTTGGTTATATTATTTATATACATCAACGTTTCGGGCGTGTCAGTACGCCTATGGTCTCGAACATAATTAGAATTTAAAAGTACGTCGCGGTAAGTAAATACACTCAAGAACAAAGAAAGCTTGTTAAAATGTTACAAGTGTCAATGAGCTTAGAAATTAAGAACTAATAAATAAAACAAACACCCCGACGAGCCAAAGCCTCATTATCATTACCATATCATCTCGCTTCCACAAACTGATAAGGATAACAACCATATGGTATCCGATGAAAGTGATGACAGGTCAAATCAACTATTTTTTAACAGACATCAGAATATTGTAAGCAAAATCATACTTTTTCCGATTTCGATAAATTCAATTATCGATGCTTTTCCCCTACTTATACTAGTTTTCGTTGATATTTTGTTTGTAAAAATAACATTTTAATGAGAGTATCAAAATGAAACAAAATATAACTCTATTATTTTCTTCTACTATACTATTATGAAGTTGTAAAAATGAAATGACTGTACATTGAAGATATTTTCAAAAAAGTAATTGTAAGGGACTGTTGGGAGGTCACTGAATCTAAAAAGAATCTTTTTCGTACAAATAAAGCTGGGAGCCATCACTAGCATGGGAAAAAACATCGATAAGCAAGTTTACCGTACATTTCACTCACAATATTACAATGTCTGGCTCTCACCTACAGCTTAGTGCACGTGTTTGCCTACAGCAAGTGTTTAATGTACACCCAAATTAAGGAGCAATAAATCATACAATGTGTCATATCATCTCTTTTCCAGAAACTGATTACAACTATTAGTACTAAACACTATCTCTTCCTGTGCATATCACGAACAAGTCAATTCGAACTTTGTTTTTCAAATATAGAGGTCGAAAATTATTCATATAATATGTATTAAGGATATTGTTATAGTAATTTATTGTCATCAGTAAGCATTTGTTGGTGTCTGTAAACGGGTGTATTTTATGAGTTTATACATTTTGAAAACTGTGTTTTTTTTTATTATTAAAAGTTGATGGATACAAGGTATTAACTTTTGGGTATAATAAAGGACTTGAGTGTGGTAATAATTGTGTTTTTGTTTATTAATATAAAAAGGTTTTTACTGAAATTAAGAACTAATTGAAACTTACTTGGATGAGACTGTGTTGTTTAGAGAAGTTAAATAGGTTATTGTTTAAAATCACAATGAAGGATAGTAGAACGACGTGGTACTGTAAGTAGTATTTTTTTAATAAAAAAAGTAGGAGGTTCTTAATTTAACTGCCAAAACGTTTACTAATAAAAAAACTCGCTGTTATGTCACATTATATGTGGTAACATTTTCTAAGACCCCGCTATTTGTTGTACTGTAATATTTTCTTAGTGAAATAGTTTGACGACCGGTTTGGCTCAGCGGGAGTAACATTTTCAGCGAAGCTGACGGTCCTGGGTTCAAATCCCGGTAAAGACAAATGTTTGTGCGATGAGCATAAATATTTGTTCCTGGGTCTTGCATGTTTTCTATGTAAATAAGTAAATATATTGTCGTCTAGTACCCATAACACAAGCTTTATTGAGCGTACCATGGCACTAGTTCGATTTGTGTAAATTTGTCCTGTAATGTTTATTTACTTATTATTTAAATAGTAATAGTGCCATAATGAAGGATAAGGACCTTATGGATGCGAGACCCTAAAAAGAGTAGTTAAAAGGGTTCCATCTGACGATCAACTATAACAGTATGGCTATGCTAATGTTCCCCACTCGATTACATTGTCATCCCTACTTATTATAAAACTAGAGGACGCCCGCAACTTCGTTCGCGGAGGAGAAAAGTCATAATCCTCTTTTTTTCTTCAACGTAATCGGATAAAAAGTATCTTATAACCATCTGTGGATACCCTGCTCGTGTATCAAAAATAATTGTGATCTGTTTAGCCGATTTGGCGTGATGACGAAGAGGTGCCATATGAGTGAAGTAGCATTAATAGTGGTCCTAACCTAACAGAGGCGTGACGTCAGGAAAAATATATGGGGGGGGGGGGGGGGGAGGGCGGAGCGTACTCATTTACTCCTATTTAAAGAAAAAGGTGGTTATAAGCTTATCCTTGGGCAACCCAAAATATGAAAAATATTACAAAGATGAAGCTTAATGAATGCTTTCAACGAAAATTGTTTTCAACATGATCAGATATACCGTTTTTGAGTTATTGCCGAATTTCCTTTAGCAAAAGGACGTACGCTCTTTTTGCCGTGGAGAAACGCCCTATTGCTAGTGCACTTTTTGATATCGTATATTTTTTTTCATCTCTATTGTATTTTTTATATGGAACAGCTATATTTTTAGGTTGTGGCTTAGTCTGTTTTTGTTACAAATTTTATTGAGTAGATAATTCTATTTGCCCTCAGATCCATCGGCCTTAGAATCGATCATGCCTGAATTGATATCAGGCAACACAGACGCGCGGTGGCCGCACGATCGGCGCGTTTTACGTGCGTTATTGGAGCTGAGTCGGTCGGATTCTGCCCCGGGAGAGACTACCGAAGAGGCCCCGGACTTGGTCAGTGATACCCTTATAGTCTAGATCTAGATATATTATACTTTCGACACCGTTGTCGGGATAAAATGATTTTATAACTATCTGTGAAATACCCAGCTACCCGTTTAATTTTGTAAATAGAAATTAGTCTTAAGTCAGCTTTCAAATTGAAAAGATATCCAAAGTTTCAAACGTAAGAACGAATCAAACGACACTAAGTTCATACAGAAAACGTAATTTTAAGATTACATTATTTTAACCCTTTGCATAACCTAGTCCAATTAAGTGTTTTACAGCTTCTTCCTGAGCTACATCCTTACATTTGGTGGAGCTGCCGGTCTAGCACAACTGTCCGCGACTAGGCTTGTCGCGCGACATAGCATCACTCGTCTCTCGCATTGTATTGAAAGGAAAGAGACAGACAATCTTTGTCGCGTATCACACTCGAGCTAAAGGTGCTGCGGTGTCTCCTACTTGACATTTGGTGGAGGTACGGGGTATGTTTTCTATTTAAAAGCTGACTTGAGCCTAATTGTGACGTGGTAGAGTATGTAAAATGAAAGTGCGAGGAGCAAAAATGCGAGAACTGTTATGAAAGCGAAACGCAAAAACAGGCTCCGACCATCTGAAGAAACGCTTTCGGTCTCCAAAAAGGATTTCCGCAATAAAGGCCGAGCCACATCGGATGCGTGTGCGTGGCGTGCGTGTTGTAATGTACGAATCCTCATAACATATGACACACTGCTCGAGTGACGTGTGTGTACGCACTCGATGCGGCTCGCTCGGCCTTAATGGCGTGATATTGTAACGCAAGTCTGCAGGTATAGACAATTATGTATTAGTGGTTTATACCCATAAATCATCACTTTTTTATTGTTTTATCTGTCTCGTAACTCAGGGGACAATAGTGGCAAGAGTTACTTAGAGAAATGCTAATAATCTAGCCTATTAACATACTAACGAGATGGGCCCTTGAAAAATTTCCCGATATTGGCTAGAAGATAATGTTATTGTTGCCCCTATATCGTTCAAAATCGTAGTTTTAAAGAGTGACCCAGAGAAATAACCTAAGGTGACGAGGTAACACGAAAAAGTTGATTGTTCCTTTTTCCAACGGTAAAGGTTTGTCTTTCAAAAACATCAAGGAAAATCGCTTAGTTAAGTACTTAATACTTTTAAATAATATAGTGTGGAAAACGGGAGGTAAATCTTCTTCGAAGAGCACTTCCGAGCCCCCCACCAACACGAAAAAATAAGCGAGGTACTACATACTTTTTCTCAATCGTCTCATATTCAAACCCTTATAGCTTCGTCCCAGTTAACACCAGAGATTCCAAATTCACAGGCTAAGTTGTAGTTAGGGAAGATATGAGATACATTAAGTTTCATTCATCTAGCTTTTATTTATATTTCACGCTACCGGTAAATTAGGAGTAGATAACTATGCAAGGTGTTTATACTATGACGAATAACTAATAATTGCTGCAGTTACCTAATGTTGATTATACCAGTATTTGCCATGGCGTCTATATGACAGCGATAAGATAGTCAAATATTTTAGAATATAAATGGTCGCATGAAGAAATGTCTTTCACTAGCTTATCTTTAACCTTGCATAAGAGTAAATTATACTTACTTGTGTAAATCACGTGATCTAATTAGCGGAGAATTTTTCCTAAGGAAAATCCTCTGAAAATTACGCTTTATCGGAAAAAAATATTGGAATAAATGACCTTCCCGATTTATGTACCGTCGAGGACCTGTTGTTATAATTTTGAAATTGGTTGTGTTACTATTTTCCTTAGGTATAAAACTTTATGGTGGAGCCTGTTGAAATGATTTAATAACCTATAGTATTATCTTACAGTTGTCACTTGACCAACCCTTAGAGACGGAAGATTTGGCGCCGAACGTGGAGTCAGAGGAACCAATCGTCATTGACCCAAACACAGTGTTCGAGTTGGCTAGCAGAGGCGAAGACGAGACGCTCACGGATTTGCTGAAGGTATGAATTATATCATCGAACTAGCCTCTATATACAGAAGACTTGGCGCCGAACGTAGAGTCAGAGGAACCAATTGTCACTCACCCAAACACAGTGTTTGAGTTGGCTAGCAGAGGCGAAGACGAGACGCTGTCGGATTTGCGGAAGGGATGTGTTTTGAACCAGTCCTTAGAGACAGAAGACTTGGCGCTGAACATGGAGTCTGAGGAATCTATCGTTATTGACCCAAATACAGTGTTCGAGTTTGCGAGCAGAGGCGAATTATATCATTGAACTAGCCTTTAGAGACAGAAGATTTGGCGCCGAACGTGGTGTAAAGGAACCAATCGTCTATGAACCTAACACAGTGTTCGAGTTGGCGAGCACAGGCGAATGATATCATTGAACTAGCCTCTAAAGACAGAAGACTTGGCGCCAAACGTGGAGTAATACTGATTGGAACGTAATATTTCACAACAATGTCTATATCAAAATGAAATAAAATTACTTAAAGTAGCTTAAGGTTTGACATTGGCAATCGAAATATTATAACTTAGTTTCTACTTTCGTTTGTATCAAGGCATCTCTATCCACAGCGCTGCCCAGACCTGGCACTAGTGACGGACGCCACCGGAGGCACGGCGCTCCACGCCGCCGCGCGAGCCGGCAGAGCCTCCACCTGCGCAGTGCTGCTCCGCGCCGGAGCCCGCCCTGACGCCCCGGACGCTGACGCCTGGAGCGCGCTGAGGGCGGCCGCCTGGGCTGGACACACGGAGGTACTGTACAGCCCCGCCGCTGCCTCTGACAGCAGTGACAGTCGACCTGACTGTCGCCTCCACCTGCGCAGTGCTGCTCCGCGCCGGAGCCCGCCCTGACGCCCCGGACGCTGACGCCTGGAGCGCGCTGAGGGCGGCCGCCTGGGCTGGACACACGGAGGTACTGTACAGCCCCGCCGCTGCCTCTGACAGCAGTGACAGTCGACCTGACTGTCGCCTCCACCTGCGCAGTGCTGCTCCGCGCCGGAGCCCGCCCTGACGCCCCGGACGCTGACGCCTGGAGCGCGCTGAGGGCGGCCGCCTGGGCTGGACACACGGAGGTACTGTACAGCCCCGCCGCTGCCTCTGACAGCAGTGACAGTCGACCTGACTGTCGCCTCCACCTGCGCAGTGCTGCTCCGCGCCGGAGCCCGCCCTGACGCCCCGGACGCTGACGCCTGGAGCGCGCTGAGGGCGGCCGCCTGGGCTGGACACACGGAGGTACTGTACAGCCCCGCCGCTGCCTCTGACAGCAGTGACAGTCGACCTGACTGTCGCCTCCACCTGCGCAGTGCTGCTCCGCGCCGGAGCCCGCCCTGACGCCCCGGACGCTGACGCCTGGAGCGCGCTGAGGGCGGCCGCCTGGGCTGGACACACGGAGGTACTGTACAGCCCCGCCGCTGCCTCTGACAGCAGTGACAGTCGACCTGACTGTCGCCTCCACCTGCGCAGTGCTGCTCCGCGCCGGAGCCCGCCCTGACGCCCCGGACGCTGACGCCTGGAGCGCGCTGAGGGCGGCCGCCTGGGCTGGACACACGGAGGTACTGTACAGCCCCGCCGCTGCCTCTGACAGCAGTGACAGTCGACCTGACTGTCGCCTCCACCTGCGCAGTGCTGCTCCGCGCCGGAGCCCGCCCTGACGCCCCGGACGCTGACGCCTGGAGCGCGCTGAGGGCGGCCGCCTGGGCTGGACACACGGAGGTACTGTACAGCCCCGCCGCTGCCTCTTGACAGCAGTGACAGTCGACCTGACTGTCGCCTCCACCTGCGCAGTGCTGCTCCGCGCCGGAGCCCGCCCTGACGCCCCGGACGCTGACGCCTGGAGCGCGCTGAGGGCGGCCGCCTGGGCTGGACACACGGAGGTACTGTACAGCCCCGCCGCTGCCTCTGACAGCAGTGACAGTCGACCTGACTGTCGCCTCCACCTGCGCAGTGCTGCTCCGCGCCGGAGCCCGCCCTGACGCCCCGGACGCTGACGCCTGGAGCGCGCTGAGGGCGGCCGCCTGGGCTGGACACACGGAGGTACTGTACAGCCCCGCCGCTGCCTCTGACAGCAGTGACAGTCGACCTGACTGTCGCCTCCACCTGCGCAGTGCTGCTCCGCGCCGGAGCCCGCCCTGACGCCCCGGACGCTGACGCCTGGAGCGCGCTGAGGGCGGCCGCCTGGGCTGGACACACGGAGGTACTGTACAGCCCCGCCGCTGCCTCTGACAGCAGTGACAGTCGACCTGACTGTCGCCTCCACCTGCGCAGTGCTGCTCCGCGCCGGAGCCCGCCCTGACGCCCCGGACGCTGACGCCTGGAGCGCGCTGAGGGCGGCCGCCTGGGCTGGACACACGGAGGTACTGTACAGCCCCGCCGCTGCCTCTGACAGCAGTGACAGTCGACCTGACTGTCGCCTCCACCTGCGCAGTGCTGCTCCGCGCCGGAGCCCGCCCTGACGCCCCGGACGCTGACGCCTGGAGCGCGCTGAGGGCGGCCGCCTGGGCTGGACACACGGAGGTACTGTACAGCCCCGCCGCTGCCTCTGACAGCAGTGACAGTCGACCTGACTGTCGCCTCCACCTGCGCAGTGCTGCTCCGCGCCGGAGCCCGCCCTGACGCCCCGGACGCTGACGCCTGGAGCGCGCTGAGGGCGGCCGCCTGGGCTGGACACACGGAGGTACTGTACAGCCCCGCCGCTGCCTCTGACAGCAGTGACAGTCGACCTGACTGTCGCCTCCACCTGCGCAGTGCTGCTCCGCGCCGGAGCCCGCCCTGACGCCCCGGACGCTGACGCCTGGAGCGCGCTGAGGGCGGCCGCCTGGGCTGGACACACGGAGGTACTGTACAGCCCCGCCGCTGCCTCTGACAGCAGTGACAGTCGACCTGACTGTCGCCTCCACCTGCGCAGTGCTGCTCCGCGCCGGAGCCCGCCCTGACGCCCCGGACGCTGACGCCTGGAGCGCGCTGAGGGCGGCCGCCTGGGCTGGACACACGGAGGTACTGTACAGCCCCGCCGCTGCCTCTGACAGCAGTGACAGTCGACCTGACTGTCGCCTCCACCTGCGCAGTGCTGCTCCGCGCCGGAGCCCGCCCTGACGCCCCGGACGCTGACGCCTGGAGCGCGCTGAGGGCGGCCGCCTGGGCTGGACACACGGAGGTACTGTACAGCCCCGCCGCTGCCTCTGACAGCAGTGACAGTCGACCTGACTGTCGCCTCCACCTGCGCAGTGCTGCTCCGCGCCGGAGCCCGCCCTGACGCCCCGGACGCTGACGCCTGGAACGCGCTGAGGGCGGCCGCCTGGGCTGGACACACGGAGGTACTGTACAGCCCCGCCGCTGCCTCTGACAGCAGTGACAGTCGACCTGACTGTCGCCTCCACCTGCGCAGTGCTGCTCCGCGCCGGAGCCCGCCCTGACGCCCCGGACGCTGACGCCTGGAGCGCGCTGAGGGCGGCCGCCTGGGCTGGACACACGGAGGTACTGTACAGCCCCGCCGCTGCCTCTGACAGCAGTGACAGTCGACCTGACTGTCGCCTCCACCTGCGCAGTGCTGCTCCGCGCCGGAGCCCGCCCTGACGCCCCGGACGCTGACGCCTGGAGCGCGCTGAGGGCGGCCGCCTGGGCTGGACACACGGAGGTACTGTACAGCCCCGCCGCTGCCTCTGACAGCAGTGACAGTCGACCTGACTGTCGCCTCCACCTGCGCAGTGCTGCTCCGCGCCGGAGCCCGCCCTGACGCCCCGGACGCTGACGCCTGGAGCGCGCTGAGGGCGGCCGCCTGGGCTGGACACACGGAGGTACTGTACAGCCCCGCCGCTGCCTCTGACAGCAGTGACAGTCGACCTGACTGTCGCCTCCACCTGCGCAGTGCTGCTCCGCGCCGGAGCCCGCCCTGACGCCCCGGACGCTGACGCCTGGAGCGCGCTGAGGGCGGCCGCCTGGGCTGGACACACGGAGGTACTGTACAGCCCCGCCGCTGCCTCTGACAGCAGTGACAGTCGACCTGACTGTCGCCTCCACCTGCGCAGTGCTGCTCCGCGCCGGAGCCCGCCCTGACGCCCCGGACGCTGACGCCTGGAGCGCGCTGAGGGCGGCCGCCTGGGCTGGACACACGGAGGTACTGTACAGCCCCGCCGCTGCCTCTGACAGCAGTGACAGTCGACCTGACTGTCGCCTCCACCTGCGCAGTGCTGCTCCGCGCCGGAGCCCGCCCTGACGCCCCGGACGCTGACGCCTGGAGCGCGCTGAGGGCGGCCGCCTGGGCTGGACACACGGAGGTACTGTACAGCCCCGCCGCTGCCTCTGACAGCAGTGACAGTCGACCTGACTGTCGCCTCCACCTGCGCAGTGCTGCTCCGCGCCGGAGCCCGCCCTGACGCCCCGGACGCTGACGCCTGGAGCGCGCTGAGGGCGGCCGCCTGGGCTGGACACACGGAGGTACTGTACAGCCCCGCCGCTGCCTCTGACAGCAGTGACAGTCGACCTGACTGTCGCCTCCACCTGCGCAGTGCTGCTCCGCGCCGGAGCCCGCCCTGACGCCCCGGACGCTGACGCCTGGAGCGCGCTGAGGGCGGCCGCCTGGGCTGGACACACGGAGGTACTGTACAGCCCCGCCGCTGCCTCTGACGCTGATGCCTGCAAATAAGCTCCTTGCCGAGAATTCATGGACCACGATATGAAGTTCTTTAACTAGTAGGTTCTTTAACTAGTAGGATTCTTAAAGAGTGGGCATTGCATGCATCCTAAGGTTACGGTAAGTGCAACTATCCGTATTTTTGCAAGCTTATCTAAACTGCTAACCTCAAGCAGTTGTACGCCTCTTTATCACTGTCGTAGTAAAAGACTGATTTGTTTCCTGGAGAACACTGAAGACTAATCATATAAATGTTCATTTAAAATGATGCTACAATTTAATCTTTTTTGTGGCAGGTAGTGGAGGTTCTACTGGAGTTTGGATGCGACGTAGACTGCGTCGACGCAGACAATAGGACAGCGTTAAGGTAAGAACATGGAAATAGTACTCTATTTGAGTGTTATTTCTTTAAAAACTTAAAAAACAGTGTACTGATTCATTGCAATGCACAAATTAATATACCTAATTGTCTATATCTTAACAGATTTTCTTGTTCTGTAACATCGCGCATTGCGTGTATTGTATTCTAAATAATGATTAAGACCATGCCCGGCGGGACTTTTTTGATGCATATCTCATGGGCCTTAAACCATACACTAAAGGGTCTAGTTTTTAAAGAAGACACTTGTATAAACATGAAAGCATATATATACTGCCGGCACCTAGTTGTAAGGATGGCGCTTAATGGAAACAAGTGATGTGTTTGAATATGATTTATTACTACTCAATAATATAAAGTGCGAGCTAATATAAGGGACGAGAGATGAGTATGTGTGCGTTAGGTACGCGGCACATCACACCTCCCCTCTTATTGAAAAAAAAAAACTTAAAATTACTACAAAGATTTTTTTTTTTATACACATTCTTATATTTAGTGAAAAATAAACACATATAATTAAAAACTAGACACGTAGAATTTTTGTTTTTAATAATTATTTTATTATAACAATTTTCTAAAAATAAGTACTATTGCATACAATTGGCGATAAACAAGTGATAAAATTTATTTCATCCTAATTTTGAAACCCAATTACTAATGTATTACTTTTTACAAAGCTATTTTATCAATAAAATTGAATAGAAAATCACAACAATAACTGCAAACAAACGAACATGAAAAAAAATAAACAAGCATCTTATCTATGTATTCTTAGTAGGTATACAATAAAACACAACACACATAAAAAAAAACATGGTCACACAAATTAACGTTACATGTATATAAAAAAAAAGATCCAAGTGGTAACATTTATTTTAGTAAATACACATATTAAAAGCTAAAAAATATATATGTATTCAATCATAAAAAAAATAATATTACCTTTACATCTAAATCATAACGCACATGTTACTACCTAGTCTATGAGCTATCCTATTACAAAGTACTATGAACTTACTTTAATTAAAAATTAATGTATATTACGTCTATGTCACATCCATGTTTTTCTAGGTCCCTAGTTTTTCATTTGTCCTTGTTCTTAACTTGCAAGTTTCTTACTAATTAGTTTCATTTATTGACGTCATTATTATTAATTATATATTCACTTTTATTCATTATTACAATGCATATTTATTTGTCATTTAATTCATTTGTCATTATATGTATTCTCAATGCATCAATTAAGTATTCTTTCTTATAACATTACTTAAGTGTGCAAACCGCATCACTTTGCTAGGCAAGGTACACAGCACTCTTTTACATTTCTGGTCGGCCGACCTTGTACATAATCATTTATTTAATAGTTCAGGGTACAAGATATTATTTATTACGTGCGCGCACTGACATATTTTTCCTTGCATGCAGGCAGTTCTTTTAACACGTCCTTTCATTAATACTTACCATGTGTCCAAGGACCTTCACGATTGGAACTCGACCGAATCATGATCAGATCGCAAGGATATCCCTGCCTGTCTTGTACCCTGGTGTACCTTGCTAAATATCTCTTCGTGCAACAGCGCCTCTCGGGTCACTGATGATCACGAATACGTCGTCGTCATATTTATCACTGAACATAATTCATAAAAAAAGATGTCTTGCCTATTCATTCTTAATAACATCAAAATACTCATACACAATGAAAACTTCAGTATATAAGAATTTCAATAACACTTAGGTGATCAAGCTAACTGCTAGTTGAAAAACTTAGTTACTTCAGTTTTCCCGAACACTATGCTGTAAGCACCATCCAAATGTCAAACTATTTCCTACACTCATTCCAATATAACCTTCCCTTTTCCTACGTCCTATCTAACGTGCTTCAATATCGACACTATCCATAAATTACAGACACCTTTATAAAAAAAAACTCTTCAAAAAAATCTTTAAGTATAAGCCTTGTGTTCAAACATAATTTGTCTCTACATATGCGTTAAAATTATTACAATTTATTATTACGTATAATCACATCACATCTCAGTTTGTATTTTCATAATCCTTATAGCCAGTTTTCAAAATATGTCCTGTCCTTGTAAAATATCAATTAACAAAATCCATAGATATATATATTAACATTTAAGAATGTATTTCTAACATAAGTTTTGATTCAATCCAAATTTATTTATAACAACCAATTCAAATTCAATTTTCATTAGTACAATTAAAAGTTATAAATCAGTGCATAGAGCGAACATTGTGTCGCGAAACCGGAGCTGAAATTTCAAACGCCGCATGCCATTCCATATTTGGAGACATGCTGTCCACCCGTGATCTAATCCTCTCTAAAGTATTATATTATATCTGTCAATTGAAAATATGTATTCTATGTTGCACTTTAATTTGTTTTCTCGAACATCATTATATTCCAAATTTAAATTAAATGAAATGATTTAGTAATATTAGGTACGTGGGTCCATTATTTAACTAGATATTATTTTAGTAGGCCCCTAAGTTTTAAAACATAGCTTAAAATTTATAAACCGATAAACAAAAAAAAACAAACCTACTTGTTAAAATATGAACTTACTGTTTAACTTATAAATATAAAAATAATTAAAACCATGAAAAGAAAAAAAAAGTCACAACGTCACACCGTTTCCACTTTTCACTGACAGTTATACATAGTTCGATTCTTCACGTTGATAAATCGTCATCCTTCTTGCCGCCGCAACACCAGACCGAACACAGCACCAAGGTTGTCCAATGTCTCGCTCGTCCGTAACAAGGACATGTAGGAATCGACTTTTTAATGTCATCTTTTTTTTTAGATTTAGATGTAGCAGGATCTAGGTACGAATTAGTCACCGAAAAAAAATGCACTTGTTTAGCGTCCTCGAAAAGATTATCGTTTGAAATGTTCGACAACTCTTATATTAAGATAAAAAATGAATAAAAACGACCTTAATTTTTTTTTAAACACTGCACCACAAGTCTTTCACACCTCTTGTCACCAAGGTTTCGTTGGTGAAATTATTTTTTCACTAATGTCCTGATTCAAGGTCCTTGTATTTCACTGGCTGGCACATTGATGCCCGCCAGTACCCCCGTATAAGGAGCACTGGCAGGGTCGCCATGTAAGGATGGCGCTTAATGGAAACAAGTGATGTGTTTGAATATGATTTATTACTACTCAATAATATAAAGTGCGAGCTAATATAAGGGACGAGAGATGAGTATGTGTGCGTTAGGTACGCGGCACATCACATAGTCGTGTTAAGATGCTAGAAGATCTATTAGTAAATTTCGTTGTTTTCAGGGCGGCAGCATGGTCGGGTCATGAGTGCGTAGTCTCCCGCTTACTCGCTGCCGGCGCTGACCCGGACAAAGCGGACGCAGAAGGCCGGACGCCGCTGATCGCCGCCGCGTACATGGGACACGCGGACATTGTCCGCGCGCTGCTGGACGCGGGGGCCAGCGTCGACCACGCCGACGAAGACGGTGAGACATCAATAAACATTGTTCTACATTATTTATTTACCTTACAAACAAATAAAAAAGATTCTGATTCTGATACCTTGCGGTGTTAATCATTGTGTCGGTAGACGGCATGGACCAGGGACAATTGTATTAGTGTTAGTGTATATGGGACACGCGGACATCGTCCACGCCATCGTCGACACGGGTGCCAACGTCGAACATGCTGACGAGAACGGTGAATCGTCAATAAACATTGTGCCACATTATTTATTTACCTTTCCGTTTGAACAATAACGATGCTGGAATGAAGGGGATACCACGGGTCGCTGCCGCGTACATGGGATATTTTTTCAACTTGCCATCTTACGTAAACGAGGGTAAGACACCTTACATCCCACAAGTCCCGTTTATGTATTCATCTAATCCTTATGCATTTATCTTCACGAAACTTTTATATCCTTATCTAGAGATAGTTTTTTTATGAGACTGATTTCTCACTTATCATTTTGTCGCCAGGTCGCACCGCTCTCTCAGTAGCTTCTTTATGTGCTTCGGGTGCCTCTTGCGCTGCATTGCTCTTGGAAAGAGGTGCCGATGTGTCTCGCTGCGATCGCGACCACGCGACGCCATTGTTAGTCGCTGCTTTCGAGGGACATACGTGAGTATGAACATTAGATTGATTATTATCTCCTATGCTATGATTTCTTGTAGAATTATGACACGGCTACCTGGCGGTGTTAATAAAAGTTTATTCATAAATAAGACATGTATCACTGTTACTACGAGTGCGCCACCTCACTATTATTTGCCTCGTTCAAAGTGTTGTGACCGACCTCACAGGTATTGAATTTCTGCGCTAATCTTTAGAGAGGAAAATGCATTTGTGGATAACGAATTGGATTACCTTGCGGTGTTAACAAAAGTTTGTCGCTCATTGAGCTCATCGGTCTATATTTAGAAGTTACTCTAGTCGCAAGACTTCGCAAGTGAGACACATTGTTTAATGACTATTGTTTATTCCATTAGTGAGATCTGCGAGCTCCTGCTCGAGCACGAGGCAGACATCGAGGCGCACGACTGCCTCGGGCGCACGGCGCTGTGGGCGGCGGCCTCGGCGGGGCACGCGCGCGCCGCACGCCTGCTGCTGTTCTGGGGCGCCTGCGTCGACACTATGGACCGCGAGGGGCGCACCGTGCTCACTACTGCCGCCGCGCAAGGTACGTGTACAGCGAGCTGCTGCTAGCACGAGCACGACCTGGACGTCGGCGGGGCACGCGCGCGCCGCACGCCTGCTGCTGTTCTGGGGCGCCTGCGTCGACACTATGGACCGCGAGGGGCGCACCGTGCTCACTACTGCCGCCGCGCAAGGTACGTGTACAGCGAGCTGCTGCTAGCACGAGCACGACCTGGACGTCGGCGGGGCACGCGCGCGCCGCACGCCTGCTGCTGTTCTGGGGCGCCTGCGTCGACACTATGGACCGCGAGGGGCGCACCGTGCTCACTACTGCCGCCGCGCAAGGTACGTGTACAGCGAGCTGCTGCTAGCACGAGCACGACCTGGACGTCGGCGGGGCACGCGCGCGCCGCACGCCTGCTGCTGTTCTGGGGCGCCTGCGTCGACACTATGGACCGCGAGGGGCGCACCGTGCTCACTACTGCCGCCGCGCAAGGTACGTGTACAGCGAGCTGCTGCTAGCACGAGCACGACCTGGACGTCGGCGGGGCACGCGCGCGCCGCACGCCTGCTGCTGTTCTGGGGCGCCTGCGTCGACACTATGGACCGCGAGGGGCGCACTAAACTTTTGATTTCACTAACTGTTGCTACATAAAAATCGTATGGTTTAATTTATTTTTGTCCGTAACAGGTAATGTGGAAGTGGTCCGGCAATTATTGGATAGAGGCCTGGATGAACACCATCGAGACAATTCCGGTTGGACCCCTCTGCATTACGCCGCTTTTGAAGGTAGACCCTCATTTCATTACTTGTATATTAGCTTTTAAGAATAATAGGGTACATGCATGTATTTTTTTTTGATCGCTTTTCTTAACTATCAAAATACCATAAAAACTATTACATAATGTGAAATTAAAATCGGCCAAGAAATACGCATAATATAGGCATTTTAAACTAGTAATTAGACAGAGAGGTCCGATGTGCACTGTTAAGTCACAGTGCACTCCGGCCATATAAACACCATATTAAATTCTGTTTTGCAAGAAAGAGATAGAATGAAATGTTTGATGACTTACATCTTGGTTATTTTTATAGCTATTCGAAAAATTTGTCTACTGTTTGTTACATGAATGAGCTTTTAATAAAGCAAATATAAAAATTTATGCATATTCCCTATTCTGAGTAGTTAATCGATAAGGACCGGTTTTTTTTTCGATATTAAATCTGCCTTTAGTCGCTTAAAATCGTAGTTTTAAAGAGTTATTCAGTAGACGTAACCATAGCAACGAGGTACAGAAACCACCAACCACTATTATTTTTGTCCAGGTCACATAGAAGTATGCGAAGCCCTACTAGAAGCGGGAGCCAAAGTGGACGAAGCGGACAACGACGGCAAAGGAGCCCTGATGTTGGCCGCTCAGGAGGGCCACACGGCGCTGGTGGAAGTGCTGATCGATGACTGGGCAGCGCCAGTACATCAGCACGCTCACGATGGGAAAACTGCACTGAGGTAGGTTTACTCACAGTTTAAAATCAGTCAAAGGTCAATACAGTCTCACAGGTATAGTACATCACTCCAGGCTGCGAAATAGGGGATTGCCTGTTTAACGTAAATAATTTCTATTCCCCCAGACTGGCCGCTCTGGAGGGTCACTTCGACACAGTCCGCGCCCTGTACCAGCGAGGCGCCGACGCCGACGCTCTAGACGCCGACCGGCGCAGCGCTCTGTACGTGCTGGCGCTCGACAACCGCCTCGCCATGGCGCGCTTCCTGCTCTCCGAGTGCGGCGCCCGCGCCGACACCACCGACCTCGAGGTGACGCAGTAGCTATGTGCGCTGACTCTATATTAGCTAGCGCCGACGCCGACGCTCTAGACGCCGACCGGCGCAGCGCTCTGTACGTGCTGGCGCTCGACAACCGCCTCGCCATGGCGCGCTTCCTGCTCTCCGAGTGCGGCGCCCGCGCCGACACCACCGACCTCGAGGTGACGCAGTAGCTATGTGCGCTGACTCTATATTAGCTAGCGCCGACGCCGACGCTCTAGACGCCGACCGGCGCAGCGCTCTGTACGTGCTGGCGCTCGACAACCGCCTCGCCATGGCGCGCTTCCTGCTCTCCGAGTGCGGCGCCCGCGCCGACACCACCGACCTCGAGGTGACGCAGTAGCTATGTGCGCTGACTCTATATTAGCTAGCGCCGACGCCGACGCTCTAGACGCCGACCGGCGCAGCGCTCTGTACGTGCTGGCGCTCGACAACCGCCTCGCCATGGCGCGCTTCCTGCTCTCCGAGTGCGGCGCCCGCGCCGACACCACCGACCTCGAGGTGACGCAGTAGCTATGTGCGCTGACTCTATATTAGCTAGCGCCGACGCCGACGCTCTAGACGCCGACCGGCGCAGCGCTCTGTACGTGCTGGCGCTCGACAACCGCCTCGCCATGGCGCGCTTCCTGCTCTCCGAGTGCGGCGCCCGCGCCGACACCACCGACCTCGAGGTGACGCAGTAGCTATGTGCGCTGACTCTATATTAGCTAGCGCCGACGCCGACGCTCTAGACGCCGACCGGCGCAGCGCTCTGTACGTGCTGGCGCTCGACAACCGCCTCGCCATGGCGCGCTTCCTGCTCTCCGAGTGCGGCGCCCGCGCCGACACCACCGACCTCGAGGTGACGCAGTAGCTATGTGCGCTGACTCTATATTAGCTAGCGCCGACGCCGACGCTCTAGACGCCGACCGGCGCAGCGCTCTGTACGTGCTGGCGCTCGACAACCGCCTCGCCATGGCGCGCTTCCTGCTCTCCGAGTGCGGCGCCCGCGCCGACACCACCGACCTCGAGGTGACGCAGTAGCTATGTGCGCTGACTCTATATTAGCTAGCGCCGACGCCGACGCTCTAGACGCCGACCGGCGCAGCGCTCTGTACGTGCTGGCGCTCGACAACCGCCTCGCCATGGCGCGCTTCCTGCTCTCCGAGTGCGGCGCCCGCGCCGACACCACCGACCTCGAGGTGACGCAGTAGCTATGTGCGCTGACTCTATATTAGCTAACGCCGACGCCGACGCTCTAGACGCCGACCGGCGCAGCGCTCTGTACGTGCTGGCGCTCGACAACCGCCTCGCCATGGCGCGCTTCCTGCTCTCCGAGTGCGGCGCCCGCGCCGACACCACCGACCTCGAGGTGACGCAGTAGCTATGTGCGCTGACTCTATATTAGCTAGCGCCGACGCCGACGCTCTAGACGCCGACCGGCGCAGCGCTCTGTACGTGCTGGCGCTCGACAACCGCCTCGCCATGGCGCGCTTCCTGCTCTCCGAGTGCGGCGCCCGCGCCGACACCACCGACCTCGAGGTGACGCAGTAGCTATGTGCGCTGACTCTATATTAGCTAGCGCCGACGCCGACGCTCTAGACGCCGACCGGCGCAGCGCTCTGTACGTGCTGGCGCTCGACAACCGCCTCGCCATGGCGCGCTTCCTGCTCTCCGAGTGCGGCGCCCGCGCCGACACCACCGACCTCGAGGTGACGCAGTAGCTATGTGCGCTGACTCTATATTAGCTAGCGCCGACGCCGACGCTCTAGACGCCGACCGGCGCAGCGCTCTGTACGTGCTGGCGCTCGACAACCGCCTCGCCATGGCGCGCTTCCTGCTCTCCGAGTGCGGCGCCCGCGCCGACACCACCGACCTCGAGGTGACGCAGTAGCTATGTGCGCTGACTCTATATTAGCTAGCGCCGACGCCGACGCTCTAGACGCCGACCGGCGCAGCGCTCTGTACGTGCTGGCGCTCGACAACCGCCTCGCCATGGCGCGCTTCCTGCTCTCCGAGTGCGGCGCCCGCGCCGACACCACCGACCTCGAGGTGACGCAGTAGCTATGTGCGCTGACTCTATATTAGCTAGCGCCGACGCCGACGCTCTAGACGCCGACCGGCGCAGCGCTCTGTACGTGCTGGCGTGTTAGTGCCTCTTATTGATTAGCATTATTTAAGTCGATATGTTCCTGTTATTTGTTCAAATGATTTATGTTTAGAATCGTTATTGTAATTTTAATATTTAGGAAAGTGTACTACAATTTTTCTGTGGTTTTATTGTAGGGGCGGACTCCGCTGCACGTTTCGGCTTGGCAAGGTCACGTCGACATGGTCAATTTGCTCATCAAAGTCGGTGAGTCTTATCTGCACCTAGACATTGATTATAAACTGTCCATTTATTATTATTTTTTTCTGGTTCCGAGACATTTTCATTACTTTTATAATGTTTTGCGCGTGTTTAAACTTGTTTGCGTTGTTTCTTTAAATGTCGGACCAAACGAACGAAGACTATGTCCCGTAGGAGGAGCCGACGTGGACGGGCGCGACCGCTGCGGCCGGACGGCGCTGCACGCGGCGGCGTGGCGCGGCCGCTCCGCCGTGCTGGCGGCGCTGCTGGCGCGCGGCGCCGACACCGCCGCCGTGTGCACACAGGGCGCCACGCCGTTAGGTGTGTAACTATGTGTCGCAGGTGGAGGGGACGTGGACGGGCGCGGCCGCTCCGCCGTGCTGGCGGCGCTGCTGGCGCGCGGCGCCGACACCGCCGCCGTGTGCACACAGGGCGCCACGCCGTTAGGTGTGTAACTATGTGTCGCAGGTGGAGGGGACGTGGACGGGCGCGGCCGCTCCGCCGTGCTGGCGGCGCTGCTGGCGCGCGGCGCCGACACCGCCGCCGTGTGCACACAGGGCGCCACGCCGTTAGGTGTGTAACTATGTGTCGCAGGTGGAGGGGACGTGGACGGGCGCGGCCGCTCCGCCGTGCTGGCGGCGCTGCTGGCGCGCGGCGCCGACACCGCCGCCGTGTGCACACAGGGCGCCACGCCGTTAGGTGTGTAACTATGTGTCGCAGGTGGAGGGGACGTGGACGGGCGCGGCCGCTCCGCCGTGCTGGCGGCGCTGCTGGCGCGCGGCGCCGACACCGCCGCCGTGTGCACACAGGGCGCCACGCCGTTAGGTGTGTAACTATGTGTCGCAGGTGGAGGGGACGTGGACGGGCGCGGCCGCTCCGCCGTGCTGGCGGCGCTGCTGGCGCGCGGCGCCGACACCGCCGCCGTGTGCACACAGGGCGCCACGCCGTTAGGTGTGTAACTATGTGTCGCAGGTGGAGGGGACGTGGACGGGCGCGGCCGCTCCGCCGTGCTGGCGGCGCTGCTGGCGCGCGGCGCCGACACCGCCGCCGTGTGCACACAGGGCGCCACGCCGTTAGGTGTGTAACTATGTGTCGCAGGTGGAGGGGACGTGGACGGGCGCGGCCGCTCCGCCGTGCTGGCGGCGCTGCTGGCGCGCGGCGCCGACACCGCCGCCGTGTGCACACAGGGCGCCACGCCGTTAGGTGTGTAACTATGTGTCGCAGGTGGAGGGGACGTGGACGGGCGCGGCCGCTCCGCCGTGCTGGCGGCGCTGCTGGCGCGCGGCGCCGACACCGCCGCCGTGTGCACACAGGGCGCCACGCCGTTAGGTGTGTAACTATGTGTCGCAGGTGGAGGGGACGTGGACGGGCGCGGCCGCTCCGCCGTGCTGGCGGCGCTGCTGGCGCGCGGCGCCGACACCGCCGCCGTGTGCACACAGGGCGCCACGCCGTTAGGTGTGTAACTATGTGTCGCAGGTGGAGGGGACGTGGACGGGCGCGGCCGCTCCGCCGTGCTGGCGGCGCTGCTGGCGCGCGGCGCCGACACCGCCGCCGTGTGCACACAGGGCGCCACGCCGTTAGGTGTGTAACTATGTGTCGCAGGTGGAGGGGACGTGGACGGGCGCGGCCGCTCCGCCGAGAATAACTAGTGGTCAGTAGTCAGATCAACACACATCGCAAGGTGCATCCGTCACTAAAATTTTGTAGGTTACTGGCAAAATGTTAGATTAATGATTTCTTAACTAGAATGTATGGTACTTCAGGTATCGCAGCCCAGGAGGGACACGAAGAGTGCGTGCTGTGGCTTCTTCAGCATGGCGCGGATCCGTTACAGGCCGATCATTGTGGTAAGTGACAAAACAATGTTTTGTACACAAATTCAATCAATTTACTAAGGGTTATAACTTTTTCTCCTCCGCGAACGAAGTTCCTAGTATGTAATGAAATATTGTTTGCAGGTCGCACCCCGGCGAAAGTGGCGTGGCGCGCCGGCCACGCGCACATCAGCCGGCTGCTGGAGCGCGCCGCGCCCGGCCCGCCCGGCCCGCCCGACCCACACCACACCAGTAAGTGTATACTTAACGCTATACGAACTGGCGGCCGAGATCATACTGCTATCTCTTTCACACCTGTTAAGACTACGCAAATGTAAACGAGATAGTATCATGATCTCGGTCGCCAGTTCATTTTGCGTTGAGTATAGTTTCATAAGGTACCGTTTCATTTTCTTTTGGACTAGTAAAAATACAATTTTGGTGACATGTTATAGACCGACCTTTCAAAAATAGGAACATTGGTGAAAAGACTTCAATCTCATAAAAACTCACTGAGATACAACAATATTAACGTCACATTTTTGGATTTTCTCAAAATACGCTTCATGCTAAAGCCTCGGAACGTGTGACGTCACGCGGCTCATAATAAATAATATTTTTTTAGGATTTATATCATATAAACTGCCATATCCCAATCAAAATTGACACTAACTGACATTAGTGAATAATCGTCTGTTTGTCCCAATACAGACAGAGTAGACTGCCCCTATATACGTCACTGCTGCGACAGACACGTTACTAGGTGCATAGTTTGAGCATTATTATTTTTTTATTCCTTTATTTTGCTATTTGGTGACATTTAATTTATTTACCTTAATCTAATTCTAATAATATAATTTAATTTAACAAAAATGTAACTTAGACTAACCTCATCTAATTTAATCCAATTTGACATATTATATATAAATTGTGAATTATTTATGAAATTGCCATGTAATTATGAGTCATTGTTACTTGAAATAAATGCATTATTATTATTAATAGAATTGCAAATACATTAGATTGTCCTTTGTTTTACAGAAGATTCACCAGAATACAAGCGTCGCAGCGTCCACAGCAACTCTACAAAGTCTTCTGCCGGCTCGGCGCGCGAGCACGAGCCGCCACCCGACCTCACGCACTCCCACGACAAGGTACCCGCAGTGTGCAGCGTACAAAGCTAAGGAGAGCAATCTCTATATACCCAAAGGGTCCATCAAAAGGCTTTAAATCGGGGGCGCCATTGTAGCAAGTCCGTGAAATAAATTACCATAGTGAATAATGCCTAATAAATCCACAACGATGCAAGAATAGTAGATTGTTTGACATGGGGCTAAAATAAGCCATTATGAATGACGAAGTGTTAAGACAAATATGTCTGAGTGTCATAATGGCTTTTAGCCACGTGTTAAACACTCTGCTTTTCAATTCGACTGCGAAAAAATTAAAAAGACAACATTAAAATTGTATATTTCATGAAAAAATTGAAGTACAGTTTGAGCAATTCAATCGAAGCTTGCAGATGCTTCATTTATCTAATGCTCCTTAGCCGACATTTCTGCTTTAAAAAATTGACGATAAAAACATAATTTATATTGACTTTTGAACACATTGTCGCTTTGAAAGTCGCTTAGCTCCGCGACTTTCAACCCTTCAAGAAAAGAGCCTACTTCCATCTGAGAGGCCGGCAACGCACTTGTGACGTGACTACTCTGGTGTTGCAGTTGTCTATGATCGCTTGCCATCCGGCGATCCGTCTGTTCGTTTGCCCCCTATAACATAAAAAAACATACATAAGTCCCGATCGTCTATTGTGATCACGCCCCTAATATTTATTTTCTCTTTCAGCCAAACCGAGCGAATCTATCGCTCTCTTTCGCACAGCAGGTCGCGCGCTGCGGTCGCAGCAGGCGGGACAAGGACAGAGAGAACGTGATACCTGAACATCATGCGGTCGAAAAGGATTCCAAACTTAGGTAAGTCGATCATTAGAATTCTACTTCCTACTAATATTATAAATGCAAAGCTTTGACGACATATTTGCCTCAGTGGGTTGTACAACGGCCTACGAAGCTGGCGGCCCCGGGTTCGAATCCCGGCCAGGGCAAGTGTTTGTGTGATGAGCACAAATGTTTGTTCCTGGGTCTTGGATGTTTTCTATGTATTTAAATATTATAATTTGTCTATATATTATGTATATCGTCGCCTAGGACCCGTAGTAAAAGCTTTGCTTAGTTTGGGACTATGCCGATTTGTGTAAGATTGTACCTGATAAAAAAAGCTTGTGAAAATGTTTGTTACACAATAACGCGCATGCTATCAAACTGAATAGACTTGGTGCCGTGGTACGAAAATCATAATTTTTAATTTTCCGTCAGCAAGATAATAAAAAAGATTTGACTAGGTATTTTTTGGCTTTTCAAATCAAATCAAATACTCGTCTATGCTGAAATAAGAAAGACGATTATCACTTTTTCTCTTCCTGGAAGAGCAAAGTATAAATATAATTCGCGGAGAAAAAGTTAACCGCTCCTTTTTTCTACAGAGTAGTCGGGTAAAAAGCATCCTATAACCCACCCGTGTACCAAATATGGTTTAAGTCCATTTAGCCTATTTGGTGTGATGAAGCCACAACCACACATACAAACATATTTATATTTAAAAATAGTTTTTTATCAGTTACTTCCAAATAGTCCAATACAACTATTTTTTACATATATCTTGAATATACAGACGGTTTACCCCGATACTCGAAATTCGTTACGTGCCATCCCTCTCGCTCTCATGTTAAGCTGTATTTGAGTGAGCGGGATGGCGCCATAGGAAATTCGTTTTTCAGATTTCGGAGTAGCCCCTCAGACATTTCATTTTTAGAGTAGATAATATTCATGGACTTAAATGAGTTCTTTCATTTTTCCAACAGGAGTTACGCAGCAAACGAACGAGACGCAGACCTGCGCGGCTACGCGTGCGAGCGGGACAGACGACGCGACGAGCGACATGGCTACCCGCACGACAGAGACAACACGAGTCCGCTATACGCGTCTCCTCCCCGCAGTCCTATTAGTGATATATGCAGCCCCACACAACCTACACATGGTAATTTGAGCAAATTCTAATCCACATTTAGTTAATTTTGCACCTCGTTTGTATGGACCATAGATACTAGGTACAAACTTAAATTAAACTGGTGAGGCGCGATGATGAGCGAAGTGGGTGACCCTCTCTACCCCTCCACTCGTTTAGGTGACCTTCTCTACCCCTTTCCCTGTATGAATTATTACATACATTCTAATCGAATCTCATTTTTTTTCTGAAAACGTGTTGTTTTTCGAGTTTGTTATGAAATGTTACCTAATTTCGTTATTCTATACAATCGATGTTCTCAAAAATCATGAAAAAATTACAGCTTCAGAGAAAAATAATTTTCACGAAATCAGAAATGCATGACGTTTTTTATCGCTTTTCTTAAAATAAAATCAAAATACCATAAAAATGATTTCAAAAAGTGAAATTAAAATTAAAATCTGCTAAGAAATACAAAAAACAGGGAGGTCTGACATGTACGGGTACGTCATAGTTCACTCCGGCCATGTAAACTAAATATTACATTATGTTTTGCTAGAAAGAGATAGAATGAAATGTTTGATGGTATATTACTTGGTTATTTTTATAGTTATTTGAAAAGTTATTGCTGTACTGTTACATGAATGAGCTTTTAATAAAGCAAAAACAAAAATTCATGCATATTCCCTATTGGGAACATTGAAATGAAATGAAATGAAAAACATTTATTTCGTGTAACAAGGACTCGTATAGTTTAGCTGTGCATATTATATGTATTTTTTCCCGATACGATACTTAATGATCTCAAATTCTTTGAAATTGTTTTCGACCAAGTAGACCTCTAGTTTTATTAATTTACTCTAATCGTTTCTCAGGCTCTCAGCCACCGAGTCTGACATCAGTCCAGCCGGGGTTGACCGACACACACTTCAACCGCGACACACATATGCGCATCATACTAGGCCGAGATACCAAGCCACAGGATAAGGGAGATGGGTACGTAATAATTATGTTTCCGACAAAAAACACATTTTGTAACAAGCTTTTAATGCCGACTGTACTTTTCCTTGAACATCCATCAGCCCACGATTCTACAGAGCCCAAACTCGATAGGCTTGCGATATTTTATTACAAAGTTCCTATGACCACCTTCCTGCTCCATCATCAGATCAGCTCGATGTTAACAATGTATAATGCATTGTCACCGAATTTGCATAAGTATGACAAATTTTAGCTCAATCGGAGACTCAAAAATGGGTTTAACTTGCAGGATTAGACCCGGACAAACACATATACAAAAATTACTAGTTTAAAGCTTGTAAAAACAGTGCCATGGTATTCATTTTTATGCTGAAATATTGTGGATTCAAAGGTATTATAACGCCGGTATTTTTTTCCAAAATCTAGACACAGCAACAGTGTGTCAGCCAAGTTCGCTTTACTTATCAACGTAAAACAGGCAAAAACAAGTTGATAATTGTGATATGAAGGAATGTAGGGTAAATTGCCTGTTACTGGCCACCCTCCAATTACAAAAAATATATAGCCAGGGTCTAGATGAAAGATATGTATCTAAAATTAGGTTTTTGTATGACCATAACTTGTAAAAAAATGGCTTATACTAATTAACAGCCGAGTAAATATTCATATTTTGCTTTTACTGTTTATGAGTACTTCTCAAAATAACTCAGTCACAATTTCGAAACGTTATGAATTCGTCGTGTCGCCTGGTAATTTGAGAAATGCTCTAATAATAATTGTCTCATATATGTCGCTTTTGTATGTTGTTATTGAAAATTAATATATGTTGCTTGTCAAACCTAAGTCACCGGGCTTAATCTTGAAAAACAAGTTCGGGGCTTGATACAATGGGTTCTATGAGGCATTTGTTGCTATGACGAAATGTTTAAGGTAAATTTCCCAGTGCCCGATAAAAAGGGGTTACTCCGAATCTCGAATTTCGAAGTTCGTAACGTGCCATCCCTCTCGCTCTCATGTTAAACTGTATTTGAGTGAGCGAGATGGCGCGATACGAACTTCGAATTTCGAGTTTCCGAGTAGCCCCTCTGTCCCATTAGTTGCCATCTTGAACCTTAATTCCTAGCAACAGAGGTGACAAACACGATGTCAATGATTGGACTTAAGCTGTCAAGCATTGGCACGTTTACATTATATCCGCAAGTCGCATGACGTCACAGATACATGATGTAAAAAAAAGTTTGATTTTGACAGCTGTCACGACGCATTGCTACGGTGGGTGATGAGTGTGTCAAACGGCTACAGTATACTCTGTTTTTAGCATTAGAAAGAACCCTACAGATCTATAGGTCTAACGCTTAACTAAGTCTGTTCTTGAGGTATGGGAGCGGTACAAGTGACGTGACAAGACGTGTCCTAACTGTCTCGCTATAAAAGCCTGACGCCCGACTGAAGTTACGTGTCGCTTAATGTTCTGTAAACACATCCCTCCCGTACCGCTCCCATACCTCAGGAACAGACTTAGTTATGCGGTAGGCCCATAATCATGAGGCTTTTTATTAGGTAACAATGTTCAAGGCAGAATTGTGAAATAATTTTAATAATGTTTTAAAATCCATACTTAATATTATAAATGCGAAAGTGTGTCTGTCTGTCTGTCTGTTACCTCTTCACGCTTAAACCGCTGAACCGATTTGGATGAAATTTGGTATGGAGATAGTTTGAGTCCTGGGGAAGGAAATAGGCTACTTTTTATCCCGGAAAAATACCCTTATCCGCGATAAACGAATTTAAGGCGGACGAAGTCGCGGGCAGAAGCTAGTTGTTAATATCCTTGTTTTTGTTGAAGTTTATAGTTGTTGATCACGTTACCTATTTCGTTTCCTGTAAGTAAGTTTACTATAGGCCTAACACATAACTGAGTCTGTTCCTGAGGTATGGGAGCGGTACGGGAGGGATGTGTTTACAGAACGTTAAACGACGCGTAACTTCAGTTGGGCGTCAGGCTTGTATAGCGAGACAGTTAGGACGCGTCATGTCACTTCACTTATCACCCCTCCCGTCTCATCTCATTCTAGTTTATAACGTTAACCTTTACTAAACGCGCGTAAAACTCCTCAGCTGGACCGGCTCTGAATGTCGAAGTTATTTATAAAAATATATATAAATTGGGACGGAAGGTTATAGTATAGTTTATCTACATAGTGGTGCTGCATCGAAGAGCCGAATGGCGTACAACAGGCTAGTGGGGAGTCTGGGGCGAGCGAGAGGGAGAATATTTAAGAAAACGTGAGTGAGCGAGCGAGGTTTATACTGTAACGGCGCGGTTAGTATTGTAACCAGTTTTGTGACTTCATGAAAACGCCAATCATAAAAAAATGCTAGGTTCATTCTTATCATAAAAACGCTAGTTTTAAAACCGACAAATAGTTATGATATATTTTTTCTACTCGTGTATTAATGCGAATTGGGCTCCGCGAATCATACTACAAAGGCCCACATTTTAGATTGGACCATCACTCTATACGCTCTATGACCATCATGAAATATTGTACAATTCCGCGCAGAACTGTATTGTTTTTAGCTGTTATTTATTGTAATTTACTCGTAGAAAGAGGATTGTATTCAATTGTTCGTGGCCTAAACGCAGTACTCTACTGAAAAAGTATAGATTATGTAACGATTGCATAAAATAATATTATTAGCGCTTCGAAAAATAGGACATCTGGAAAGAAGAACCACCGACAAAAAACTCTCCGGTCAGTCTTATTTACAAACAAAATGTTATACAACGGAATCACTAGTGTATTCGTTTATCTATCGAGTGACAAATGAAAGCATTTCTATTTTGTTGATCCCTTGAAACAGAACCTTGTTGTTAAAAAAACATTAGCTGTAGTTTAGGAATAGACTTTTTTTTAAAGGTTGCACATTTTTAAACGTTAAGGGTCATACAGATTCTAGAATTTAGCCGTCGTTCCTGTGGACAACGCAATAGTTAAGGGCTTGGGTACATATAACAGATATTTTTATTGCATAGATCTAGAATATTAATCGATTTGTACATCACCTAATAGGGTCCTAGGAAAAATAGTATTTAAAGCCCTTAACTTTCGGGTGTTCACAGGAAAGACGCATAACGCTAACTCATACTAAAAAATCTGTATGACCCTTAAATGTTGACACCTTCGGAGAATATGTGTCAGTACATCGTATTTAAAGCGTTTGTATGCAGTCAAAATACTGGTTATAACACTACTGCGGTATCAGGGCATCATTCACTCATCATCAGTTAGGCCATGCGATCACTTTATCAATAATGTTACCATTGCAAAATAATTTCAAGAGTTTCACCTTTTTGTGTAAAGTACATTGGGATTTGCACCGGAATTTTAGTAGCACAAGGGTATAACCCGAAATTTAATAGGAAATGAGGGTGTTACTTAGAAATGAAGGGTGAAAAGGGTTTAAAAGGTCAGAGGGTCTGCGGGGCAATATTAATTCTACACCTTGTTCCATGGAGTATAGAGTTAAGGAAGATAAAGTCATATAGGTAAACAGATAAAGTGTCCCGCGGAAGGCAGTAAATAATAGTTCCAAATCCGTCCACAATGGCGCTAGAGTAGCAAGATAGCATGAATTAAAAAAAAAAACAATTTAACGGATTATATCGCGTATATTATTCATTTGAGTTCCCGACATTTCGGAATCTTTTCAGCTTTCCGTGGTCACGGGTTGACTAATAGTAATAGTCGCGGAAACATAAGAAAATATTACGATACTATGAGGTCAACAAACAATTACAAAACATTTTTAACGAAATGATATAGGTAAATATGCCATTGTGTTCCAAATATTTTTCTCTCGTGCGTCTCGTAATTTATTTTACGCTCGTGCTACATTGGCGCCACCAATTTAACGCCTTTTGACGGACACTTTGGATATATAGAAAATTCAGCGGCGTGCGATCCATATAAGCACAAAGGCACTGCCTACCCTGAACGACCATGGCTCCATTCAGGCACAGAGAAATTGCCTACCCTGAAGCCCTGAACGACCATGGCACCATATAGGCACAGAAAAGCTGCTTACCGTGGCCAAAAACCCGGTGCACGCCGTTGATAGAGATTGTTCTCCTTAGTTCTATACTCCATGCCTCGTTCTTTTGGTTTCCTTTAATTTTAAGAGGTACCTGTCGAAACGAACAACTTTTCCTATGGGAAGACATTTCGGAAATGGAAAAAAAATCTGCCGTTTCCTACATTTTAGTTGAGTTACTACTAACACATACTTAGTATGAAATGGCAGTTTTTTTGTTTCCTTTTATGTGTCTCCCCATAGGAAAAGTCGTTCGTATTGACGGGTACAACCTCCTGTTAAAATTAACGGAAATAAACAAAAACACGATGTATACTCTCTGTTCTAATTAATTGATTGCGGTGATGGGGGCTTACGGGAATTGGTTACGGGCGTCCATTGATTACGTGAACCATTGGGGGGGGGGGGGGGGGGGGGGGGGGGGGGGGTTTGGAAAATCGACAAATAGACAAATATGCCTCACGTAATTAAAGGATCTCCATTATTATACAGTTAAACTGAGTCGTCTCAGGCGGTAAGAGGTACGTGGGTGTGTCAACAAAAAATGTATGCGCCGCACCCTGCGTCTGATGTCAGGGGCGATGACTTAGTTCAACGGTAGGCCTGTACTTTAAAGTTTAAAATGGTGTATGTCGCTTACTAATTATTCAATTTTTAAATCATCTTCGTGATCATTAGCAAATCTATAGAATATATTAACTAAAAATGCTGCTATTAAATATACTATTTATTGGCAAACGGCCAGTGATTCGTTCTATAAAAAAATACATATTTAAAAAATGTATATCTCAGAATCTGAGATTTTGGGTAATTTCTGTTCAGAATCCAGAGTAGTGTCTGTTCTATTATAGAACCACCGACACAGCTACAAAAAAATGTTGTCCGCATGATAAATATCTATAATTATTTAAACGGATTATATCACGTATATTATCTCATTTGAGGACCCGGCGTTTCGGAAGATTCGGCAGGGTCGACAGAGAATAGATATATTTTCCTCTGTCAAAGTTACGATTTGTGCAATTTACCCACTTTGAGAAAACTAATAAAGGTGTACATACATGCCAGATGGGCATAAAGTGTAAAGACAGTTACACATGTACCAGAAATGCTTAATAATTATAAAATTCCCACGCTTTGAGAGGAAATTAATCCCATAAGGAAATACTAAAATCGGGCAGATGTATTTATGTTATGTATTAACATTACAATATTTCGTTTAGAGTTTATTGGTTTTTGTGACCTTTATAGGTTCCAATAACACAGAAGTGTTAACATTCTGTAACACAAGAGTTTGCGGACGAGATCTCTCAAAATATCTTGATCTTTTTTTTAACTGTATAAATATCTTTTTATTTCTCATACTGTCTTAACTTTAAGTGTCTGATGTTATTTTCTTTTGGTGTGCAATAAAGAGTATTGTATTGTATTGTAAATATATACATAGAATTGCTTTTTTATTATTTATTTATTTAAACTTTATTGCACATAACAGAAGCAAGTACAAGTGGCTGACTGAATGCCAAATATCATTTCTCTACCAGTCAACCATAGTATATTATTAGTAGTTTATTAGTAAAATTTGTTACATATTTTTTTATATATTCTATAGCTTTCTATTGTTACAGTATAAACGTCAATTGGCTTATAGTAACATTTAACCGGTTATGGTATGTGATAACTAACAGTAAAACTTGGTTAAGGACTGATTTCGGCTCCTTCGCCCTGTACAGTCGGCCTCAAAGGCTATAACAACGCAAAGCGCAAGACATCTTTATTACTTTGGCTGATAGAGACTATTTGATGCTGATTGTACAGTCACGTCTTAAAATATGTATATACATTTCGGAATTCGTGTTTAGAAAACAAGGTTCAGAATAATAATATATACATATTGGAGACATGACAATAACTAACAGTCTAAATAGCCCAGCAATATTTTTCGTGCTAAATTAGCCATATTTTTATATTTACTATACAGGATGGAATGTTTAAATGGAACAGTATTATCTTATAATGCAGATATATTAATATAGCATATAAATAAGAAATAAACTATGGTATTATTAGTCAAACTGTACAATACAGTTTTGCAGGGAAGTGTCTTAGAAATAAGAATTTTGTATTTTGTTTCGTATGTAATAATAAAAAATCCCATTGTTATCTAATAGAAACCTGCCGCCATGTTTTTTCACCCTACTAAATTTAAGAAAAAGACGACTCGACGATTTGTGGTTTTTCTAGTACCACAACATTAGTTTATCTGAAAGAGTGATTAGATTTTGAATGAACACGACACCGATTGGCCTTTTTTTAAATTGTAAATGCCGATCGAAACATCTTGTCAAAGTTTCATAAGATTATTTTTAGGTTCCTGTGTTCCAGCATCCGTATTTACCCATTTAAACCTTCTACCTTGTATTTTGTTATGATAGGCGAAGTCGCTACCAGCAGCCCGTTTCATAAACGCTTGTAACTTGCATTAGATTAGATTAGAAGTCTCTTTTTAATTCATATTGTTGGAAAAAGACTTCCGCTTGTAATACAAGTTACAAGCTTTTGAGAAACTGGCCCCAGTTGTCCTAGTTCATATAGTAATGGGATTTAGTACTTACAGGTATTTTAGTTCGGCTTAAGTTATGCCCAGAAGTCAGAATAGGTAATTAGGAGTGGTTAAAACCACCAAAAATGATGAATTATTTTTATTAAATGGGGAAATTCCCGGATGGGTTATAATTACGTGGAAAAACTTTATGATCATTATAAACTTTTTTTTCTAATTGTCATACTAGCAGAGCGCGTTGGCACTTTATTAAAGGTGGCTGATTAGATCTGTTAAAAAATTTCATATTGATATAGTTACGTACAGAGTTAACTCGATAACTTAACAGAATCGAGAATGTGTATAACAAAATGGGATTCCTTTCGAGACCGAAAGCGATGTCCATTGTACAGTCAGCGTCAAATAGTCTGTAGCATCCAAAGCGCAAAATATATCGCCACACAACTTTATGCCTTTAGTAATAAAGATGTGTTGCGATATATTTGGTGCTTTGGATACTACAGTCTATTTGATGCTGACTGTACCTGCGAACGATGCCATCTCCACCATTGTTTGCTTTAAAGTGGACGCTACTGTATGGCATACAAAGGGCAACCTTATATTTAAGTCAAGAAGGTTGACATAAAGGCCTCTCACTACACAATGAAAGATAATAGTTTTCTTCAAGGGTACAATAGTAATTGCTTTCGGTCTCGAAAAAGGATTCCTACTTACTATACACGGTGCCCGAGAGCAATGTGAAAGATTTTAAACACGCATTCCTGAGGCCATTAGGAGTACAAAATGTTATAAGAACCAAGTCTAATTCAGCAAAAAAAGCCAGTTTAATCGATTGTTGTCCATAAAAATTGAATAAACCGCGCTTCTCTATGAAAATTATCCCCTTTAATAAAATTCCCCCATCCCCTTTAACAAATCAATGAGAAATAATTATGGAAAAATAATCGTTACTAACACGATTATTTTTCCATAATTATTTCTCATTGATTTCTGTCAATAGCGACGCAAAATTTGACTACATATGTATAGGGCAAACGTCGCGATCAAAAGAGCTTTAATTAATGTACTTTAGTAATTACATTGTTTACATGAAAATGTATAATATCTTCCAAACTATGCCGGATTTTCCTGGGGTTCATATAACAGTTTTTGCTTCTAATGACCTAAGGAATGCGTGGTTAAAATATTTCCCATTATACGCGGGCATCGTGTATATATTTCATGAAATACGATCTCTCTTGCATGTGATGATAACGTTTAGTAGCAATTTATCGTTCTCGTTTCGCAAAGGTGTGGATAAGTACTTCCCTTAGTTTGGGCCTTGGTCGATTTGTGTAAGATTGTCCCTAATATGTATTTATTTATTTTACAATAAATATAATCAAAGGTTTGTTCACAGCAAGGGAAAGAGGAACGGCATAGTGACCAATCCGGCGATGCGGCTCGTCGCCAATGTCAGAAATGGGCTTGGTAAGTTTTTTTTATTTTATACTCTGTCTTATTAGGTACTTAAAAAATCTTTTGTACCTGTTGTACGATGCCACTGGCTGAATGACCTGAGTCACTTGGTTTTTTTTTGTTTACCTTTTTTTAAGTATCTAATGGGACAGAGTATAGTTATTAATATTTTTCCTTATTTTTCCCGATGCCAATTTTGTTACGTACCTTTAGTTACATGTTAGTCACATTTTTATTACTTACGTGTTTTTAATAATTAAAAGAATAATTATTGGTAAGCGATTAAATTGTTCGCATAAAAATGTAGTCCTATTTTCTGTAGTTATAAAATACTTTCCATAAATGTTTTACGTATAAATAGTCTTTTATCACTAGTATATTATTACATTACTTTTGAACATTGTAAAAGATTATCATTTCCCTTTAGTTCTATAATTATAATTATTCATATATTTTTTTGTTATAATAAATGGTGAAAAGTTAGATTTTTTTTATGCGATCCAAAATAGACCCACGCCTATATGTACTGTTTTTCACTGTTGTCATATGTCATATTGTTTTTAACAGACAATGCAGCAGCCAATATTCGCCGTACAGGTGTTGCTCTCGCCGCTAGCGCCAGCTCTGCCAACCCAGCCGTCAAAACGAATGCTTTCCAATGGAGGAAAGAGACGCCGCTATAAACGCTAACGTTAGACAAGGACGGGTGTCTCACTAACACTTACGGCGAGTTATAACAACTGCATTAAACAAGCAATCTTTGAAACTATAAAATATCCCCGAAAAGCTGATGACATTCAAGTGGTTGAACAGAAAAACATTAACTTAAAAAATGGCGCTAACAGTCGTCATTCTATAGAAAAACGCCAAGGTTCCTACACTACAAGATTTAAAAGGCCGTAAACTTAAAATTACGGACTGTTTGGAACAACATGTTCTTCTAGATTATTTAATGGAAGAAAAAGACGCTGCTATAGACATGACAAGTATCGACGTATGCGTCACTAATCCATAGTAGATTATTTTATGATAACCAGTTGTTACAGTGTAAGATCCCCGCTGTGAATGTGAATGTCATAAAAACTTCCAATTCATTTAGCCTATTCAAAATGGCTTAAAAAAAAACTAAATATTTTATGTTATAGCTATACTAAAAATTATGCGAATCATTATTATGTGAAAATATTTTACCCAAATATGACGCTAGGTGTAATAATACTATGACATAAAAAATGACGTCTATGTTTGAGTTATGTTAGGCAATTTTTATACTAACAACAATTTTAAGTTATGTAAATATGATTTGATAGTGAACAAATAAGCATATAAGTGTTATTTACATGGCAGTGTGATTTGTATTTTTTTTTTGCTTTTATATGTCAATTTTATACAATGTAATGCATTATCTCAACATTCTGATTGGAGTACAAAATATCTGCTATAAATTAAAGAATGTGTGTAAAAAACATGAAAAAGGAATATTAACATGGCGGGATGGCGGGTGGCGCAGTGTTATACAGAAACCGCGTTTACTCTAATATAATGTACCTTTTTATACATATATACTACTCAAAAAAATAGGGGCTACTTATTTGCTAACGATCAATTGGCCCCTATGGCGTTTGAAGTACTAGGTATATTTCCTTCATGATTTATACTTGCCAAAATGTTTTTTATTTGCAACCTCAGTAAATATGAGGCATGTATAACGAATTCATCAATGTTACAAACGCATTCGTCCAAGCGTAAACGCAACGATAACATAACGTTGTGACAACGACATGTGCTAGAATCGGTAAGGCATAAGTTTAAGTATGATGACATTTTGATGTAAGATTTCATCCCATAAATATTCATTGAAAAATACAGGACACAGTTACGCCACACTGATTCTAGTTATTCATTAGACCGTGTTATTTGTTTGATATAGAGTTGGTTTCACATAATATTATGTTCGCATAATATGGCGTGTGGTATAATATGGGTGTGGTCGTTACAAACATTTAACCTGTAACCTAAATGAATTTGATAAAAATCTAAAAGTTTCAGACAAAATGCTATACCAAATGTTATTAGTTGTCACATTAGGTGAAAAAATAGTTATATCAAACATCATGCATTTTATAGAAAAAATCGACTGTATGTATAATACTCGACGTCAACTGAATCTAATGTTAGATAAATACGTCCCTAGATATTTAGCTTATTTCAGTTCCGCTTAATTTTCTAAATGAAAATTGGCTTTTAACTATCGTAGGTGTTAATCAGCATTAGAACGTCTCAATTAGAAAAAAATAACTTGCGAAGATGAACTTATGTGCTTTGATTTAAACTGCATTAAAATATTTGCTACGTAAAAGGTTTTTGGGCAGCTCAATATAACGTATTTTTTCATCCCTAAAAATACATGAAAAAGTACCTACATTCATTGCATCCGAGTTAAATGTGTGATTATGATTTAAGCTGAATTGTGTACCTTGACCAATCTTGACAATTTATTAAAAATGGAACCATATTTCATTCCACCTCGTGGTTTGGTTCTAAAAATAGTACAATATCCATACAAATGTGATCTCAAAACTGCGAACAATTTTAGACATTCTGATTTTAAAAAGTTGTGCATTTAAGTACGTAATGTAATGATAATGTGTATTGAATTAAACTAGTCCCTTTGGCCGGGTCTGTGCCGACTGCAGGTTACAAGCCTGGTAGGTATAGTTCCGGTTTGTGTAGATGGGTATTTCTGTAGACTTTAAAATTGACGGCAAGAGCAAAGATACAAATAATGTGTCCTTTGAATGGCATGTGAGTTTGCAAGATTTTGTTAAGTTTGCTTAGTTCCTGACTTCCGCAGAAGAAATGTGCCCATGTAGAAATGTGCTTAGTATAAATATATTACAACTATAGTTCCCATAAGCTAATGTAAAAATAATATTTTTATAGTGGAGCTTCATAACATGTTCAATACTAAAACGATTTTCTAAGACATTGAAAATAAAATATTAAAGTCTACAGAAACACCAAGACATTCTGATATGTATACACAAGTTAATATATTGCAATATGTATTAATATGTAATTTAGGTATAAATAATACATATAGTAGGGTTTTGAAATTTTAAAATGGCAACACCAACTTTAGCGCTCTCGTTTATATGATTTAACGAACAAAATGGTTGCTACTGATAGTATGCTATCAAGAAGGATTATGTAGAAATATATTTTATCTGTTTACAATGTCCCCGCTTGAGTAAATATGAAAATGAAGATTTTGTTTCAATATGAATGAAAGTTATCACAGCATTGTAGTTTTGTGTAATCTGACAGATTTTTGTGTTTTATTTGAAAAGAAGATGATAAAATATATTGTGCTTATTCCTATTATAGCTAGGGGGCGCCTCTGGCACGGATGTCAATACGAACTAACATATTTAATGACAAAGGAGAAACAAATAACCAAAATATTGGATATATTGCTCGTCTATCGTGTGCTTTGTACTGTGCCAATGAGCAATATTATTCATTGCAATAAACATTATTATACATAGTTATTTTCTGTTTTTTCCCGAATGTGCCTGTGGCTCTCTCTAGTGATTATTAACAAATTGCCCCATAGACATAGGTAAGTTGTATTATCTCAAAGAAACAGTCGAAAATATTATGTGAAAGAAAATTATGCGAAACGCGTTTTATATTATAACAGTATTGTACGAAGCACTAATTATTAGGGAAAAGAGGCAAAATTATAATTGCAATGACTTCTTTATTAGTAAATTATACGATTGATATCGATTTTACCTCGTAAGACCGTTTCCTAAAATACTAAATTTGGCACTGAGAATGAAAAAAAAAAACAGTCGATACACCTTTACATATATACTAATAATATATTATTTGCAGTAAATGCATTTAATAACTTTATCACGCACTTTGATCTAAGCCATCTTTGAGCCAAGAATTTTGACACAATTTATCTGGGCCAGCTTTATTTACACGATATTTTGTATTTAGGCAAACTAAATACATTTTGAGGGTATAAATTTGTGTACTAAATAAGACATTTTTAATTGAATACAGTTGAAAAATAAACAAGAGGCGCAAGTAAAGCAGGAGGGACATTTTTCCGAAAAGAAAAAAACATTTAAATTTAAAAATACTTTTTCAGTGACATGCACACGGCGAATAGGATGGGATATAAATGGCATTTATTTTCACTATTATAGCTATATAATTATGGTTAATTTAGAAGTCATTGCGATGAGAAATTAGAATTTTAAAAATTCTCAATGGTATAGTCGTGGTAGTGTTTCGGCGTAAGATTAAAAATCGAATTAAAAGTAACTAAATTTTTGAGGCTGAATCTTGAACGAGTTTGTTTTTCGTGTCATAAAAAAAATGAGGCTAGGATACGATTTTTGTATTATAATTTAAAAGAAAATATGAAGTATAAGTTAATAGATACGTTGCCTGAGAAGGAAATATTGGACTAATCATGCTTGCTTAATCAGTGATTATTTCTTATAAATTCATTCAAATAATAAAGTGATCCTATACTATATAGCTTTTTTGTACATGATACTACGTTTTAACACGGCCATTTTATTGAAATAAAACAATTTAACGGATTATATCGCGTATATTATCTCATTTTAGTTCCCGACGTTTCGGAAGCTTTCCAGCTTTCCATGGTCACGGGAGAACCTCTCTAAAATGAGATAATATACGCGATATAATCCGTTAAATTGTTTTATTTCAATGAGTAATAATCGCGGAAACAGAAGAAAATATTACGGCCATTTTATCAAAAATAAGTATAGACAAAACTGTAATAATTGTTTCTTGGAGTAACGTGTCTTTCTAATTTATATATCGTAGATCGTATAACATTTTATTTCTGTACAATGAATTTTAGATTCGTTCCAATATGAAAGTTGAAAGACTCATTTGACCTCGCCCTCTAGAAATCTAAATTACTAGATTACCTACTAAGGGTATGAACTTAGAAATATGTCGCTTGTATATTGTCATTTTATCGTTCTCAAAAACCATCGATTTAATTTACTAAAAGCTTATTACGAATAATCGTGCGTTGTTTCATGTCAAATATTTACTCGTCTAACTTCTGTAAACAATGACAAATCGTACAAGATAGATCGAATAATAATTAATCATACGGTTCAAACCAGCGATTGGACTTTTTAATGCTGACTATTCCCATGTATTTCGTTATATTAGGAACAATAACGATCATTTATAAGTTGTTGAAGGTTATACTCATTTTATGAATAAAATGATGTAATAATTTTCGTGTACTACTTTCACTTTTCTACATTATTATGTCATATATCGAAAACATCAACTTGATGGTTTTTGAGAGCAAAAATTACTAAGTATTTTTTGTATGATAAATATGAATCAATTCTTGCTAACCTCCAGTCAATATTTAATACTTTTGATTAAAATTATTTTTGAATGGTTTCTGTATGAGAGTTGTGCACAAAATTCGTTTTATGTAAGGCTCTCATGTAAAACTCGTTGCATATATCGCCTTAGTTTACGCTTATTTTGTAAAAATATAGTAATATTTATTTATTGATTGTATTTTCGGCACGGGACGTGTGATATATATTTTTATACCTAATGTAACTTTTCACGTACCTACTTTATTAGAACCTTTTTAATTTATATAAAAAAATATACCAATACTAACCATAGAATATATCGCATTAAATGTTAATTATATGAAACGTTACATTTGGTGAAAAAGTATTATGTCAAACGTTGTGTCATCTGTCGCGCAATTTTAAAGTAGTATGCGCCTAAAAATTTGCAGATACATGCGAACTTTTAGATTTGCGCGGCAGTTTTTGTGTGTGGTGACATTGTGATTTAGCTTATGGTTTGTTTGTGTTGGATTTGTACGAAATATAGCGTAGATGGTGCCGTGCGATGAATGTTGTAAAGAAATATATTGAAATATATATAATTTCTCTTATTACAGTTTTTTATTTGATAATCTGCATCACAGAATAAATAATAAAATAATGAATCATATGATCGAGGGACTAACTTTTTCATTCCCCGACTAGAATGAAAAAGTTAGTCCCTCGACCATATGATGGTATTGAGGTTGAAAAGTTTGTTTTGAATTAAGCAAAAAAAGCGCGTCGCCGCAAGCGAGCGAGTAAGCAATCTGCAGTCAAGGGCACCAATACGTATACACCACAAAGTTTCAAGATCTTTATTATGGCAGTAAGGTTTATGTATACATATTTTGGAACTTTGTGTGGATATTTATCTTTGCCCTTGAAAAAGAGAATATTCGCATTGTTATGCACAATGCGCGGTTGTATACCAACTTCCTGAAGAATGAGGCTGCCGGTAGTCGGCTGTAATAAGCTCTATTGACGGGTAATAAAGTCTAACTTCAATGTCAATATTATGGCATTTGTCATTAATTCAATAATTATATCGAGACGTGTTGCGATTGATGCGAACCTTAGAATGTTTACAAATAATGGAGGAAATCATTTCATTAGAGGACATTCAGAACTCCAGAATTTTCTTACACCAAGTGGATTTTTTCAAGAAGAAGTATTAGGATAACTTCTAAAAATTTAAAACAAATATTAATTGTCTATCACGAATGTCATATACTAAATGTTTGAAAAGTTTTTCTAATTGTTATCTTTTGCTAAGCTTTTGCTCGACTCGTATCGAAAAACATTGTCATATCACTAGTCAGTCAGAAACATCAAATGACACTTAAATGCCACGAGGCAGCGATGTTTATTTATCTATACTACACTCACGAGCAAAATAATTGCATCACTGCATTTTTTCATCCGCACCCTATAATTTTGTTAACGGGGATCTATTAAAAAAATATTTTAATGAGGTTTTGCTAGCTCTGCAAAAAGCTAACAAACATGAAAATTTACACATTATTTTTCACATTGTGGGCATTTTCGTGGTTGGTGGGCGTTACCGCCCTAATAAGGGCACAAGTTGAGCTCCCTTTGTCGCCTATTTAACGGAGGTACAGGGGTGGGGGGTTATCAGTCACTTATCAGAAGTCGACCGGTACACATGCCCGCATATTTTCCCGTGAAGAATAACCTGGAAACATGGATACCACTGAAGCTGAAGTCGCCGCAGTCGTCCGTTTGCTGCAAGAGGGCCGTAGCCAACGTTCAGTAGCTGCCGAGCTGAATTTAACGCAATCTACAGTTTGTAGAGTCTACCAGAGGTTCCAGCAGACTGGAGCCTTCACTTCAAGACCAAGAACCGGCCGCAGAAGGTGCACATCGGAGCGGGACGACCGCTTCATTGTTACGTCAGCTCTCCGAGATCGTCACCAGACAGGCGTTTCCCTTCAGCAGCAACTCCGTGAGGTCCGAGGAGAGACTGCCAGAGAGTGGACTGTCAGGAGAAGACTCAAGAAAGCCAACTTGAAACCGAAAAGACCTGCCACTGGGCCCTAGTTGCTGCCACAACACCGAAGAACACGGCGTGAATTTGCCGCAAATCATGTGAACTGGACCATCGAGCAATGGACCCCGGTTCTCTTTTCGGACGAGTGCAGGATCTGCCTGAACGGCAGCGACAGAAGAGGACGAGTCTACAGGAGACCAGAAGAACGATTTGCTGAGTGCTGCATTTCCGAGAGAGTCGCCTACGGAGGAGGTTCTGTTATGTTTTGGGGCGGCATTTCTTACGACGGCCGTACCGAGCTGGTTTTCGTGCCTTCTGGAGGTCGTGGACGTGGTCTGAACGCTGCCAGGTACATTACCGAGATTCTGGAGATGCACGTTGTCCCTTACAAAGGTATGTTTGATGAGGGGTTCATTTTTATGCAGGATAATGCCCAGGATCTTGCCGAGGTGGAAATCACCACGATGAACTGGCCAGCGATGAGCCCGGACCTTAATCCCATCGAACACATGTGGGACTGCCTAAAACGAAGGGTTCGGAAGCGGAATCCTGCCCCGTCCAATGTTGCGGAGCTGAAGGAAGCCTTGCTGGAGGAGTGGGATGCCATCCCCCAGGATTACGTGAGGAAGTTGATAAGATCCATGCCAAAACGCCTGAATTGTGTAATAAGAGCTAGGGGTGGCAACACCAGTTATTAATCAGTAATAATAAATTCTATGGTTGTTAAATTGTCCTTTTATTCCCCGTTTTGATTTCAGCATTCAGTTTTGCTACGTTTTTCAGTCCTTGGACTGCAAGTTTCTTGAAAGTTAATACATTTTCTACTGCATTATATTGCCAGCTTTCATTTGGTACCTCACTTGTCAGTCTTGGGTAACAATTTACAAAGTTTGCAGATGAAAAAATGCAAAGTGATGCAACTATTTTGCTCGTGAGTGTATTATAGAGTTGTAAAAATGAAATGTCTGTACATTGAAGATATTTTAAAAAATATATATTTTAACGGACTATTTGGAGGTCACTTAAACGAAAAATATATTTTTTGGATTTTTTGTATGTTTATATGTGTCGTTGTGGCTTCATCACGCTAAATCGGCTAAACGGATTTCAACCACTTTTGATACACGGGTAGCTGGGTATATCCACATGGTTATAGGATACTTTTTACTCGACTACGCTGAAGAAAAAAAGAGGGATTATGACTTTTTTCCTCCGTGAACGAAGTTGCGGGCGCCATCTAGTAATAAAATAATAATGATATTGCTGTTTCATGAAAAAGGTAAAAGAAACGAGGATTCTGTTGGACACTTATGCATTACTTACGTACCGTACGAGGTTGCTTATGAGTTCTTCTAGTACTACTATTCGACACAAGGTGACGGTAGTAACACCGTAAATAGCGTAAGTATTCCTACGGCGAAACAACAATAACATTCGAAACGAGGATTCTGAAGGGCTACTCCGAAACCCGAAAAACGAACTTCGTTTCGTGCTGTCCTTCTCGCGCTCATGTTAAGCTGTATTTGAGTCAGCGGGATGGCGCTATACGAACTTCGTTTTTCTGGTTTGGGAGTAGCACCTCTGTACTACTACATTTTCGATCGTGCGCCGACTGCAAGGGGATTTAGAGCATAAAACTAGAAGGCGCTTTAAAACTAAACATTTAAAAATAATGTTATAATTGAACAAATAAACATAGTACAGTAACAATTTGTAAGTATACAAGTCATCACCCATATCAAATCAGCCCAACTAGTAGTTATATTCTCTTTGAGCCCAACGACCTCTCCCTAGGATCTCCATAACGACCGGTCGTGCGTCGCCCTGATCCAACGGTTCCCCGCGATCTTCGTCAGATCATCGGTCCATCATGTTCTCGAATAATCAATTCTTTATACTTGTGGCAATTATGCCACTTAATTGGACAGTTCCATTGATTACTCATGGATTCTATCATCAAATCTTCACCAAATTTTAATCAAACGATTACTGTTTGGAGACGCCTATTATTTTTAAAAGACCTATTCATCGACACCCTTAATTTTGGAACGAAAAAACAAAATCATCCCCACTTTAGATACCTAATAGTTTTTTTATTAGTTTTTATTTAACTGTTTTGTCGGCGTGATACATACACATACTCATACCAAATTTCAGTTTTCTAGTACTTATGATCACGGAGCTAAGCCGCGCACGGATAGACAGACGGACAGACGGACATGGCCAAACTATAAAGGGTTCCTAGTTGACTACGGAACCCTAAAAAAACAATTATTAAATCGGTTAAAATCGCAATTGTAGCTATTTATAAGAAATATTCTTGTACTTACTTATCGCCTCCCCCTTTTTTGGAGTCGGTAAAAAAATGCATGCCTCCCGAACTGTGAACTAGACTGTGCCCGTAACTTTGTTCGCCGAGGAAGAAAGTCATAATCCCATTTTTTCGAAAGCACAGTAAGGTAAAAAGTAATCGTATAACCATCTGTGGATACCAAAATGCCCGTGTACCAAAAATATTTGAAATCCGTTTAGCCGATTTGGCGTGATGAAGTCACAATGACATAGAGAAATATACAAAAAATGTAAATAATATATTTTCTATGTAGTGCCTCCAAATACTCAATTGCAACCATTTTTCTTGAATATCTTCAATGTGCAGACATTTCATTTTTACAATTTTATAATAGTATAAATGTACATAATATAGAGACTTATCACTATCTTATAAAACCGTCTGTAAAACCACACCCCTATTATGTTAACAATACACAAACCCAAATAATTATTCTAGAAAATTAAACACAGTATAATATTTAATTACCGAAAAAACGTCCGTCACAAAGCATAAAAACCCCCGTTCAAATCTACCATAAACCAAAAATAATTGTCCAATAATTGCCATAAAAAACTCCCTTGTTGCGTAATTTGACACCGTTTCACCCTTTGTTCAAACGGCCATTTCACCCAGACCTCCCCTAAGCGTTCCCAAGTCCAAGTAAAAACGTATCAACTAAATAATAACGTCAATAGGTTGTTAGTATCTTTTTCCATTGGAGTACACTTTGGTTAGAGCTACACGGTTAAGTTAAGTTTGCACCTAATATCCAAGGCAATGGATAGAAATGGGGTGCAAACTTAACTTAATCGGCTAGTATACGAGAGACTGGGTATGAAGATGAGAAACGTTGAGATATACTGGCTAGTTAGTGTGCAAGCCCAATTATCTTCGAATAGTGTCGCGTTCTACGTCAGTTTGAAAACAAACCGAACGTTTTTAGGTTAGTGTAGATTTTTAGTGAGGGTGGATGTTTTCGACTTTAACACATTCAACGCCAGGAACCTGCTTAGCGGGCACCCTGCTCGTAGACGCGTTGTCGATACCATGTGTTTCCCCGTATGTAGAAAAAAGTGCGTAGCGCTACGAAAATTGAACTCAATGAATTGAGTTATTTAATTCAGACAATGTCCATAAAATATGTTAGTAAAAATACAATGGTCTTACGTGTTATGCTATTAAAAACATATGCCTATCTAATGTTCCTTTAAAATATATTACATACATTCCTCCCTCTGGACTCCATGTGGACGGAGTCCTAGTGTTTCCACATTGCACTGGCCGGGTACTCCATCAATAGCTTCACGAGACTGTTGCGACTCTCACGCACGCACCGCATCAGGGAGGCAGTTCAACTATCCACACCCGCGTCCGCGAACATGCCTCATGTGCTCCAATAGTGTGGTAGTCCTAGAAAAGCTTGACAGCGAAAGTTTAAGGAAGTAAAGAAATACAGAATTCTGTCGAGCTGTTTTGATATAATACAAAACATACCTACAAACAAATATTACAAAATTACGACTTATTTACAGATTTTACAGTTTATTTCACGAATTTTCATTTAAATATCTTAAGTATTTATTACGTGCATGCTGCGTAAAATATATTTTTTAAACAAATTGTATAAAATTATGTTCTTATTCTTTCTGCCATTACATAAGTTCGTAGTACACATACTGTATTAGATGTTGATGTTGTAAACCGCTATTATACATTATCTACAATTCGCCAAAGAGCAACGCAGAGAAAATACGTATCACAATCAAGTTAACATTATAAAGATTATGGCCGATGAGCGGTTACGTCAATTACGTGAGCTTATCCTACTGGTCGTGAGATGTCGCTCCCCACGGGCTTGTTACTGCCAATGTCTAACGACCCTACCAAGCCCAATGAACACTCGTCTATAGCAAAAAAACTTATACTTATTGCATTTTAGAATTTAATTTGGTTCACCTTTACTTTTAACGTTTGCCTCCGTAGAAATGAAAAATATAGACGAATTGTGGACTAACGTACTATTTACCTCGCAAATTATATAGTCTTCGAAAGACAAGTAAAGTACGAGTGACTCGGGAAAACTTTTTAACATCCATCAGGTAAAACCAAGACCAAATACAAACCCATTGTCCAAAAACAGTTTTTAAGACGAAGCGTGACATGCATGTCTTATGTCTAAATGCGCTTGGCATTTAAAAATAAGAAAGATACAGAGGACGCAACTAATGCTAACTAGATTGTGTTCAAAATTTTCAAGCCCCCTGGATGAGCCGATCGTTTTTTTTTCTAAACAAATATAACTTTTTTTCTTTATTTCACTTTTCTACGTTTGATTATAATACAGTAATTATGAAAAATAAACGCATTACATCTTTGCTATTTAAATATGGTAAACTAGCCGAGAATTTCTATGGCAGTGATCTCATCTTCACTACGATTAGATTTCTTTTTTCAATCTATAAGTGCAAGAAAAAAGAAATACAGATGGGAGTCGTTAGTCTGTATGTGTTCATGTATGCTGTCATTGCAGATATATAAAAAAAAACCTGGAGCCTTAGATTTGATAAGAGAACGATTTTGACTAGTTTTTGAATTCTTTTAAGTAATAAATATCTGAAAAACATCGTCAGTCAGGCGTTTACGTCAATTACTCGAGTTTATCCTACTCGCCGCTAGATGGCGCTCCCCGCGGGCTTGTTATCGCCGACGTCCAACGACTCTGTTACGGCTTACGTTACTCTACAGCCCAATCAACACTCGTCTATGTCAAGAAGCTTATACAATATCGTAGGGGTTGAATTCTCATTTGTGGGTACCACAGAACTGAGACGTCATTTTTTTATAGCATATTCGGATATCTCTCTGCTGGCTAGGCCTGCCCTTCTGACGTCATAGATCTGTTAAGTTTGTTTCTCGAAAGCTCTTAAGTAAAATAATTGGAACAAAAACTGTTCGTTCTGTTATATAATATTCTTACTACTTTGTCAGAGGAAGAGAAACCATAACCCTCTTTTTTTCTTAAGCGTAGCTTTTTTCCTTGTGGCTTCATCGCATCAAAATATTTTATATGGATCTTGTGTATGTTTGTATGTGTCGTTATGGCTTCATCACGCCAAATTGGCTAAACGGATTTCAACAATGTTTGGTACACGGGTAGCTGGGTATTCACAGATGGTTATAGGATACTTTTTACCCGACTAAGCTGAAGAAAAAACGAGGGTTATGAATTTTTCTCCTCCGCGAACGTAGTTGCAGGCATCTTCTTCATATAAATAAAAATTAATTGAAGAAATGTGTGTTCGCGCATCACTTTAGAACGGCTGCATTTATGAGGCTTATTCTTTTATTGTTATTGTCTGGATAAGGTTTGTATATAAGAAAATGTACTAAAAAGAGATGCAAAAGTGAAAATTTTGGATTTGAAAATCTCCATATAAGTAACGAGTTAGCGAAAAAAAACATATAAGGGATATCTTCAAAACAATATTTTATTACATGCCTCACACAGTAAAGGGAAGTTTAAATGAAATAAAGATCTTTATTCTGTAAGTAGGCCGCAAGGGCACTTTTACAAGTCTGAGTCTACGGCGTTTCCCAAGAGGAGAAAGAGGAGAAGAAAGCCGAAACAAACTCAACAGTCACAAATTTCTTCTAAATAACTCTTTTTTTTTGACGTAGGGGGCAAGACGGGTCGCCTGATGGTAAGCGATCACCGTCGCCCATAGACACTTGCATCACCAGAGGAGTCATAAGTGCGTATATATTACAATATTTGTACTTAGCCTATCCATACTAATATAATCAATGCGGAAGTGTGTCTGTCTGTCTGTATGTTACCTCTTCACGCTTGAACCGCTGAACCAATTTGGATGAAATTTGGTATGGAGATAGTTTGAGTCACGGGGAAGGACATAGGCTACTTTCTATCCCAGAAAAATACCCTTATCCGCGATAAACGAATTTAAGGCCGACGAAGTCACGTGCAGAAGCTAGTATTCAATATATATTTGAAGTATAAACTCGATGTGTAGAAAAACTGATAAAAGTAAAAATACATAAACCACTTGAATAACTTGATAGATGGAAACTCTTGTGTATACTATAAGATTCAGGTTCAAAACGTGCCCCCATTTATGTCAAGCGTCACTTGAACGTTCCAGTAAGCTCTTCCTCCTCGACTTTCCAAAGCACCATCCAAATCGGTCTCTTCCTTGCACTAATTGTCTTGCCACAGACTATGTAATACGTCCTACGAACAGACGCGACACATAAACCCTTATTATAAAAAAAACAGACCAATGAGAAAAAAATAACAAAAAATAATAAATATTACGGGACAATTTTACACAAATCGAACGAGCCCCATGGTAAGCTCAATAAGGCTTGTGTTATGGGTACTAGACGACGATATATTTATTAGATATATTGCTTATATACATAGAAAACATCCAAGACTCAGGAACAAATATTTATGCTCATATCACAAATATTTGCCCTTACCGGGATTTGAACCCAGGACCTCAGCTTCGCAGGCAACGTTACTCCCACTGAGCCAAACCGATCGTCAAGACACGCAATACCCTTCTTATATATATATATAATAGCTTCTGCCCGCGACTTCGTCCGCCTTAAATTCGTTTATCGCGGACAAGGGTATTTTTCCGGGATAAAAAGTGGCCTTTGTCCTTCCCCGGGACTCAAACTATTTCCATACCAAATTTCATCCAAGTCGGTTCAGCGGTTTAAGCGTGAAGAGGTAACAGACAGACACACTTTTGCATTTATAATATTAGAATGGATATTCCTTATATCTTTACTCACTTGATCAAAGGTTACCTGGAAGAGATCCCTAATAGGGATAAGTTCGCCTTTGTACGTATATCTTTTAAGTTGATTGCATTGGTAACTGGTTACATATGAACAATAAAGAGTTCACATACATATATATTTTAAATTCAGATCAAGGAAAAGCAATCTCTCACAGTCAACCATTAGGTAGCTTTGCTTAATACATTTGGCCCCATTTCCACTATTTTCTTTTGCATTAAGACCAAATTATTTCTCGTTCTTAAGCAATGAAAATCTATAAACACTTTCAAACAAATTTCAATTTTGCTCATAGGTACTTAAAACAAGTGTTAGTTTTAAACATTAAAACATTATATACATAACAAAAACAGAACACAGAAAAAAAACACAACGACACACAAAAAATAAAGTTTTCGATTCAGTGACCTTCAAATACTGTGACTCTCAGCACGGTTTTAGAGCTCGGCAATCTGTTGAAACGAACCTCCTAACCCTGGTTGACTCCATTTCAGACCATTTAGATAAGGGCATACAAGTCGACGTCTTGTACTTCGACTTTAAAAAAGCATTCGACCGCGTAGATAATGACGTACTGTTCACCAAGTTATGTCATATCGGATTTTCCCCTCAACTACTCCAGTTCTTCTCCAGTTATTTACGCGGCAGGCAACAGTATGTCCAACACGGATACTTTGTATCGAAGACCTTTCAGACTCGCTCGGGAGTCAGCCAGGGTTCGATACTGGGCCCGTTGCTCTTTGGAGTTATGGTAGATGATCTGACGTCGGTTCTTCGGTCTGCCAGGTGTTTACTTTATGCCGATGACCTAAAACTGATTTACGGTGTACAGGAGATTTCCGATTGCGTATCGCTCCAGAATGATATCAACAGAGTGTATGAGTGGAGTAGCAGAAACAGACTTGCTTTCAATGTGGCGAAATGTGCCGTCATAAGTTTCAGTAGGGCTCGAAATCCTCTTTGTTACAATTATCTTCTGGGTTCTGAACCAATACTTCGCGTCAACTCTATTCGGGACCTAGGTGTTACTCTCGACACCCACCTAAACTTCCATGAGCACTTAAACGCGTTGACCCGTGACTGCTATAAGAGGCTGGGGTTTGTTGTACGGAACGCTAGGGACTTTCAGGATGCCAGAACCATAAAACTCCTATACACAGCTCTGGTTAGAAGTAAGCTCGAGGCTGCCTCAGCTGTTTGGAACCCCTATGAAGTGACATACGTGTTGCTTCTGGAGCGAGTACAAAAAGTGTTCTTGCGGTTTTTGTACAAAAAAATGTACGGGTACTACCCGTATTTATACCCAACCAAATTTCTTCTTGGCGTCTTGGGTTTTAACTCTCTGGAGGTCAGACGCAATTTTGCGCTTCTCACTTTAGCCTGTGGCATCTTACGTGGAGACTCTGGCTGTAGTGAATTGGTGGCACAACTTGTGCGTCTATTCGTTCCCTCCCAGATCAAATTTGATTTTCGGCCGCGTGATCGCCATTTGCTAGCGGTGCCAACATCGCGAACAGTGTCTCGTCGAAATTCCCCTCTGGTTCGTGCCTTGCTCCTTTTAAATGGGCTCCTCGCATCAGCACCCGAGTGTGATGTATTTGCTAGTAGATGGGTAGTACTGCGTGATGAATGTTTGAGGTTCTGCGAGGCGATGGATGTGCGTGCCTCCTCAATTTAACTTAATTCGTGTTTAAATGTAATTTTATGTCATAAGTAACTTATCTGTAACTTCACAGTGCTTTAGTTCTAACTGTTATGCTGTGAAATTAAATTGTAAAAAATAAAAAAATAAAAAAAAAAATAGTTCGTATCACTTTTTTAAATATCTTTATTGTACAGACATCTCATTTTATAACTTTATAACAATATAGAAGTTCTGAAAGGTTTACTGGTTAGGATAAACTTTTAGCTGAGAAACAAAACATACGAGAAATGAAAGAATTTTATCGTTATCTAAAAAATAACAGTTTCGGAGGAATAGTCAAAGAATTTTTTTGTTGTAGCTAAAAACTAAAAAATTAAAAACCATAACTATTATCTAATTAACACTGCAATAAGAGACGATAAGTATTCCAAGAGCAATCTCTCCCAGACAACCATTAGGTAGCTTTGCGTAATACCTTTGACCCGTCTATAACTATTTTCTTTGGCATTAAGGCTAAGTTATCTTTTGTTCTTAAGCAATGAAAATCTATAAACACTGTGAAACAAATTTCAACTTTGCGTAGTAAAGAACAAAGTCTTAAATAACGACTTATTTGAGCTAGTGCTTAAATAAAATGACGCTGTTCTAAATAGAACTTTATAGGGTTAACATAAGGTGTACCGTGATTTAATCTGAGGTGTTTTTGTAAACAATGAACTTCTTAGGGATGTTACAGCGACAGCACGTGACAGGCGGCTAGGGTTGTCACTGATCCCTATTTTTAGAATTCCGTACCTCAAAAGGAAAAAGCACTTTGTTGTACGGCTGTCCGTCCGTCCGTCTGTCTATCTGTCTGTCAAGACCCTTTTTCTCAGGAACGCGTCAACGTATCAAGTTGAAATTAATATAAAATACTTATATCTGCGCTCCCTTGAAGCTGTAAAAAAATCAAGCTTCTAATCTAAGTCAACGCAATCCAAAGATACAGTCATTAAAGAAGGTATTTACATACAAATTGCCGTCCATGGAAACCTATAGGGTACTTCCAGTTGTCCTATAAACTTGAAATTTGGTATGAAGGTAGCTCTTATAGCACAACCCACGAAATAAATCTGAAAATCTATTTTTTGGTCTATGTTAATAACCAATATAGAATGACCCCACATCTCATACAATTTACTGCACTGCTTACACTGGATTTACAAAGTTACGGCCGTTTTTAGCGTATATTTTGTACGGAACCCTCAGTGCACTGACTGCAGACAAAAATATTTGATTTTGTTTCAACTTGATATCTCCACGCGTTCCTGAGGAAAAGAGTCTTGACAGACAGACGGACAACAAAGTGATCTATAAGGGTTCCGTTTTTTCCTTTTAAGGTACGGAACTCTAAAAATGTTGTGTAGTGACAACCCTGACGCGTATCACGTTACTCGCGCACTCCGGCGCACTTCAGCCGGCAGATCCTTTTACAACACTACAACAAAGGAAGTGCCCGAGGAAATGCTACTTTAACTTTCTTTACACCACGCTTAGTGCAAGAATAACATCGTGAGCTTTTTTCTCTATTTCTTTTGATTAGTGATTTTTTTTATGTTATAGGGGGCAAACGAGTGAGTGGTAAGCGATCACCGTCGCCCATAGACACCTGCAGCACCAGAGGAGTCACAAGTGCGTTGCCGGCCTTTCAGGTGGGAGTACACTCTTTTCTTGAACGTTTGAAAGTCACAGCGATCCGGAAATACTGCCGTTGACAAATATATTTATTGCTTACATCTTCTGAGTTACATAATATTTTCTTCCGTTTCCACGATGATTACTCATTTAAATAAAACACATCTCATTACATCGCGTGTATTATCTCATTTGAGTTCCCGATGTTTCGGAAGCTTTTCAGCTTTCAATGGACACGGGTTGACTGAGAAATGATATATTTTCCTCTGTCACTATGGATTCAAAGTCAGAAATAAATTATTAGAATTTTACTATTATATTTTCAAAAAAAACAATAGTGATACGGACTATTTGAAGTTCTAGTCCTTAATGAGACGGTTGATTTGCGGGGCTGTTTTTTTCGAGTTTACCAAATTATTTTGCTTAGCAATGACTTCAAGAATTTCCGAATTGTTAAACTTTCCAAGTGAGAAATATTCAGAAACTTTGAGCCTCACAATTTTCATTGATTGCAAACATGCGTTTTGTTATTGTAATAATTAAAAGTCGTTTCAGAATATTGAAATCACTCGCATACCTAATAAAGTGTCTCACACGGAGCGATAATATATATTCTTATACCGAAACATATCTTACAGATTAGCTAAACCCCTCACACAACAAAGATACCAAAATTCTGCCGCCATTATGCTCGCAGCCGGCGAAGCAAGAGGTATTTACAATATACAGGGTGTTTGTGAAACATGGATCTAAACACCATCATAGCGTTAGACTTGTTGCATAGTTCGTCAGAGGAAGATTATGATGCCGGATTTGATTTGCGTGTTGCTTTATCAGCAAAACTATAATCTGTCTGGACTCAAGAGCACATAAAGGAGAGAACGCGGAGAATTCAACTCATACAATGATGTGTTTTTTAAACAATCCAGTTAGTATTTTTAGAATATCAAGAACAATGTTTAATGAACTACACAATCTGATCAATCTGGTTTTTGAACTGAGTTACTATATCCACCGTCCGGCTCCATCTTCGGACCCATGGATATCATATAGGACCAGAGAGCTTGCTAAGACAGACAAAATAAGCCGAAATATTATTATTGTGTTTTTCTTTTTTACTTTAGGAGTTCATAATGTCCTCAACGTCACCGTCCACCTTCGCACTCTTTCATTAGACCAGCTCCTTGGTACCATATTGTTGCATTGTCATCGGAGGTAAATAAATTTAAGCCCAATTGCACGCGAAAAAAAGTAACATCCTATAGTTGCGCCATAATATACTCAAATATATCGTAAGATATCTTAATATATTGAGCTATAAGATATCTTACAGCAAGGTATCTTAAGATACCCAGCTATAATATATATTATCGCTGCGTGTGGGGACTCTGTCAAATAGTAGGCAAAATATATTGTAAGATATACCTTGCTATAAGATATCTTAATATATATTCTCGCTCCGTGTGTGACGGGCTTAAAGCATGTGTTATGAGTACTAGACAACGATATATTTAATAGAGATATATCCAAGACTCAGGAACAATTATATATGGTCATCAAATGCAAAATAACAGCACAGTTAAATATGAAAATGTCACCTGAAACGCTAACTGATAAATTAATTACAACTTACTACTATTACTTACTACTGTACTATTTCATCAACCAAATAATGAACTAAATCACTCGCACGACCATACTAAATTAATAAGTAAACTATGTCGTAACTAAATTTGCCCCGTTTTGTCCAATAAATGTCAATTACGGGACAATCGGGGAATCAAAACATGCCAAATTGTTCCCACAACACCCCTTTCTTGATTACGGTGGCTCCCCATTTGAGCAGCGATGTACTGTATGCTGCGTTTTGGGGCATGATCAGAGACGTACAGGGTTTTTGGCCATGGTACACACGGACGGTTCCCCTTGTTTACGTATTTTTTTTGTCATACTTCTATATCGCATAATCACAATAAATAATGATCTATAAGCATAATTTCATTACGCCGAATCCTGTTTTCGCCGAATCCATTTTCACCGAATGGTCTTTACGCACAACTTTTTAGTGGCGAAAACCTACTTTTTTGGCGGTCATCTTCTGTTCGGGATGGCAGTTCTAACCTAACCTAAACTACTTTACTGATAGCAGTTTTTTTATTGTTAGAGGTTGAATTTGCAGTTAACTAAAATTCGGCGATACTAAATTATGCGTATTTAGATTCACACAAATAATGATTCGGCGGTGAAATCAAATTATACGAAACCTGTTCGGCGAAATCAGTTTCGGGCATAAAAAAGTATGCGAAATAGATAGCACCCCACACGGACATCATGCTTACAGCCACCTTCTACCACCGCACCGCTCGCCATCGGCAGGGCACAGTAACTCCTTATCCACTCACTTGCTTCAGATTTAGGATTGAACTCTATTTATACCTGAAATAAGGACGGTGACAGGTAACTAGAGTTACCGAAAGCAAGTGAGTGGTTATAAATGAATGTCGAAGAGTAAATACGGAATGATTTTATTTACAAAATTTGGTTACATTTATACACGCAGATTATTACTTAGAACTAGGGTGCGTAGAGAGTAAGGCAGCCAACTCCCGTGAAACTAATGTAGGATCCTATTATACAAAAAATAGAAAAATATGTTATTTACATGTTTTGGGATGTGGAGTAAGAAGTGCATGCTAAATTAAAGTAAATTGTATACGTAGGACTAATACATTCTGCTTCTACAGAACGGGCAGTCGCAAACGGTCATTTCCAATGCGGGACATGCGGGACACTTTAGGTCATTTTCGTTGCGGTTCGGGTGACGCCTGCCTTATAGCCTGGCCTCCACGGTCCTCCGACCTAAACCCCATTGATTATTTTGTATGGGGATACTACAAAGACCTCGTCTACTCAAGAGAATGCCGCAATTTGGACGAGTTAACCCGGAAATTGAGAGTAGCAGAAGAAACCATTAAAAATAATAGAAGTGCATTCAGACGTTTAAAAGACAACTTTTTTCGGCGATGTAGTACTTGCATTGAACAACAGGGGTGCCATTTTGAAAATTTCTTGTAATTAAACACCTTGTAATTGGTTTTACTTTGTTTATATTAATCATCATGTAAATTAAAATTTTGCACTTACCACATTTAGATTTCAATTTTTTGATAAAGCCTTATGAATAATAAAATGAAATTTTCAGGGTAGCTACCTGATAGATAGAGCAAGTTTTTAAAAGCCAAACGGTAATTTTTTTATTGTGATTTTATCTTTTTAAAGCCCCTTGAAGTTGTGAACATATTGGGTAATTTTATCATTCTTGGCATTTTTTTTTTTATTCCATTCAAAGATCTAACGATATTAAATATTACCATACTGAATTGGCCTATCTATCAGCTTAGCACAGAAAAAAAATCAAGCATCTATCGCAATAATTCACGTCACCATAAATAAAAATCTCATCGTACTCGGCGATAGGTAAAAATTTTAAAAAAAAGTCATAACTCAGAAAATACGAAAAATCGCGGAACATACATGGGGGTGATTTAGATAGCCCTCTAGGTCCTCTACTTCCCAGCTTCAGTAGATCACTACTTCTTGGGACACCCTGTATATTATTATTATTCTCTTTATTTATCTAAATTCTTAAGTTTACTGTTTTTTTTTACATTATGTATTTATATACATAAAAAGTAAAATTCAAAATTTTTATTTTTATTTTTTTTTAATACAAAATATAAACACATTATAAAAAATACCTAATCTTGGGTGCCACCGGCAGCGGGGCAGGGTCCAAGCTACCGGTGATTGGGGCTGCACAGAGAGGAACCTCCTGACGATGCGCGCCGTGTCCAGGATTACTGCCTTCTGCATCTGACCCTTGGTCCAGCCATTTAGCGAGTCACTTAAGATGTTGGTGGAGACTCTTCGCTATAAGACCGTTTGCCGGAACGACTATCGGGACAATAATCGTCGAATCAACATCCCATATGGCGGTCACCTCGTGAGCTAAGTCAAGGTACTTGCTGAGTTTGTCCTTCTCAGCCTTCACGAGGTTCTCGTCATGTGGAATGGTGATATCAATGAGTATTGCCCGGCGCTTAGCTCGGTCTACCAGCACGATATCAGGCTTATTGGCTACAATAATTCTGGCCGTCATAATAGATCGATCCCAATAAAGCGCGGCACGACCATTTTCGAAAACTGGCATCGGTGCGTACTTTTTAGTACGGCACCTCAGACCCCACTTGCTGGCGAATAATCCTGGCTACTTGGTTATGTCTATACAAGTACTGTTATTATTATTATTATAAAATAAACTAGACCTACGATAAGACCAGACGGTATAATAATCGGTACGGCCGAAAGGACAGCGCCTCTACTCCAACAGAGTTAGGTTGGCACACCTGTTTTAGTGCAATATTGGTGAAGGAAGATCAAACGGCTCGGCTGCGTAAAAGCGCGGATGAAGTTATGCGAGAGGCGCCAACTTTTATTTTATACTGAAGGAGGGCACTATTCGTGCGGGAGAAAAAAAGTTTTTTTTTTAGTTTATTGCTGTCAGATATAAATATCCTACAACCGTCCATGAATGCTCAACTGTCCTTGTACCAAAAATGGTTTACGTCCAGCCATTTTGACGTGATGAGCTTCGATTCAGGGAGCTCCATATATCTTACTCGGTTATTATTTTTAGTAAAATATCACTAAAGCAGATGTTTGTCATTTACGAGTAGGCATAAGGGCCTTATCACACTTGCGCTTTACGGCTGAATTTAAAGCGAGGCGAGTGCGCAGCGAGTTCGCCGCCACGCCAGCGCGCAACGATATCGTCGCGTGTGCGCAATGAATTCGCTGCGCTTAGCTAGGTGATGTAATAAGTGTGTGCACTCGCCTAGCTTTCTACTCGTCCGCAGATCACTAGTGTGACAACGCTCTAATAGTTAAGTTTAAATGCAAATTTTTGTTTTGAATGTAAGCTGGTTTTCCTTCTTGCATCACAATCCTGTTAAATTACAGTTTCGTCATAATAACTGTTATTAACCACGATTATAAAGGAGGTTCTCTGGATCTATTATCCAGGCCACATGGCGCAAATTATCTACTAAAACAAAACTCATTGTCGGTTCAGTTCCTTCGAGACCATGGATGTTACGCGGATAGCTCCAGCCTTCTGGGCACCCTTAAACCAGACGACTGCGAGCCCTATCTTATATAAATAACACCGGCCAAGTGCGAGTCGGACTCGAGCACCGAGGGTTCCGTACAAATTTTTACTTACCCTAACTTTATTACCCGGTACCGGTTGAGTTAAGTTTGCACCTGATATCTATAGCATTGCATACAAATCGGATGCAAACTTAACGCAACCGGGTTGCTGAAATAGGTTTTTTGCGAATTAAAAAAAAATTGCTAGTTAGAGACATGGCTATAATTTTCGTGTAATATTTATGTTTATTAATATAAATTGTGAGAATTTCAAAATTTTTCATTGGTAAACTTCGGAGATAAAGGGGGGGGGACTGGTGTTGTTTTTTCACATTTGCCTTAATAAAACAAAAACTAATCACAATAAAAAAAAAAAGTTTAAAAATGTACAGGTCCTGTCATATGATACCCCATTTGACCCAGTAGCTAGACTTTTAATTCCCACCAATTAGAACCAATTTGAGCATTATAAGATTTAACTATTATTACTTATAACAGAGATGACAAGCCGTGTCATTACCAGGCATCGGATAATCGGATAGATATTTACCTAAAGTTGCCACAAACCCGGCAGAAGTTGGGCAAATATGGAGTCGGCTTCTTAATTAAATTATTTTTATTATCTATATAATTCTGGGATTCCGGGATTGCATAAAACGGCGCGAGGAGGTAAAAATACACAAGCATACTGAATTTATGGCTATTTATGACTATTTTGGTAAGCACGTACTTTATTGTGCATATATGTAGCTTAATGTATAATGTATGTAAGAATTAGTTGTAACCGCGGTGTGAATTGATTTATTTTCAAGGTATATGTAACGTAAGAGAATAATTAAACAAACATTGTTTTTCTTAAAACATTTTGAAGTTTATTAGGAAAATTAGATCTAGTCCGTCTCCATATCGTTCAACATACACGCCACCGCCAAAGTTTACGTAAATATTTATCCAATTATCCGATGCCTGGTCATTAATTACATTACCGAACAATTTTTTCATGAATTTTTAGCGGGGGACAAGGTAAACAGCACACTATTAAAATATTCTTATTTCTACAAACGCTCATATGAAGGTATTGATCCAACACTTGTCAGGGTATAATGTGCGATATAAAAAGCCAACAACCTGAATAGATTGAACACTATTTATTAACTTATTGTTACGAAATATTTTCTTCTGTTTCCGCGATTATTACTCATTGAAATAAAACAATTTAACGGATTATATCGCGTATATTATCTCATTTTAGTTCCTGACGTTTCGGAAGCTTTCCAGCTCTCCATTACCATACCCTTAGACCCGTGAAGAGTAGCAGAGTGCAGGCATTTATAAGCTGGACTGCGAGTGTGGTCTTTCATACATTGGTCAAACGAAACGCAGTGTATCAACCCGGGTGAAGGAGCACATAGCAGATGTCAAACACCGTCGGTGTAATAGGTCTGCAGTCTGTGAACATGTCATTGACAAACCAAACCACTCAATTAAGTTTGATAAACCTTCTATCCTTGCCAAAGAAAAACGATATTTTCCCAGAATGCTAAGCGAGGCTATTGAGATTAAAAGCATCCTAATTTCAATAGAGAAGATGGATTGTCACTACCGCCAGCTTGGGATCCTGTAATACATCTCATCAAGGAACAAGCGAGACACAGGACTGCAAAACCTTAATTTCCGAACGGTGTAAAATATCTTATCTGTTTAAAAGTAGTTTAATAGTCTCTGTTTTTAAATATTATAATTAGTAATGAGGTAGCCTGGGAGTTTTTCTTTGCAGCGTTTCTTTTCTCCTCAGTACGCCTCATTTATGAAATGCTGCTTGGTAAATTATTAAAATAAAATAATTAAGCCCTTCTGGCACATGTGTAACTGTCTTTACAGCTTAGGACCATCTGACATGTATGTACACCTTTATTTGTGTTTTTTCAAAAATGAGTAGTTTGCACAAATTGTAACTTTGACAGAGGAAAATACATCTTTTCTCAGTCCACCCGTGACCATGGAGAGCTAGAAAGCTTCCGAAGCGTCGGGAACTAAAATGAGATAATATACGCGATATAATCCGTTAAATTGTTTTATTTCAATTATTGTTACGAATTTAAAGTTACAATCCTATTTTACCACTTGCTGTAAAACGAATGCCCGACCTGCCCTGCGCCTCTGACAACACCATCGGTGCGCGCCAATTTTACTTGTCTGTGATTGGTCGGTGGCTAAGCTGTCAGTACATCGGCCAATCACAGATAATCTATCCTAATACGTGTGACAGAAAAAAATGTGTAAGTAATAAAAGTGTTACTTAAATATATATAACACACACAATAAAAAGAATCACCTACAAAAAAAAACACTCACACACTGTAGTGACAATTTATTGTATAAATCGACCTGCGATTTCGCCGGTACTTTGGCATAGAGGAATGTATTCGTATTTCGTATGGCATCTCCATTGGTTAAAAAGTTTAAGATTTTAATAGGTCTTGCATTTTTTTGGGATGATTTTTACGCTGATGTGTTTGGTACATAAATAAATAACGTACTTGGATGTTAACATAACAGTATACGTTTTACCCGACTTCGGTACAAAGAAATAGAGTTCTATTTTTTTTCACTCTAACAAAACGAAGCACCTCATATACCTCTTGCATAAACCCATCCCTCTAATCAAATCACGCCGATATTGAAGCTTCTGTTCCAAAATTAAAAGAGTTGTATTTGATCCCCTTCGTTCCACGACAATTCAATATGGCGTCTATTGTCTAAAACACCACTTTACTTCTGCACCTCTAAAACAAGAGCTCTACAAATCCCAACCTTAAAATAATGACATACAGTTCATTATTGTTTCTTTGACCTTTTGGGAAGTGTTTTCGTAAGTTGGTTTAAGCGTAATTCGTCGTTATTGCAAGCCAGAATACTCTTTGATCCACTTCGACACCCCCAGTGTATAGAAAGTCGTAAGTCGCGATATTTTTGTATTAACATAAGACGTTTAGCGTGGTGTAGGCTAGGGTACTCCAAAGGTGATATTAGCTGACCTTTTCGCTTTATCAAATTAAGTGATAATCTAAGTTTATTACAGGTTTATGAAGGGATTTTAGTTTAAAATGACGCTTGTAATATTATTAGGGACGTGGCATCTGTTATATTATGTTATAGATATCTGACGAGATAAACAAGGAGCTTATATAACTCAAAAGCAAATTAGTTTTTCAAACTCCCCGTCCAGGCTGTGAACTACGTTCCTCTCGAATTTTGAAACTTTCAATTCCTTCGCACCATACCGGTTTCATGTCAAATTCTTTCACCGTTCAGGCAAGTCGTCTCTGTAATTCGCTCCCTCTTTCTATCAGACAAGCCCCTAGCATAGTAGTTTTCAAGCGGACGCTACGTAGGCATAGGCTCTTTGTCAACGGAAGAGAGATTATAACCCTTTTTTTAGGGTTCCATAGCCATAATGGCAAAAACGGAACCCTTATAGTTTCGTCATGTCCGTCCGTCCGTCTGTCCGTATGTCACAGGCATTTTACTCAAAAACTATAAGATGTATATTGATGAAATTTGGAACATAGGTGTCTTGTGTTAGCCGCTACTTAGTTTGATAGTTAGACAAAATATATATATATTTCTAGGAAAGGCACTCCATACATGTAAACGAAACTGAAAAAAAAAACAGCAAATATCAATGTGTGGCACATCATTCGACAGATCTTCTAAAAACACTTTGAGGTTTCTAAAAAAGAAATTAATTTAGTGAATATTTTCGGAAATATTCGCTCCGAAAGTAGCAAAAATTGTGTCCCCTCCCCCCTCTATTTTCTAAACCGTATGTTTAAAAAATATGAAAAAGATTACAAATATAAAACTTAATAAATACTTCCAAGGAAAATTGTTTTCAACATGATCGGACATACGGTTTTTAAGTTATTGCCTAAAAACTGCGCTTCTCAGCAAAAGAACGTAAGTGCCGGGGAGATAGAGCATATCTTGAGCGTATTTGTTAGTGTTTTTTTTTCATATAGTATTTTTTTCATCTGTAGTGCATTTTTTGTATAAACGGCTGCGGAAACCTACATTGAGCATGGTCCGACATGCTCTTGGCCGGTTTTTTTGAGTTTAGTCGCATAAAAAGTATCCCATAACCATATGTAGATGCCAGCCGCCCGTGCACCAAAAATAGTTGAATTTTGTTAAGCCGTTTTGGCGTGCTAACGACACATACAAACTATGTTAATAAATATTTTTCTATTCAGTGACTTTCAAATAGAACGAACTATTTCATATATATATATACATTTCATTTTTATAACTTCATAATAGTACCTATAGATGTTTGTATATGTATATATGTGCGTGTGCGTCGTTGTAGGCGCATCAGGTCAATTGAACAGGGTTAAGGTTATGGATCATTTTTGGTACAGTGATATCTGAACATTCTGAACGTTCACAGATATTTATTTATAGGCTTATTTTTCTTATGATGTTACTTTCCACGCAGGGTGTGGCAGAAGAAGCAAGAAAGTAGAATAAATGCAGTGGAAATGAGAGCATTGAGAGGCATGATTGGTGTGAAATTGGGTGACAGGATCAGAAATAGCGTGATAAGGAATCGTTGTGGTGTGACAGAAGATGTAGTAACTCGAATCGAGAAAGGGATGCTAAGGTGGTTTGGGCATGTAGAGAGGATGCATGAAAGAAGATCTACTGGAAAAATGTACAAGGCGAATGTAAGTGGAAATGTTAGAAAAGGAAGGCCTAGACGAATGTTTCGCGATCAGATTGGAGACATTCTGAAAAAAAGCCAAGTGAAAAGTACTCTAAACCGGCGAAGCATGCATGAAGAGATTAATGAATGTTGATGAAGCGGCGTTGTATGCCAGGACCGTACCAAGTGGAAGGAGGTAGTCTCTGCCTACCCCGCCGTTGGGAAAAAGGTATGTATGTAGTACTTTCCACGCGGACGAAGTTGCGAGCGCCATTCATATAAATACATGTATATCTATATTATCATAAAGTTGTACAAATGAAATATCTGTACATTGAAGGTATTTTAAAAAAATGTTTTTTATGGACTATTTGGAGGTCATTAAACCGAAAAATATATTTTTTTGGATTTTATACCACATACAAGTGTCGTTGTGGCTTCATCACGCAAAATCGGCTAAAAGGATTTCAACTATTTTTGGTACACGGGTAGCTGGGTATCTCCAGATGGTTATAGGATACTTTTTACCCGACTACGCTGAAGAAAAAATGAAGGGTTATGACTTTTTCTCCTACGCGAACGAAGTTGCGGGTGCCTTTTAGTAAATGTATATAAACAGCGCTCGCAACTTAGTCTTCTTCTTGGTATTGAGTCATTGCGCTCTGTGTTGGGTGCTACGCGAGGCTCGGCCTTCGGCTTTGCGATGATGACTTATTTTTTATGGGTCCCCCTGTTTTGGCATAAATTTTTTAGTCATAATTTTGCATGGCATATTCAATGTAGGCATAATTGACTTTTCGCATAAACTGTTTTGGCATAATCAAGGTTCGCATACTTTGATAACGCAGATATTAATTTGTCATAATTTGTTTGCGCATATTTTTGTTTGTCCGAATCATGACTACGCATAAAATTAATAGGCATATTTTTATCAGACCGAAAATTATTTGCTCATAATCTTGCAGCTTATGTTTTTGTTAAATAATCTTGTGATATAGGTAATGTTAGCATTTTGCCTATACATAGTCATAATACAAACCTAACCTAACCTACAGTTATCGGTTTTTGACCCATTTTGACGCTCCGTTCGCTTCGCTCGCTCCGCTAAACATGGTCATAATACAAACTTAACCTAACCTACAGTTTTCGGTTTTTACCCATTTTGACGCTCCGTTTTTCTGCTAGCAGATCGTTTTTGCGAAGGACGCACTTCTAACCTAACCTAACTTATTTTAAGCAGTTCCTCTTTGCGAGGGATGCAGTTCTAACCTAATTTAATCTTTTTGTAATTTAAGTATGCCAAGATAGATTCGGACAATAGATAATATGCCAAGTACCATTATGATATACCAAATTATTCGTAAATATAATCGGCCTACACAATAGTATGCGAATACAATTTCGGACAATTACATTTTCGGTAAGTTAGAACTGCCAAATAAGGTTTCTGCCACATTACCATTCGTCGAAAACTGAATATGCCAAGTCTGTTATGCTAAAACAGTTTCGGACAAACAAAAGTATGCGACATAGAGGGAACCCATTGTTTATATATCTTACTTCAATCTAAACTAAAAAAACGAGTTACGACTTTTTCTTCCCCTCGCGAACAAAGTAGCGCACTCTTGCTAATCTATAATACCTAGTCCTTTAACTGACAACTAGCTAGAAGGGGTGACACTTTGTTTGAATGTCAACCCGTCCCCTGACGACGCTTAACCTTTGCAGCTAATTCTTTAGCGTTTAGGGCCATTATTTAGCAATCCATATATCATTTAGCTTCCTGTTAAGTTGGTAGTTCTAGCGAAAGCTCAAGTAATTACAGACTGTGAGTGTTTAGGTTAGGAATCGGGCCCTAGAGTAAGTTTTGGTTATTTTTGGACACACGCGAATGTATAATACTCGTATTACTCTCTATATTTTCTTTAACCACTACTCGTATTTAAAATATAAGTCAAAGTTAAACATCAATGCAACATAAACCTTACATGATTGCATTATAATATAACAATTTTCCATAGGACTTTACTTTATCTCGCACTTGATCGGTTTTAGGGTTCAGTACCAAAAGGGTAAAACGGGAGCCTATTGCTAAGACATCGCTGTCTGTCTGTCTGTCTGTCACCAAGCTGTATCTCATGAACAGCGATAGCTAGACAGTTGAAATTTTCACAGATGATGTATTTCTATTGCCGCTATAACAACAATACTAAAAACAATATAATTTTATGTCTTTCTGTCTATATCAGTAACCAATATGAAATGATCGGAAACCGCGTACATTGTGCTTAGGAGTAGGGAACTGCTAACACTGGATTTTCATAGATACGGCCATTTGTAGCGTGTATTTTGTACGGAACCCTCGGTACGCGAGTCTGAATCTCACTTGGCCGGTTCTACTACATTTTTTATCGTGTGCGTTTGCAGGAATAGGATTATTTTCGTAAGATGCTGTAGGTGTAGGTATGTGTTTGTCTTCCTACCCGCCCGTTAAAGTCCAGGAAAAAATATTATGGTAATGGCTTGGCAACTCCGGTTGTTAAATACATACCAAGGACCGTTAAACCAAGAGGACTGACCATCTCCATACAAAAAGCCGTTCCCCGATATGTACAACGCCATCTATGAATAATATTTATTATTTTCAGTTTTTCACATTTACAAGCGTGACACCGTATGTAAATGTTACAATTTACTTATTATTGACTGTTTACGAACTAATTGTAACTGTGCTACGTTTCTTTGTACAATTATAACATTGTTAACTGTTTTTTTTTAAAGCGCCATCTAGTTCTTGCCAGAATATCTCCTTGCGATCGGAGCACGATCCGAAGTATGGTAATTGTCAGTACTCTTGTTTTAATGATGTCCTTGATACATACTTTTAATAGTTTGGAAGTAGTACAGGTATTCTCTCATAGTAATTTAGTATTTTACGTCTTAAATAATTTTAATTTTGTATATTGAAATATGGAGATGGAGATGAAATTATGTGTCTTATACAAGCCGCTACTTAGTTTAATAGTTATATAACAAAAATAAATATGTATGGGCGGGCTATACTCCATGCATGTAACCAAAACTGAAAAATCAGCAAATATCAATGTGTGGCACATGGTTCCCCTCCGTTAGCCCGAAAAACTTTCGTCCTAATTTCATTAGCCCTAATTTTGGTAACCCTAAAATCACAAACCCGAATTTTTATTCATCCTAATTAATGAATAACCCTAATTTCAGGATCCCGAATTTTCATAATGCCTAATTTCGTCATACCGAATGTTCACTAGCCCTAATTTGCACTTAGCCGATTTTTTTAGACTACTAATATTATAATACTTAATTATGTTAAAACCTACATTTTATTATACCTAATTATCTATAAACCTAAATATGCCTTTAATGGATAATTTCAAAAATTATTTCCATTCATTCATTACCACTCGTTCATTTGCGCTCGCGCGCACGGCGCTGCGGGAAAAGCAGCCTTATCGTCTTAGGTAACAAGTGGCAGGCCCCCAAACTCACCTCCGCAGCTTCGGCTCGCACGGGCGGGCGCCTACCATTTGTTACAGCGGGCGACAGCTGCTCTCCCTCCGCGCCTCCGCTTTTGGAATAACACTCTAAGGGTAGGATAGACAAGACCACGTGGAGTCGGAATTGCCATAGACTCAGGATGTAAGTACATGGGAATCTTTTGACATTGTCACAATAGAAACCTAACCTAACCTACAGTTTTCGGGGTTCAGCCGATTCGATATTTGACCAAATCCGTATTTTCTGTTTTAACGTAAAAATAGGTTTAATAATCTTTAGTACTCTTGACATTTAGTGTCAGTAATGATTAGGTCTAATAATCATTAGGTTTGGTAATTATTAGGTTATTTCATATACTAATAATCAACAATACTAATTGTTGATTATTAGTACAAATCATTATTAGAGTATTCGATTATTAGGTCTAACAACTAATGAGGGTATAAAAATTAGGTGATATGACATTAGGGCTAATGAAAATTAGAGCTAGCGTTGGTAGGTGTAATAATATTAGCACTTGCGTTATTAGGTCAAGTAGGGGAGTACCGTGACACATATTTCGACAGTCTTTTTAACAGAGTTTGATGTTGTTTTTTTTTTGTTTTACTCAATATTTTTGGAAATAAACGCCCCGAAAGTAGCATAAATTGTGCCCCCTCTATTTTTTTCATATGTTATTTGTTTACTGCCTAATTACCTATTTTATTTTGGTGGCAATCAATATCTTCTTTCTTTCTTTCAAATGCTCTTATCACAACGGGTGCAAATTAAGCGAGGTAGTGGCTTTGTGCACGAGTCCACAACTTTGTTGGCTCTGACGTTTCGACATTTAAATCGCGACGTTGTAACATCAAAAATTATCTATTAATTTATTTCCAAAATTACTGTGATACCTTAATTTGGGTGGAGAAAGGAAATTGTGAAATCAATTTTCGTCATTCAAATCAAATGGGGTAAGTAAAATTGATTCAATAAGTGTGTTTTATTTTGAATATGTCAGGGTTTGTTTACTTAATTTTTAGTTGTAGTTTTACTGTAAAGCAAGACGCTAAAGCTACTTCAATGATAGAGATAGATTGATGTAAGTACTAATTGCGTTGTGTCTTGCTTTCAAAAAAATCGTGTAACGAGAAATAATATTCACTGATCAGCCACAATTTAAGTTTTGTTAAAATACATTTACATTCAAGTTTGTTATAGATTGAGGTACAGTATAAATTTTGCTTAACATATAGTACAAGTTTCTTTTAAATAGTCTTAACTTCGCCACTGGTAGATTAAAAGGCTTTTGTGTATTAGTTCGCTTATTTAAAATGTTTATTATTAAGAACAGATCCTCACAAATAAACTGGCCTCCAGAATATATAAACATGGAAGTGTAAGGATCTTCTCATTTCTAAGTTTTGGTTTGCATGAATCTGTTAGTTTTAACCCCCATGTAGCTCGTATGGATCTTTTCTGTGCTATGAATGATTTGGGCATGTCTGGTGAATTGCCCCACAGAACAATTCCGTATCTCAGTGTGGAACAGACGTATGCGTAATAGACGAGTAGGGCAGTTTCTTGTGAAACAACATGTCTAATCTTTTTTAGAGCATAGGTACACAATAGTATTTTATGCAACTGTTGTATGATAGAGGTCAAAAAAGACGAGTGGCGTGGGTTGCGATGCGAGCCTTGGCGAGCAGTAAAGACGCCACGAGTGTTTTTTGACACAATTATACAACGTTGCATACAATAGTTTTTCTACGACCAAGGCGCCGTTCACTAATCATGTAAGGACAACAGCGAGTATCGCAAATAAAGACGCCACGAGCGTTTTAGACCGAATTATACAACGTTGCAAACAACAGTTTTTCTACGACTAAAGGGCCATTCTTTAATTACGTAAGGACAATCGCAAGTATCGCAAAGGAAGACGCCACGAGCGTTTTTTGCCCGATATATACAACGTTGTATATAGTCTTTGGTTTTTAAACTGAGCGAATCGGCCATTGTATTCTTTAAGCCGATTAGCTCAGTTTAAAACAAACTTCTATATACAATAGTTTTCTACAACTAAGGGGCCATTCATCAATTGCGACAGATTTTTCGAACCCCTTCCCCACCAGGGATCCCTACGTAATTAATGAATGACCCCTAAGCACTTTTTAATAAAACACAAAAAGTCTAAATATTTATATTTGCGCCGATTTTTTTCCAGCAGCAAATTGTTTGATACTTCTTGTGCCACGACACAAATTTCTTCGGTAGTAAGTACAATTAGGCTCGTCTTCCTACAATTTTCTCACTTTCAACAGTTTATAATAGTTATAATAATATAACTAGTTCTATTTCTAATATATATAAACGACCTTCCTAACATATTAGACGAGCATTGTACACTTTTCGCAGATGACATTTCTATTTTATTTTCTTGCTCTAGCAAGACCGAAATCTAAATTAAATTAGACTCAACATTAAACAAAATAACAGGTTGGCTACAGTTGCACAATCTCCAGCTAAACAAATAAAACAAAAATAATTCAGTTTAAGCCACACCAAAAACGAACACTCCCTATATTTAGATTATAAACACAACGACGTAACACTAGACCATGTGAGTTCTGCCACACTATTAGGTATAGATTTAGACTCAAACATGACCTGGAAATTTCACATCCAAAAGTTATCTAAAAAGCTATCGTCTTTCATCTTTGCCCTTCGTCATCTTAAGCGCATAACTGACCTACAGACAGCCCTCACAGCTTACTACGCGTATGCTTACTCGAGAATATCGTATGGCTTAGTCCTATGGGGAAATAGCAGCGATGTTGAAAAAAAAATCGTTTTACAAAAGAAATGTGTCAGAATAATAGCTAATATAGACCAAATGGAATCCTGCAAATCTTATTTTATTAAACACCAAATACTAACCGTTATATCAATGTACATATTCGAATCATGTAAATTTGTAAGAAAACACATGTATACTCGCCAATGCCAACAGTTCAAACTAAGAGGAATGATCGGAATCTAAATAAACTAAAAATGCCGTTCTCTAAACTAAAAATCGTCACACGTAGTCCTTATTATATGAGTATTAAAATTTATAACCACCTTCCGAATCATATAAAAAATCTGGACAACCCACAAATATTTAACAATAAATTGAAATCGTTTTTAATCAATAAATGCTTTTATAGCTTAGGGGAGTACATTAATGATATGAACCAGTAAGTGAATGTTCCTGAGGTCTTTTAAGTGTTTAACTTTAATTGTAGATAATCAGACTACTTAAGTGTTTAATTATTATATTAATTTAGTGTAGTGTGAATTTAGTAGCCTTCTGATATTGCTATGCCCTAGCAGGGCGTCACATAAATACCCAATTATTGTAATTCCATCTATGCTTGTAATGTGATATATGCAATAAATGATTTGATTTAATTTCATTTCATTATAATAAGACAACAAGCAACAACTTCAAGATGAATAAAATTTAGCGCAACGAAAAAAATTAAAAAGCGAGCTGTCAATCAATATCTATGGCTTTCTTATTTTTTAAATTCGCGTTAACTTTCCGTGATGAAAACATATCATGATTTGAAAAAAATAGGCGACAAAATATGTACATGTACGTAAATTGTATTTTTTTTAATTTGGCAGCAATGCATTAACGTACATTATTATTTTTTTAATTTAAAACTGTATGAATTCGGCAGTTTGTTAAGTTGGTAATATAAATTATTTCATATAACATTAGTTTAAAACTCAGTGAATATAATTTCTTCGATTGAAATTTTGTACTCTGTGGCACCAAGGAATACGTTAATAGCCACATTGTGACACGCTTAGCAATGCTTTTTTGGGAAATAGACTGTAGAGTTTTGCAAGTCTTAAGTAATGTATGTCTTTTTATTAGAGTTGGTAACCATTTAAATGACAGAAAGAAGTACAGGAGTAGAAAAGAATATTTATTTTACTACATATTTCTTTGACTTGTTCTTTCCAGTTACAGTGTCCGTCGACAATAAGTCCTAGGAATTTTTGACACTCTACCTGCTCTATTGGTTTGCCGTCGCATTGTATATTAAGTTCCAAAAATCCTTCCCGGTTTGGTTCGAAAATGGATATTATATTTAGTTTTTATAGGTTTTTTTTTTTAATTATTGCTTGTTAACCAGTTAACAGTTTCGGCTAATACTTTGTTTAGTTAATTAGTCTTACTTTTGGCCACTATGAGCGCTGCGATTGATTATATTACCCGCACCTAGTACTTCGCACCCAGGGAATAAGTGGCGAAAAGGAATAAAACAAACATCTTTATTTTAAAACTTTAATCGATTTATTGTTCAGGTAAAATAAGTGTCCACATTACTGTCAATAATCTTGCTAAAAGATCGAATTAACTGCATAAATGCCAGGATTTCGTATATGAGGAAATGAAGATCTCAAGATCATAAATATTTATTGCACAAGACGAAAACGAGGGCAATTAACATGCGATCGCATCTTTATCACCACGTATTGCAAAACATATTTCTCTGTTCAGTAACTGTCATTCTTTGACCACAAAATTTGCGTTAAAATAATCCTTGTTCAGGCTGAATGGCTTTAAATATTAGTCTGTAGTTTACAGGCAAAGTATGTTACTATAGTTTGATCAACACCGGTGTACGGCGCCTTAGAGCGGCCGCAGAGTTCGTCATTCCGCCATCGTCTGCCGCCCCCCGTCTCGCCGCTCCCATACATAAGGCGCGGTACAGCGATATTGGTGAAGCCAATATGATTCAATTCAATTTATATTATGAGATAGACAACTATGAGTGAAAGAGATGCATCTTTATTCCCACTCTCATATTTGTCATATTTATGTAGTCGTATCGTAACAAAGTCTTAGAATGCATTTACATTGATACAATTTAAACCGTACTATTATTAACTAGGTATTAAAAACAAAATAACAATGTGACTAGAAAAACACCTTATTTTAATGACTAAAATCTCAGGAATCCTAATTTTAACTCCACAAGTACTGACAACTTTGCCAACTGATGCCCATGCTCCTAAGTATAATTCGCACTAGGGAATGACGTCACGCGACATGATGACTCAATGTATCGCCTTTATTTTGAGATTACGTAAGAAAGGAAAAAAAAAACTCAAATTATTTTTATATCTACATAACGGAGTAAAATTAAAATTTAGTCATCATCCCTATTGTAAAGCCTACTTTCCTTAAACAATTCCAAAATATGAAGTTCTTAAAAACAAATAATTTATTCTATATAATTTTGGATTTAGTGTAAACTAGTATAATGGAAGTTTGATAAAACGACAATCCTGTGCCTATTTTTCCTAAGGTTTATTAAATTTAAACAGTGCAAAAACTTAGTCAACGGCTGTGGACAAAGTCGCCAATATTCGTGGCCAATATTCTGTAACTATTTACGAGTACATTGCTTCTGTCAAATTTTAGAGTAACTACCGCTTAGAGCTAAAAATAACTACAGTCTTAATATAATATTAATCTATTTTTGAGCCCTTTGTAGACTAATATGTACATTTTATTATAATAGACGTGTCTCGCGATGAGTATTCTGTATTCGTTTTGCTGAACTTTGAAAATTTTAATGTCTATAATTTGCTCACAGTGATAGTTTTGCGACAATAAAATAAGTAAGAAAAAAGCTTGTAAAAAGGTTTGTTTTAAATTAAATATATATTACAATACAGATCCTATTGTTACCCATAATTATTGAAATTCATAACGTAATTATTTCTCGAACACCATTTGTTATTATTCCGAACCGTTACTACGTATATAGTGGATTATCGAAAAGATCGTCTTGTCGGAGAAAAGCTCGATTTTGAGTAACAAATATCTGAATAAGACATATCGAGAGTATTACGTCTCCTAGTGATATCGACGGTAAATGATTAAGAACTAATTGAGAGATTCAAACTTTTTTTAATTGTATTGTGCCAGACACCGTCAACGTGGAATCATCAAAAAGGAAATTTCCAGAAAATAAACAAAATCTAATATAATATAATGAAATATTTTCACAAAAAATTATTGAAGGTCACTGAATCAAAATATATTTTTTTTTTATGTTTGTATGAATCGTTGTGACTTCTTCACGCCAAATCGGCTAAACAGATTCCAACAATTTATGGTACAGGGTTAGCTGGGTGTCCGCAGATGGTTAAAGAATACTTTTTTACCCGATTACGCTGTCGAAAAAATTAGGGGTTATGTTTTTTTCTCTTCCGCAAACGAAATTGCGGGCCCCGTCGAGTATACAACTCAATTGTAGAAGTATATATACCGACCACCCTGTTTTTTACCTCTGTTACTATAAATTAAGGTTGGAGATGCCAACTATTGGAACTGAGTTGATCATTATGACATAAACCTAGCAAAATTTTGGTAAAAATATATTTTTAAGTAAAAGTATTCATATTATGGACTAGAAGTTTCATCAACGGAGTTGAAAAAAAAACATAACCCTTTTTTTCTGCGTAGATCAGTAAAAACTATTCTATAACTATTTGTGGATGTGGACTACCTGTGTAAATTGTTGAAATCCGTTTAGCCGTTTTAGCACGACGAAGCCACAACAACACCTACAAACATACAAAAAAATCGATTCAGTGACCTTCAACTAGTCCGTATCACTTGTTTTTTTTTAAATATCTTCAATGTACAGACATTTCATTTTTAGAACTTCATAATAGCATAGATGTGATGTGATAACGGTGGTTACATAAATATCAAGTCAAATACATTATATTAAATTCTAAAATACAATTAGCACATAAAGTAGTCTTTTTTTTCTAAAATAGGTTCACTTGCAGGGTCACAAAGACTTTGTACTCATATAATGACATTGTCTTCCATTATAATCCCGCAGATCTGCGAGACGAAACCTCGAAAGTTGTGTTCAAGCGTCGATTGAGAAACCTTTTATTGGCAAATCCACTGTACCTCGCTCAATTTTTTTTTGCCATACATATATTTTTTAAATTTTACATAGGATTTATATTACGTTTTACGCTTCATGCCAAATTGGCATAATGTCCGATTAGCAGTATGTCAGATATGCAAAACGCCAGATTAGCAATATGCCAAATTAGCAGAATGCCAGTGTAGCAAAAAGCTAGATTAGCAAAATGTCAGATTGGCAGAATGCCAGATTTATTTTCCAGATGAGACATGACACTGGCCGACTAACAGACCGACAGACTGACTGACTGACTGGCTGGCTGACTGTCTGGCTGATTGACTAACTGTTAGTCTAACTAACAGGCCAACAGACTGACTGAGTCATTATAAAAGAAATATGAGAATGGTTTCTTATTATTTATCATATTAATTTAATTCGTTATTAGTAATTCGTGTCCTTGATGACAAAAGATTAAGTACGACACTCTTAGCACTAAGTAATTCAAATTACAGTACTACAAAATACAAAAAATATACCTTCAGTGGAAATGAACACATTTCTCTAAGAAAGCATAGACACACTATCCAGCACTAGCTTATTAAAAACAAAATAAATAAATAACCATTTTATCTTAAAATAATGCAATTAACCGTTACAAACTTCTTTTCTTTACACTTCATTCAGAACAGGCGGGATAATTTTAAATGTATTATTTTCTTAAAGAAATCCAAATTGGATAATTCATTGCTTTCCTGCCTTTTCAATAGTTTTTCGTATTTTCTGTCATCTATGCTGTCTCCCAGTCTTTTATATTTATTTTATATCATTTTAATAGTCATCAACTTATAAAATTAGTTTATTAAACGTTCGTACAGAAATGCCTCTTTCAGTTCGGAGTTTGAAAATGACCCTCGGCCACCGACGAGTTTTTGCCAACTACGAAAATGTCATGTGAGTAATCAATCTGGCATACTGTTAATCTGGTGTTTTGCTAAACGGGTATTTTGCTAATCTGGCATTTTACTATTCTGGCATTCTACTTATCTGACATTGTGGCAATCTGGTATAAAGCATCAAAAGGAATCATTGGTGACGTTTAATGATTGTCAGTGTAAAATTAGTACAAAGCCTTTGTGTCATCGTGATTTCGCTTATTTAAGAACGGAAGAACTATACCCGTATTTACATAACACACTTACTGTACTTATCGACTCTAATTATTTGCTCTACAAAAACTCTACATTAAGAGGTTTTAAGATTACGCATATTGTTAACTTTTTTACAACATCTTCAATTTTGCAGCATTTCTGTACTGCTATTCATACTACTGTACTTACAGTTTGTAAGTTAGAGTACTAAATATTACATTACTATAGCTAACCAGTACTCTACTGTACTTCAATGCTGTTTAGTATTTACTCTACCCATATTTCCCAAAGGAATTCAAAATGTAAAGAAAATATTCGCATATTTATGCGAATACATATACATATAAATATATACATATTTAAACCCTAAGGTTTAAAAGAAAGCCATATAATCCCATACAAATTTCTATGACACTGAGAAAAAAAACTTGCGGCCAGCTGCATACTCCTTACGAATAATTAAAAACAAACAAACCAACCTGATCAGATTGACCAAACTTTCTGATAGAATTGCTCAAACTGTACTTTTAGTTTTTTATGAAATATACAATTTTAATGTTAAGTCTCTGTTATTTTCTCGTAGTCGAAGTGAAAAGCAGAGTGTTTAACGTGGCTAAAAGCCATTATGACACTCACACATATTTGCCCTCGCTCACTTCGTGAGCTCTTCCAAATAATCACTTCGTGTCATAATGGCTTATTTTAGCCCCTTGTCAAACAATCTACTATTATTAACGCTAATATCATAGGGAATGCCTTCCATTTCTCTCATGTTAAATTATATTTGAGTGAGCGGGATGGCGCCATGCGAACTTCGAGTTTCGGAGTAGCCCCTCAGTAGATATACATTTTTACGTTTTCTAGCGACCATAGTTAGACTCATCGGCGGTTTTAATATAGGTGTCGTCGTCTCCGTGAGACGGATACGTCTGCAGTAGGGATGTTAATAACCAGTGATCAGATTAGGTACAGCTGTGATATACCTAAAGTTCGCCAAAGAACATAATATAGAGTGGTTACAACCGGATAAACCGGATTTCTGGTATTATTCTGGTACTAGTCATAATGTTATAGGCCTAACGCATAACTGTATCTGTTTCTGAGGTGTAGGAGCGGTACGGGATGGCTGACAAGTGACGTAGTGTATAGCGAGACATTTAGGACACGTCATGTCAAGTCACTTGCCACCCGTACCGCTCCCATACCTCAGGAACAGACTCAATTAAGCGTTAGACCTGTAAATATACATTTTTACTCAAAGTACGGGATATTTTATGTTGGTTTATAGTAAATCCGAAAGTATGAAGTATGTTGTAAGTCGCTGGGATGGCTGACAAGTGATGTAGTGTATAGCGAGACATGTAGGACACGTCATGTCACGTCACTTGCCACCCGTACCGCTCCCATACCTCAGGAACAGACTCAATTAAGCGTTAGACCTGTAAATATACATTTTTACTGAAAGTACGCGATATTTTATGATGGTTTATAGTAAATCCGAAAGTATGAAGTATGTTGTAAGTCGCTAGAAACAGAATAAACAATTATCAAACGCGTTAGCGTGAAAAATGTTGTGAGCAAATAGTGCTAGAAAGAGAAGGAATGAGGTAAAACTTAGGTAAGGTATTGTATTGTATTGTATTGTAAACACTTTATTGTACATAAAAACAATAAAACAAAGAAAGTAAACACATTTGTACAAAGGCGAACTTATCCCTTTAAGGGATCTCTTCCAGTTAACCTTAGAGCAAATGAGAGAGAAGAATAAACATCAACGCAGATAGACAAACCAACAAGTTAATATGCACAATGACATTAAAACTTTTAAAAGCTAAAGTACACATACACATAAACCCTAAATAATAAACAGTAATATATCATCTAGATATGGAGGTTATGTAGGCGGGAGGACTTTACCAGGTTGTAACCACTCTATATTATGTTCTTTGGCGAACTTTAGGTAAACGTTTATTAGCATTAACGTGATCACTGATAATGTATCATCTTATCAAGTGACTTATATGGCAAAATGTGTGTATGGTTGTTAGTTTTACGTGTTGTAGCGACCGTAGTTGGTCTCGCCGACGATGTCTATGTCACTGTCGCTGTGCTCGCTTTCGGAGTCCGAAGTTTGAGTTAGACGAGTGTCATCTGTCTACAGGACAAAAAAAAACATTTTTTTATTTTTACAAGCTAGCAGTAACTATGTCAACAAATCTTACAAGTAAAATTTGGCCCATTTCCCGGTTTCCGATTGAGCTAAAATTTGGGATACTTATACAACACTATCTATCTATCAGCCACGGACGTCCACTGCTGAACATAGGCCTCCCCTATAGTTCGCCACAGGGTGCGATCTTACGCAGACCGCATCCACCGACTCCCCGCGGTCCTTACGAGGTCATCCGTCCACCTAGTCGGGGGCCGTCCTACGCTGCGCTTTCCTATGCGTGGTCGCCACTCCAGGACTTTACTGCCCCAACGGCCATCCGCTCTCATACATCATCATCATCTCGTTTTAATACAATAAGTAGGTACTACAATTCTTTATTGCACACCAATAAGAGAAACAGTACAATTGAGCCTTACAATACAATGAACTACGGTAAACAATAGGTGGTTCTTTAGAGCGATCTCTTCCAGATAACCCTAACAAAAACAATGCAAGGAAAGAATACTTATGTAAGTAAGGTGACAATACAATGTTATAATACCATCGAGTTGATCTGATGATGGACCCGGAAGGTGGTCATAGGATCTCTGTAATAGAATAACGCAATCCTACCGAGTTTGGGCTCTCTAGAATCGTCTCGGTAAGTAGTTGATGGATGTTTAATGAAAAGTATAGTCCGAATTAAAGTAGGATTTTTAATTAGCTGGAGTAAACTGCCGCTTACGGACACACGTCGATTGTGATTTCTTAGTTTCATTATGGCTGAAGTACAGAATTTCTTATGAAGATAAGTTACCCTAAAATTACCGATTACAACTATTCTCATGTATACTTTTGTCAAATTCTTTTAAAACAACTAAATGTTCACGTTGACATCTATCAGTAATTAAAAATCCTAATTTAGTTACCAATAGTGCTTACCTTTCTACTGTCTCCTTGCGCATGTTTAGTGAAGTCCACAGCTGAGTTACCTGTGGACAAAATAGTTATAATAAATATAGCTGCAGTCCCGCCACTACGTGCACTTCAGCTCGTTTGTGGTGCGCGTTCCGCGGCCGCTGCAGGACAAGTGCGATGGCAAGTGCAGAAGATCTGGCCGAAGGGTGTAGTGTTTCAGCTGTTCCGGGGCAATCTGCCGAATTCTACACCAGCCGGTCTAGCACAACTCTCCGCGACTACGCTTGTCGCGCGACATAGCATCACCCGACTTTCTCGCATTGTATTGAAAGCAAAGAGACAAACAGTCTTTGTCGCGCGACAAAGAGTCGCGTATAACAGTTGTGCTAGAGGTGCAGATCAGACGACGCAACGGAGTCACGGAGTTACGTCGCCTAAATCGAACTAGTTTTATGTTTTTCTATGTGTTTTTGTTTTTTTTTTGTAGTTCACAGTGTCTAGCTATTTTTACTGTAATGCCGTGTAACTGTTTGAATAATAAATAAATAAATAATTATGCATATATTTATTTAGAAAACTGGTAGTATAAGAAACTGTTACTGTATTTCTTTCAAAATATCGCAAAATTAAGATTAAGGAACTGAGATTTTTGACCTAAAATATACAAAATAATACAAACATAGCCTATCATCTCGGATCGATTGCATTAATTTACATACAGCTGGTTAGAAACATCAATCATTCCTCCAGCTAAACTAAGGTACAATATAATAATTGTTAAGCAGAAATATATTTTCTCAAACTTGCAATGAAATATTGACGTTGTGTTCCTTATAATAGGCCCCGAAAACTCACGTGCCGAGACGAGAATTTTGTATGAAATTTCATACAAAATTAAAGGTCTGCAGCGGCAGCAGTAGGTATTTATATTAAAAAATAACGTTTTGCTGGGAAATTTCAAAATGTTGCTATATGTTATTCGATTTCATTGTTTGCCGATTTTTTTTAAATTATATCATTGTGTGTTTGAGAAAAGCACTATACTTCGTCGTGAAAGAGGATTACCACCCTCGTATCACTATACGGCCTCGCTACGCCATTTTCCAAGCCTCTGCATTAATGTATCTATTTAAAAAGTTACCTCATACTTTTCCCTTCCTTGAAAATAATACTTATCTTAACTTAAAGTATAATTTCTCAAAGTACTAAAAATTACAAACCAACCAAGCATATAATACGACCCTTATGTCAAAAGCAATTCAACCCCCTACACATCACCAATCAACATCAAATTTTAACCCAAAAGCATAAAGTCCCCATTCATGTACCGCCATTTTCAAGACGTTCGTAAGTCTATTAATCGTCAAACCGTTCAGTCTTCAACTGTATCTAAAGTATATAAGATCGTTACTCGAATAGCGATACGTCTAAGACGTTGGGCCGGTTGCCTAGCAACGAAGGCAGCCATCTTGGCTGTAACTTCGTTACGAGCAACGTCTTGAATTGTGGCGCGAAAGCGGCTGTTCGAAATTCAATTTGGGCGTCTTTGAGGTTGGTAGCAGCAATTAGGGAGGGGCGTTTTCTTGCACAGAGCCAGTTTTAGGGTTCCGTAGCTCGATTAGTAAAAACGGAACCCTTATATGATAAATTTGTTGTCTTTATGTAAAAAACCGTATGGTCATTATTCTAGCGTCTGCTGCCTTTTTGCCGAAATGCCGGTACATTGCGATTTCAAACTCTTTCTTAGACGTCCGGGATCTCCACCAAATCTCCTAGGTTTAGCTTTAAGTCTAGGTTAAGTCTATACATGTCACTTTTCCAATGTACTGTAATTTTTGTTGTTTACAAAATAAATGTATCTTCTTCTTCAAATAACTCAAAATTTTTAGAGAAATACGGACTATTGGAAGGTCACTGAATCGATTTTGTTTTAGTTTTGTTTTTTTCGATTCAGTACCTCCAAAAAAATACATTTTTTTTTTAATATCTCTATGTACAGAGGATTTATTTTGACAACTTTATAATGGATGTTTCCAAATCTTGCAAGTTAAATTGGACCCACTTTCCGGTTTTTGGTTCTTATGTGAGTACTTATTGCAAAGTAGACTGTTTTGATGATAAAGCCGGAAGGTGTTCAAAGGGAACCTGTAATAGAATAACACGACCCTACCGAGTTTTGGCTCTTTAAAATCGTTTCGGCGAGGAATTTATGGATTTTAAAATAAAAGTACAATCGGTATAAATTCTAGTCACAAAAAAAAATCTTTTGACAGAAACTTGATCTGAGTCTACAAATAAACTTGTAAAACTAATGGTGATGTAACCATTTCAAGATCCTAAATTCTAACAAGTAGCAAATTACCTTCTTATATCGTAGTGTATATATTCTCTTTCAACGCTAAACGTTATATCGTTCCCGAGCGAGAATTCTAATGAAAATTTACTCTCAATTAGAACTCATTATGGGATGCTTCGTAATATTACCTTAATTCTCATTCTTGATTATAATTTAAGTAATTATGTCGTAGGAAAATCGTTACCTACGTTTAATCGTGATGGCTGAATTAATAAAATGGGAGGTTATTAATATTGGAGATGAAAATGTAACGGCGATACATCCATACTAATATTATAAATGCGAAAGTGTGTCTGTCTGTCTGTCTGTCTGTTACCTCTTCACGCTTAAACGCAATTTAAGTAATCGTGGCCTAAACGCGGTACTCGACTGAAAAATCATACATTATATGAAGATTGCTTAAAATACTACTATACAGCTAGCCTTGACAAAAAAACAATTTGAAATTTTCCTTGAATAGCTGTTTAATAGTTACTTCTAGTCCAGAATCTTAACTTTGAGGGTAGATATCTGTTTATTGAGACTGCTAAAGATACTGTTATAGACTGCTTTGTTGTTTGCGAACCTCCAAACTTCCCTTCCCAGGTAATTGCCAATAAATTGGCACTAACTTGCCGCCGGCGACATTCTTGGCAAACAAGTTGGCTAACTATTTGGAACAACGTTAGTATGGAAGTAATTGTTGTGAGAAACTTCGAAATCTTCGTGCAGTGCTACTAAATAACTAATATTATACGTATACAAAGTTTTTCTTTCAGCTTTGCCCATGTATCAGAACGCATTTTGCAGGATATGGACTCCGGGGTGACATAAGCTACTAATTCCTTAGAAAATTAAACCACTGGAGAATGCATAAGAACGCATTTCTCGGGTAAAAAAGTAGCTTACCTCTCTGCTGCTGCTGCTTTCGCATCTGCTTCTTGTGCTTCATGCGGCGGTTCTGGAACCAGGTCTTGACTTGCGTCTCGGAGAGGTTCAGAGCACCGGCTAGCTCCACCCGTTCTGGCGTCGACAGGTACCGTTGCGTTTCGAAGCGCTTCTCCAGACCTAATAACAATATCTGAGCTGAGAGAGGATTCTTAGAGAGATGTAGTCTCTAAGGTTTTTAAGCCACTAACCACATTTTCATTTTATTTATTTTTGTCGTCATGTAGTGTAGTTGTGGTTTGTTTGGTGGCAATATTATTTAAAAACAAAAAACAATGAAACCCCGATTTAATTCGCTATTAAGGTGCGAGTTAGAAGCTCGGTGCGCACCTTCCGCTATCGGCAGAGTCAACATCGACGAGATATCAATATATTTGTAATAAAAGTGGTATGGCACCCCTGGATAGACTGAGCCACCCCAACGTCACTCACTAGTAAGCTGCAAATCGGAGAACACAGTCCGCGCCTTTCGCCGTCAAGCAGTGCTTCAAGGCTGACAGCGGGAGCTCCGACGTGAATAAAGAGTTGGTATGGCACTCCTAGATGGACAGAGCCACCCCAGCTCCACTCACCAGTAAGTTGTGGGTCGGAGAAAACAGTCCGCGCCTTCCGTCGGCAGTGCTTCAGGGTTGACAGTGAGAGCTCGGACGACATAAATAGAGCTAGGTATTGTACCCCTGGATTTCGACAGAGCCACCCAAGCGTTACTTACCAGTAAGCTGCGGGTCTGAGAACACAGTCCGTGCCTTCCGCCGTCGGCAGTGCTTCAGGGCTGACAGCGAGAGCTCGGACGGCGTGAATAAAGCGTGGTATGGCACCCCTGGACAATAAAATACACAGACCTTTGAAAACGAAACGACACTCACGGACTTTAGTGAAATGCATATGTTTGTTTGAGTTCAAAATCAGAGCAACAAATAGACGTGTTTTGTTTTTATAGAGGTAAATGAGGGCTGGAGAATAAAACCTGCTATTGTCATCCCGGAAAATATTAATTTCACGAAGGATAAGTAAAATATAAATCATATAATCTCGGATATGTTTTGTTTGGTAATATGGCATAGATAATGCTGTTTCCGCCTTTTAATTAATATTCATAACTTCCGTTTTCATGAGATTCTCCGTTTTTTCCGTAACACCACATGTCGAATGCTTGTACACGCTTAAACATTGTTTCTGAGAGGTTCCAAGAATCTACGTAATACAGAAGAAAAGTGAACACATAGCATCGCAACAGTTACAGTCTTGTGTGGGCCCTTCAAAGAACGGTTATAGATATGGATATGACTGAAGTTTTGAGAAAGCATTGCATGCTTGTTCACGAAAACATTGCGGACAAGTACGAGATTTTCGGACGGCTTATAGTACAGGGTCGCCGAAGGATATCTTGAGGAAAGAGACGAAAGACGTCGTAGCTCAAAAACCTTAGAGAGTGTTTCGGGATCGGGATGAGCACACAATGAATAGCAATTCAGAGTTGCCGTTGATAATGTACGCAATGTACGCATTGCCAGAACGATGACCAATCTCCGGTAGGAGATGACACCGGAAGAAGAATTTTACTTCTTAATTATTTTGTTTTGATTACAGGTTTGGCTATTTTGGTTGTTCGGCTTACAAAGGGGTCTATATCGGGTGGCATACAGTTGGTGGTCCTATTTGTTTTGTTGCATAACTAATTTTGTCCGAATAACGCATGGCACAAGCTTTGTTCTGCATATTTTTGGTTTGCCGAAATTGTTGTTTCTTATATCGTATTTCCTAAATATCATTTGTCCTATCGTTTGTTGTGGCTAATATTTAAGTGTCGAATGATTAATATACATAATTATTGTGATGTTCCTCATATTTAATGTACTAAAATTGATGTGTGTGTGTGTAAATATACAATGCCAATTGATCGAACGGACAATAGTAAGTACAATAAAAAGAAAATCTGATGGCAATAGCGAATAACATTACTTTGATGTAAACCCGTTTCTGATTATACATACGTTAAAAAAAAAACGTAACCGAACCTAGCCGTTAACCTTTTTGGAATATTTTTTAATGGTGGAAGATGACAACGTGCCGCTCTGAGGGACTAATTATAATTACTTACGTAACTAATTACCAAACCTCACCAGAATAAAGTCGACATGGCTTAAAGGTATCCTTTTAATGCGGAGAAATTAGTAATTATTTTCGCTCTGAGGGACGGAGGGAAAACAAGAAATGTCTGTACATTAAAGATATTTTCAAAACAATGATTGTAAGGGAGTATTTGGAAGTCACGAAATCAAAAAAAAATCTTTGTGGCTTCATCACGTCAAATCAGATAAACCGATTTTTACTATTTTATTGTAGGTAGCTGGGTTTCCTCAGATGTTTTTAGGATACTTTTTACCTGAATACACTGAATTAAAAAAGAGGGGGCAGGTAATTACTTATCTCCTTCGCGAACGGAGTTTTGGGCACCTTCTTTGAATAAAAGTAACGACCACAAAATTCGGCATCCTTAATATCAAATTAAGCAAAAATGCTTTCGTATGTCTGTCTGTCCGGCGGATGTCCAGCTATTCTCCTCTACAGGTCTCATTTTTGAGCTCGTAAAATTTCATATACGGATCTTTTTGTGGATTCAATTTTTGGAAATTATTCAAAATTTTGGAGATATGGGGGTTAAAAAATTCGCGAGGTCTATTTCTTACAGAGCCAATAGTTTGTTTTAGACGGCTTGTTATTGAGATTTCAAAAAAGTAAATTGAGAATTTGTAGCAAATTGTTTTTGTAATTTGGTCTCACAATTATGATTCAAACTTACCTTGGGACAAAAAATAAGGCGCCTCCACGGTCTTATAAGTATTCGGGGCATGTAGGTACGCCCCAAGGGCTCCCATGGCCACCTGCAAATACGACCCCTCCCGTGGCACTGGTCGTATCTCACTCGGCACTGGAAAATAGGGCTTCGGTTCCCGGTCATAGTCGTATCTTCTTTCTTGAGGCTTGATTTGTCCTCTGTACAAGATATCCTCGATTAAGAAGGAGGTTTTGGCAGTTTCCTGCCTGTTTGTGTCTGTGGGGCTGTCGCTTCTTGTGTCCATTTTGGGTGTTTAGTTTATTTACATGATTTTTCTTAATTTAAGACCTAGGGCGCTTTGTTTTCGGTGTTTGAGGGGTTTTATTTGTGAAAGTTTACATTTCCTTTTAAGAAATATGAGGTTTTGAAGGTGAATTTTTATGTTGTCTTTGTTGAAAAAAGATATTTATTTAACGCATTTCACCTCAAAGTTGATACTTAGTTATGAAGTCATTTGTCCACAACATTAAATCATGACCTATTTTGAGTTCTTGCTTTTTTATACTTTCCTGAAATATTAAGTCACAAATGGAAATTCAGAAAATATATCTCGTTTTAATTCCGTTAGATTCAAATTATCCAAACCTCACTGTTTTTCACGATGCATAAATATTCAAAATTTAGAACGATTGTCCTTCGTTTTCACCACAATTTACGCAAAGTTCACTATTAGCTCTAAAAACCTCAAACTATTATTACGAAACCACTTTACCAAACCGGTCTAAAATCAAACGAAAATTTCCAATTTTCCACGAGCAAACATGTATTGACCGCGGGAGATTAAAATAATGATTAAGCCATTACTGCCATTTTTGCCATTACAACAACGCGCGGCGGTGGTTAAGGTATAACTGAGGGAGGGAGCTTAAACCGGGTGGTCCCACCCTCTGCCTGTTATTGGTCGGGGTTAGCGCTTAGTTCGGGGTTTGTTGTATGAGTGCCGTTTGAGAACAGCGAGCATTTAATGCTTAAATGACAAGTATAATAATTGGTACTTTAGGTCATTATGAGTTTTCACGTATGTTGTTTGGGTTATATGATGCCTCGGCGGTGTTTTAGAAGTATAGTTATCTATATAGTTACTATATAAAGTTGTAATTATAAAATGTTTGCACATTGAAGATATCTTAGAAATACACGAGTAGCTGGGCATCTAATATATAATATAATAAAAGTAAAAATAGAGAGTCGTGATTTTTTTCTCTCCACTGACGAAGTTGCCCAACTTCTAGTTAAAGATAAAAAAATAATAGTTGGTAATTAAGGTCATTAGGAGTTTTAGCGAATATTGTATGATTTATCGGAAGTTCCGTCGTTTAAGAGGTGAGTTAAGTTACATTCTAGGTGTTACTGGCGACTTTTAGAATTTGTAAAGGAATATTTGTTTGAAATTTCATGTTCGTACCTTTAGTGGCTTGGGCTGTCCATGGGCTGTACCTTAATTGAGTCATACTCATACTCATTTTATTTATCTTATACTCGTTTTGGGCCATTATGAGTTATACGCGAGCTGGATTTAAAAGAAATAATTATGAAAAGCAATTGATTACTCCTGCATTTTGGTTTTGATTAAGATTCTGATGCTTATTTGGTGTACGATCCTAAATAATTGCTACAAAAATGCAACGAAAATTAGTATCTTTCTAATCAGTTCAGTGCGACTCAGGGTGATGATGATACATTGTACGACAAGTGAAGTCGCAGCGTGTGAGTCCGGTTAATTCCATAAAACAATTAAGATTGTGTATTATAATTATATTATTAAATATGATAAAAAAAACAACAACAGGCTGATTCGATTATAGCATACATACGCAGGCAAAAGTTAAAAGTGTAGCCACTAGGTCAAGTAATTTTTTAATTTTTACTCTAAATTTCATGTTTAACCGGCTATTATCGTGAATGCCGTTGCACACCTGACGTGGTCCCTGTTAATTGATATTTGTTTTTACTTGTACAAGTCTGTCTTTTGTTTGTGTCTGATAAATAAATAATTAAAATAAATATATAAATAACTGCGGTAATCCGAAAGGGCTTAATCAGAATATTTTCAACCATTTTTTTTTTTATTGATCTTAAATTTCGTTTTATTAAGGAAAATGTGGAAAAATTACCATTCTACCCCTTTATCTCCAAAGTTTACCAAGCGAAAAATCTGAAATTTTGTAGAATTATATAATTTAATATGAATATTACACAAAAATTATAACCATATATCTGTCTATGTTACTTTTTATTTAATTTTCTATAGTTATTAGATTATAACCTAAAAATATAACAAAAGCAAAACAAAATAAATCTAACTTGTTTTGCTTTTGTTATATTTTTAGGTTTATTCTTACTGTACAAATGTGATATATTTGTTTATTAATTGTCTTTGTGCATTAAAAAAGTAAAAAATAATGACTCAGGGTTGATATGTCCGTTTTCCTAAAATGTTAAATTTCCAAAACGTCTGCATTCTCACAATGTCAAGCAGAAATTATACCACAGATGTGCTGACACTAAAGGATAGCAGACAATTTGGAAATAAAACATTTTAGGAAACGCACATTTCAGGCCCGAGCTAAATTAATGAGCACTTGGTATGGAAAAATTACCGGCAAAGCCTTTATTTAAAGCTATACCTATATAGAATTTGTAGGGCGTAGTCATCATCATTTCAGCCATAGGACGTCCACTGCTGGACACAGGCCTCGTCAATAGATTTCCTCAAGGGCCGGATAGAGGCATCTAGCGACCAACCCTAACCAGGTCGTCCGACTACCTTGCGGGTGGCCTTTGAACGCTGCGCTTGCCGGTACGCGGTCCCCAGTCGCGAACCTTTTTGCCCCAACGGCCATCGGTTCTTCGAACTATGTGCCCGGCCCATTGCCACTTCGGTTTGCTTACCCTGTTTGCTATGTCGGTGACCTTGGTTCGTCTACGAATCTCCTAATTTCTAATTCGATCTCGTAGAGAGATCCCGAGCATAGCCTGCTGAGTGACTCTGAGTTCCCTTAAGAGGCCCATAGTTAAAGACCACGTCTCAGCTCCGTAGGTCATCACCAGTAATATGCACTGGTTGAAGACTTTCGTCTTCAAGCACTGAGGTATCCTGGACGAGAAGACACTTCGCAGTTCCCCAAACGCTTCCCATCCGAGTTTGATCCGTCGATCGCGGAGTACTTTATACTTAAAAGAATAGACTACATGGATTTCCACATCTACCTACCCTATTATATATGTAGCCGTGTATAGATCGGTATGTTACCACTTGGCATGTATAAGGGTGCGTCTAACAAATGTGAGAATTGAGCTGTCTACAAATCGAATCAAACGGAAGATTCCTGCGACTTGCCGATATGTAAGTAAGGCTGCGTTCATTGTGGCATACAATATCGATGATGACTGAATGTTATTGATTAGCCCGTCATGTAATGTTATGACAATACAGAGTCCAAATGTAACGCCTGGGTACAGTTTATACTTAGTTATGACGTCATCTGATGAACTGAGAGAAATCCTAAACTTTAACGCGATTTATCAGAGATTATTGAAAGAAAGTTGAAAAGTAAAAAATATATTTTTTTTATCTAACCGAATGACTAACTCGTCGTACTCAGACATCATGCCTACTCGTATTTTATTCCTCTTTCTAGAATTCTTCAATAAATGCATATTACAGGACAATTTTTGCACAGATCAAACTAGTCCCATGGTAAGCTCAATAAGGCTTGTGTTATGAGTAGTAGACGACGATATATTTAATACAGACTTTTAAGTTTTACAACTTTATAGGTAATACTTTTAATGCTCCGTAACCAAAGGGTACCAGCGACGGAACCTTAATTATTTAGTATAAGATGTCTGTCTGTCCATACTGCTATTGTCACAGGGCTATTACTCGTGAACCGTTATAGGTAGGTTAGGTAGGTACCTAATTATCTGCAATAAACTATTATTCGAAATTCGTTCCATGACACTTGCAGCATTCTTTGCCAGTACCACATTTCTAGAGCTTTAGCACATTTAGTGATCTTCTTTATTAGCAAAGTAGATAATATATTTCTGCACATTGAAGGTATTTTCAAAAAACAAGTGAAACGGCTGTTCACTTCTACAGGTCGCATTTCTCAACCTATGGTCGTGAAATTTTGTGAGCAATTTCGATTTTTTTTGTCGATTTATTTTTGGATACTAGTATTGTAATGCCAATAATTCGCTTTTCTATAGCATTGGGTCTGACTTGTAAAGATAGATTAATATTTTCTTCTGTTTCCGCGATTATTACTCATTTAAGAGGCCCCGGTAAGCTCGGTTCTCCATACAAACGTAGTTACGCTCTCATTTTAAAACGACTTGCATGTTTGGTCTGAAAATTTGTACTTAGAATAAGTTAAGGTATATGCAGGCCTGTAATTAGTTTATGTAGCTTCAGAAGCCATAGTACAAAAAATACAGCAAATTTAGGTTTTTCTTACAAAACTTGTTTTTGCTGTATTTCGTTTGTTTTATAAACTGGAGCCATATAAACTAATTACAGGCCTAGATATACCTCATATCATTGTATACGCAAAGTTTCGTTACAATCAACACGCAGTTTTAAAATGAGAACGAAACTCCGTTTGTATGGAAAGGTGAAATTCAACCGCGCGAGCTTGCCAGGGACTCTTAAATAAAACAATTTAACGGATTATATCACTTATATTACATTTGAGTTGTCGACGTTTCGGAAGCTTTTTAAACAGAGGAATATATGTCTTTTCTCAGTCAACCCGTGACCATGGAAAGCTGAAAAGCTTCCGAAACGTCGGGAACTCAAACGAGATAATATACGCGATATAATCCGCTAAATTGTTTTATTTCAGTTACATTAAGTATTTGACTGAATAAATAAATAAATCTTTTGTGCAGTTAGCTATAAATCTGTGTAGTGAAGTAACACGCGTCCTTACAACGACAGGGTTAGTCGCAGACGGCAACGGCGGGTGATCCGCGGGCTAAGTACGACCAGAGCGTCTTGATACTTACCTATATTACGCTATTTGTCAACAATTTTCTGTGATATGTTATATGCTACTGCTCCACCTGCGTCGTAATGCGTTAATAAAGGCTTTAAACATGACATAATATTGTAATAGACATAAGAGTTATTACGAAAAAAAATACTGAGTGTTGAATTTGTTTCGGCTTTCATCTCAACAGCGGTCTCCTCTTAGGAAACGCCGTAGAGTCAGACTTGTAAAAGTACCCTTACGGCATACTTACAGAATAACGATCATTATTTCATTATTTCACTACACAGATGTGGTCAAAGCTTAGTGCCCTAAAAGGGATGTGGCATTGTTAGAGACGTTAGACGTTAAGCGATAGCTCAGGTGGCGGTTTTCTCGACACATCAAAGGGTTTTATTGTTCATTAATTAACGTGTAGTTTTCCACATTTACATTTACGTTAACGTTAACCTAGGTAGCAATAGAATGAAGAGTTTATTTTTATCAAAGTCCTCCAGCGTGCAGCGGTAGTGGCCCAAAAGGGAGAGAAAGAAATTGTATTTCAGGGAGATTTTATGAGATAGAAGTAGTTTTTTCACCAATATTTCTATAATTGAAAGGTCATTACAATACAACAATTCAAAACTAAGCAGCGATCTCTTCCAGACAACATTTGGGTGTCAGGAAGAGATAGCTGTTTAGCGATAAGACCGCCTGTTGTTTACCTCTCCTTGAATGTATTGTTTTTAGTACTCTGTTTTGGGAGGTGACATACGATAGCTGCTGTCGGAGGCTCGAAAAAAAAACACAAAACTTTATTAACTACTTTTAACTAAAATAAAATTACATTAATTATAGCCTACAGGTGACAAACGCTCGAAGTATGAACAGAAAGTAAAAGTCCAATTAACTGCACTATTGAGGTAAGCGCGTGCCGTGCTGATGCGGCGCCTCGTGCCTTCGCAGTTGCTTTCTGAGTCAGGCAGTTTGTGTGCTGAATCAGCGATCCTCCTTATGGTGCAATATCTAACTGGTGTGCAATAAAGAGTTATTGTATTGTATTGTTGTATTGCAATGACCTTTCAATATTATAAATATTGGTGAAAAAACTACTTCAATCTCATAAAAACTCCCTGAGATACAATTTTTTTTTCTCCCTTTTTGGCCACTACCGCTGGAGATAGATTTAAGATCAGAGACTAACACAGCTATTTTTTTGATACGAAAAATGCAGTGATATTTGGATTGGATTGGGACAAGCAATTCACTTTTGACACGAAAGATATCACCTATTCAGTATAAATTTGTTTAATCCGCAAAAAGGCGAAGATATGTATACAAAAACAACACAGTTAAGAAAGTGAAACATAACCCCTTTGAAAAGATACGTGCATCTTATATACTTCTTCTTTAAAAATATATTTATTAATTCATACATTGCATGCTGTAAATTGCTCAAGGGTTTACTGAAGGAGATTCCTAAAAAGAATATATTTTGTTTTATATATAAACCTCTGTCTGTGACGTACGTCGTTGGGTGCGCATGCGTCGTATGTACGCGGTCGGAACTTGTGGAAAAAAATGACGTCGACCGTTGTAAAATGCAGATATTGTGAAATTGTAATTTGTGAAGTGTTAGCCTTCGTCCAAAACAAGTGTGGATTAATGGATGAAGATGGTTTAGTGAGGATTTGTGCATCAGCCTTCACGGCTGAAGAATTCGAGTCAGCGAAAAAGTTGTTATTTGATTTCGTGACTACCCAGACACGAAATATTGCCCGTAAAGGGGTAGGAAAATCGCAGAGGGATCTGTTTGACATAATGTACGTCGTGAAAAACACCAACACCGATAGTATCCCTATTTTTGTGGCCAGAGAGCTGCATCGTTTGCCTCCAGTAACATGGGATCATATTGATACTACAATGCTATTAAAAGATATTATGGTTTTAAAAGAGGAGATAACTTCGTTAAAAGAGAACTGTGCGACCACGACGCAATTACAAGGCCTTACAAACGAACTTGAAATGCTGAAAAAATCTTCAATAGTGAATAATTTTGATTGCAACGTAAATACTAAAAGAGGAGCTTGCACTACTCTACATTGGTAGTTATAACTGCGATAGTGGCCCGATAGGATTGACGCATATCGAGATAAGCAAGTGCAATTCAATAAACAATGACGATGACTCATATTTGCAACGGTCGTTGACATCGGGTAACGGTCGCGCAGAATTAAAATCGGGAGGTATACGTATGCCCGTAGCCACTTCTGCCGAGGTACCCACCACCGAGTTAACGTTAGCGCAAACGGAACCAAACCTAGACCCAACTCCGAGCAAGAACGAGACAGACACTACCAATAATAAGAGCGAGGAGATATACGCGATTATATTTTCGAGACTACGCAACTATTAGTGACCTTGGAAAAAATACAAAAGAGGAAACAAAAAAGACACAACTCGTATAAATTCAGTTTTTAGACGATAATCTGTGGCCGGATGGTATTTCTTTTCGAAGATTTATTCATTTTAGACCGATGAATAATGAAGCGAACCTAATCACAACGTAATGGCTAGTTCTAGTCGAGGTCAAATACTACATGACACTGTTCTAGTGTCTTTCAATTGTAAATCCATCAAACGATCGATTGAAGGTGTAAGAACGCTCTGCAAATTGGCAGATATAGTCGCTGTCCAGGAAACATGGCTTCTCCCGAGCGACTTAATGTATCTCACGTCTATTGACGAAAATTTCGGCAGCACGGGAACTTCGGCGGTCGACACGTCGAAAGGAATGCTGACTGGTAGGCCACACGGAGGAGTAGCCCTTCTCTGGCGAAAAAGTGTTTTTTCATGTGTGTCTGTTGTGCCGAGCGTAAATCCGCGTATTGCTGCGATTAAAGTGATGTTAAGTGATAAATCCGCATTAATAATTACGGTATATATGCCAGTTAACTGTATCGATAACTTAACTGAGTTTACGGACTGTTTGGGCCACCTTAGTGCTATAATCGAAGACAGTGATATTGAGACTGTGATAATATTAGGAGACTTTAATTCCCATCCAAACGAGTTATTTTATAGTGAGTTAATAAGTTTTTGTAACGAACAGGAGTGGATATGTGCCGATGTCCGTAAGTTAGGCTTGGATTCACAAATGTTTACATTTATTAGCGATGCACACGGCAGTAAGCGCTGGCTAGATCACTGTGTCGTGACTGAGTCGGCGTGGCTACTTGTCAACAAATGTTATGTAAAACACGATGTGTTCTGGTCCGATCACTTTCCCATGTTCTTACATTGTAATTTTAATCTGATTAATAATAAGGTAGAATATCGGCCGACAAAAACGAATAATGTACGTTGGGGCGCAAGGACGCCAAATCAAATAGAACAATACACTTTATTATGTAATAATTGTTTAAAAGATATTGACTTACCTACGGACTTAATTAAGTGTTGCGGAAGTGTTTGTGATGAGCCTCAGCATAAAAATATAATAAATAATTTATACGAAAATATTGTTTCATCTTTGTGTACGGCATCCAGTAAAACTTATTGTTGTGAAAATAAACACCCGCGTAGGAAATGAGTTGCGGGATGGAACCAACATGTAGGCGAGGCTCATGCTAATGCTAAGATGAAATTCAACATCTGGGAGTGGTACGGATTTCCATCATCGGGCAGTATCTTTCAGGAAATGGTTGACGCTAAAAGGGTTTTTAAAGGGCGGCTTAAATGGTGCCAAAATCACCAGGAACAAATAATAATGGATAAACTTGCATCACACCATTCTAGGTCAGATTTCGGTAGCTTTTGGAAATGTACCAATAAGTTAAATACATCTCATAGTCTTCCCGTTAGCATTGATGGCGTGACTGAGGCACAAGATATTGCAAACCTTTTTAGAGACCATTTTACTGTCAAGTCGCCTCTGGACCCTTCGCAGCTAGTGCCCGGTATCCTACCCTAGTCAAAGCAGAAGACATTCGTGTGGCTTTACGGAAAATGAAAAAAGGTAAATCACCGGGACATGACGGTCTCAGCATCGAGCACTTACGTAATGCGGGTGTGCATTTGCCCAGAGTACTAGCTTTACTCTATAACTTATGTTTGGGACATTCATACTTACCGCCATCAGTCATGCGCACTCTAGTGGTACCTATAGTTAAAAGCCGAACAGGTGACGTATCTGACAGGTCGAATTATAGGCCCATTTCTCTGGCGACTATCCTAGCCAAAGTGCATGACAGCGTGCTTAACTCGCGCCTGGACGAACACATGCGATTACACGATGCCCAGTTCGGGTTTCGACCTGGGTTATCCACTGAGAGCGCCATCGTCGTGTTGAAGCATGCTGTCAAATACTATACTGATAGAAAGACTGCGGTTTTTGGCTGCTTTCTAGACCTTTCCAAGGCCTTCGACCTGGTCAGCTACGAACGCCACATGCCACGCTAAGACTGGAATGCCACATGATCTTTTAAACATTTTTCAGTTTTGGTACGGAAATCAAGTTAATGTTGTAAAATGGGGTAATGCACTTTCGTCGCCGTATATACTGGAATGTGGAGTAAGACAAGGAGGACTTTCATCACCTAAGCTATTTAATTTGTATATTAATGCACTAATCGAGGACCTGAGCGGCACCCATGCGGGTTGTTTTATAGACGGAGTCAGCGTAAACAACATAAGTTATGCCGACGACATGGCGCTGCTAGCTCCATCTGTTGAAGCACTCAACAAATTACTTAGCATATGTGAAAGATATGCTGTCTATCACGGACTTGTGTAAAATTAAAAAAAACAGTATATATGGTTTTTAAGGCCCCGGGCAGGAAAGCTCCGGACACGACAATCCCTGTGTTGTTAAATGGAAATCCGATTAGCAGAGTCAGTCACTTTAAGTATTTAGGTCACTGTTTAAGTGATGATTTGAAAGACGATTTAGATGTTGAACGGGAACGCAGGACGCTAGCCGTGCGCGCGAATATGCTTGCTCGCAGGTTCGCTCGGTGTACAACTCCAGTGAAAATAACTCTTTTTAGAGCATACTGCACTTCACTGTAGTCGAGTGCCCTGTGGGCCAGCTGTTCGCAGCGCGCGCTCGGCGCCCTGCGAGTCCAGTACAACAACGCTTTCAGGGCGCTGTTGAGGCTGCCACGGTTCTGCAGCGCGTCAACCATGTTTGCCGAAGCACGATTTGACAGTTTTAGTGCTGTTTTATGTAAAAGATGGCGTCATTGTTATCTAGAATACGTGGCAGCACTAACAGCCTTCTGATGACAATAGCCGTAAGAAGTGAGTGCACTATAATGCAACACTTAGGTAATCATACCATGTCCTTAGTTAAATATGTATACTAACATAGTTATAAGCAATTACTTACAAACTATGGATCCTATGTTGTCCGAATAAATAAATTTATTATTATTAAACCGCTATCGCTAGTCAATTATTTTATTCTCTACAAATAACCATTAAACGCTGTCAAACGACAGTCAACCAAACACTTAAATCAATTAACATCAACTATCAAAACGTCTCATCCCTTAAACCCGTCAATTCCTCCCCCTAATCCGCTCAATGGGCGGGGCCTGCTCGCGCCGGCCAATGAAGCGCCAGCGTTCTCACCCCGCGTGCGTTTCCACCAATCAGAGCCCTGTGTTTAAGGATCAAAAGACGCAGATTATGGGGTCGCTTTGCGCCGTTTGACGTTTTGTTAACGTTTATACGGTACTAATGGGTGCCGCGACGTTGTCTGCGTATTTTTACGTCGCCCAACGCAATTATTGAAGTTCTAAAAGTGAAGAGGTTCAAAATATCTTCTGTCTAGATTATGAATTGATAAAAGTTATTATAATAGGATTATTTCGATGACTGACATTTATAAGTACTAATTTATCTCTCGCTCGCTAATATTTTATAAGGATTATTTTGAATCAATTGTTTTTCTTAATTTATCTGAACTTTGTAAATTTTCGTAAGTGACGCCACTACGCCAAGTGACACATAATACCTGCACTAAATGTATTTATTTGAATTAAAGGGTAAAACGAGGCCCTATTACTAGGACTCCGCTGTCCGTCAGTCTGTCTGTCTGTCCGTCTATTGCCAGGCTGTATCTCGTGAACCGTGATTGACACTTTAAATTTTCACAGATTATGTATTTCTGTTGCCGCTATAACAACAAATAGTCTGCACCGCGTACATTTTGCTTAGGAGTAGGGCTCTGTAAACACTGGATTTCATAGATAGATAAGGCCGTTTGTAGCGTATATTTTGTACGGAATCCTCGGTCCCTATAAAAAAATATTATAATTTCACACAAATGACCTAGTCCCAAACAAAGCAAAGCTGTAAGCCGCCAATACCTACTTATACTCTTACCTACATACCTTAGAACTTATAATTTGTTGACATCTACATATATATGCCTAATATCCTTCTTCCATAATATTATAAAGTTGTAAAAATGAAATGTCTGTACATTGAAGATATTTTCAAAAAAAATATTGTCACGAACTATTTGGAGTTCACTAAAACGAAGAATATTTTTATTTTATTTTATGTTTGTTTGTATGTGTCGTTGTGGCTTCATCACGCTAAATCGGCTAAACGGATTTCAACTATTTTTGGTACGACGCGTAGCTGGGTATCTCCAGGTGGTTATAGGATACTTTTTACCCGACTATGTTAAAGAAAAAAAGAGGGGTTTTGACTTTTTCTCCTCCGCGAACGAAGTTGCGGGCGCCATCTAATAAATACACTTGGCACTGCGTAGAGAGATGTAGCCTCGCTCTGAATTTACCATCGCTTGTATAACGGGAAGGGACGGAGGGAGCGCTCCGAGGAATTGTTCCGGTTGATCCCAGCTGCATCTTTCAACCATCGTCCTACGCGACAATATTTCGACCCTCAACACTTAGATGTCAGTCCACAACTGTGCGTTTTTCTAGAAATTTCCTGCCTCGCACTACTGAAATGTGGACACTCCTCTGGTGATGCAAGTGTCTATGGGTGACGGTGATCGCTTACCTACCTTACCGACCCGTCTGCTCGTTTGCCTCCTATGTCATAAAAATATATATATATATACCTACATTAACATCCAGCTAAACTGTTCTTAGTCGTAGTAAAACATGAACTTGGGGATGCCGTGTCGCTCAGATCCACTTCAATTATACCTCAAAATATAGATAAAAGATCAGGTATAAGTTTTTTTAAATTTTAAAGTCTTTCGGGAAACCATTAAATAATATGGAGACTAATATTACCTTAAATTGATGCGTGATGTGTTTTATTCAAGGATTTTTGCAAATATGCTGGGAGTGTAATAATGCGGGGATAATAAACCGACAAGTTTCTTATTGTAATGAATTCATCATTAAGCAAGCTTTTAAACCATATACACCACCAATTCCAAAAATACTTGTAACAGAACTTATGACCAGACTAAGTATTTGTTTGCGACTTTGCGGTGTCAAGTGGACGCCCTTACGCTAATGAGCACGTGCCTTATCTGTGACAGTCGACAGCTCGTGGTGGATGGCACTCGGATTACATCATTACCGACATTTTGCTTGCTATACTTGGTTTGACGACACGTTAGGCTCAGCAGTAGGTTGCACAACAGCCTAGGAAGCTGGCGGTCCCGGGTTCCAATCCCGGCCAGGGCATGTGTCTGTGTGATGAGCACGAATGTTTGTTCCTGGGCCTTGGATGTTTTGTATGTATTTAAGTATATTATTGATCTATATAATATGTTTGTCTATCGTCGCCTTGTACCCATAGTACAAGTTGCTTAGTTTGGGACTAGGTCGATTTGGGTAAGATTGTCCCTGTGTGTTAGTTATTTATTTATACTACGATTCATAATGAAATTCCAAAATCTGACGCTAACAAGCGCGCATTCGCTGTGATTACTCCATTTTGGTTGGAGGTAGGTATTTCACCAATAAAACTTACCTTAATTTCACTGATTGCCTACACGAAATCTCAGTGATATTTTTACGAAACAACGCTTGACCTCGAAGGCCCAAGCTTTTTTTAGGACATCTATGCTATTATGAAGTTGTAAAAATGAAATGTCTGTCTGTACTTACGGCTTTTATGTATGTTTGTATGTATCGTTGTGGCGTCATCACGTCAAAACTTGGTATCCACAGATGGTTATATTTCTTACCCGACAACGCTGAAAAAAAGACGGTTATGATTTTTTTCTCCTCCGCTGACGAAATTGCGGGCACCTTGTAGTACATTATAAACTGGTCTCGTCCCGTCCTTTTTTCTAGCTTCTGTCGTCTCCCTCCCCTTCACCTACTAAATATTTATTTTTGTTATTAAACTACCAAAGAAAGAAGTGGCTTATACAAGACACCTACGTAAGTCACTCAATAAATTTTGAGAAAAAAAAAACTATTGAAGATATTAGTATTATTTATTTTTCATTTTTCAAAATACTCTCCATTACTCTCTATACAAAGTTCCATTCGTCTGAACCAACTTTGGAAGCACTTTTGCCAGTCTTCATCATATCTGAAAATGCTTCTTCATATGCAGCCACGGCTTCTTCAGCACTCGAAAAAAACTTCCCTTCTATTTTTTCTTTCACCACCGGGAACAAAAATAAATCGCAGGGAGCTAAGTCAGGACTGTAGGGTGGATGTGGTAAGGCTTCTATCCCAGCTTTCTCAATAAACGCCTTTGTTCTGAGGGACGTATGTGAAGAGGCGTTATCGTGATGCAGCAAGATTCCCCGAAGTCCAGTCTTTAGTCTCCTCTCTCGCACTGCTTTGAAAACTTGCGGCAATGCTACTGTACCAATCAGATTTGACTGACCTATAATTTTCCAGCATTGATGTTGATAAATGTCCGCCCCGTGAAAAGAAAATAGCTACCATTTTTTTGAGAGAATCTCCTAACGCTGACTGCAATCGTTGCAAACACAATTGTTCAGATAAACCAAATTTAAAATCATAAAATATCATAGCACGCAAATGTTCGCGGTTAAGCTCCATCGTTACAAAGAAAAAACGCGGGAACCGTTTTAGAAAAATGACTGTATAATATTATTTTTTTGAATTGGAGCGAATCGGCAACTTGTGTTCTATTTTTAAATATATTTGCTTTTTAAAAACATATAATTCAGGTGCGTTCCATTTTCGAATTTCGAGCATCTCAAAACTTATCGAGTGACCTACGTATACTCCAAGTTTCATCAATATACATTGAGTGGTTTTTGAGTAAATTGCCTGTGACATGTGACATTACGTACGGACGGGCGGACGGACGGACATGACAAATCTATAAGGGTTCTGGTTTTGCCCTTTTGACTAGGGAACCTTAATACAAAATTGGCAGATAAATCGGTGAACATACATTAAAAAAAAACATACAGTGAAACATACTACCTCCTCCATTTTTGTCGTCGGTTAAAAATACATATTTATTTCAACATATTTATTTATTTTCTCGATAGTATTTCTTTACACCACATCTTTACTCTGAATGCGAAATTAAATAGTCACAATAATTACAAAAGAGCCCCGGGGCAGCGTAGACAAATTAAGTTTGCGCCCAATTTGGCACCGCACGAGACACGCGCCGCAATCGGGCCAAATTGTTCGTGGGATTGTTATTGTTTTGTAAACAATTGTTACGCTCCGATAGTTTTGTTTATATTACCAATTGTTGCTGCTTCTTTTGAATATAATCACGTATCAAACTAAATGTTACCTAAATTAATAATTTATTTATTATTTAAAAAGTTACACAGCATTACAGTAAAAACCAAGGCACTGAACACCAAAAGCAAAAACATATAGAAAAACATAAAACTAGTTCGATTTAGGCGACGTAACTCCGTGGCTCCGTTGCGTCGTCTGATCTGGTGTAGGATTCGGTAGATTGCCCCGGAAATGCCGAAACACACCCTTCGGCCAGAAGTCTGCACCTGCGATGGTGTCCTGCAGCGGCCGCGGCGCGCGCACCACAAACGAGCTGAAGTGCACGTAGTGGCGGGACTGCAGCTGGTGCGCCCTCAGCGAGAAACCAGTCTTCTGGCGGATGAACTTCATCACGTCATCAGCCACGGCGGAGTGATGCAAGCGTGACGTAGAGCGCCTTACTTGGTGTAGCAATCCGAAGATCAGAACCAACCGGCTCGGCAAAACCACAAAGAGTTATGCGAGGTGCCCTGCGCGCCTTGCTCTTCCTTTGCACCAGTATGAATACGTCTTTATCCACATCAGTGTGGGAGGACTTTTCCTTATCAGGAACCCGTACTACACTTGCCTTAGAAGACAAGGAGGCCCGATTAGTTGCACACACAGAGTTCGATTGTACAGGAACAAATTGCAAGCAGGATTGCATGTCTTGGAGCATGGCTAATGCGCTTAGCATTTAAAAAATAAGATAGATACGGAGCGAGCAACTAGTGCTAACTAGATTGTGTACGAAAATTTCAAGCCAGACACGTAAATTTGCGATAGCTCAGTTGGTCAGAGCACTTCTGCGTTAAAGAAGAGGTCGCAGGTTCAAATCCTGCTTGCAATTTAGTAGGTCGCATTTATTTTTTCCTTTACAATCGAATTCTGTGTTATAGTATTAATTTGAATAAAAAATGTGGTATTTGCACATTTATAAAAGCTCCTTCAATTTACATTATTTTAACTCAATCTATTTAATATATATAATTAATGTTATTTTGGCGTTGATGCCACCTGTGTGCCACTTACTAAAATCGTAGAGTTCGAACATTTGGTAATTTTTTTTGGCCCAAAAAAAACATTAATTAATACCTATGTCACTGTCGATTAAGTGACACAACCTTGGTTCAAACTGTTCATAGCAATAAAGTGATGTGTTCGTCATTCATCGCAAGAGAATACCAAGCGCAGTATGTTATTAAACCATGCTTTTATGTTTGGATAGAGGCGAGGGTTATTAATATCTTCTGATACGAATAATTGAGCTGCCAACTTAATTTGGTTTATTACATTCTATGGCATACAGTGGGTTCTGGGTTGATTCATGTTTTTGAGGTATGACACCTATCTATAAGTAGATTTGGAGCATTTGAATGCTAGATTTAAGCACTAGACATGGCTAGATGTTACATTAGTACTGAACTATTTTTTCATGCATTTTCAACTACTCTGAAGAAAAAAAGAGGGTTGTGAATTTTCGTCCGCAGCTGACAAAGTTTTTCATGGTTCAAAGCAACTATATTTAATCTTAGATAGATAACTAAGTGCCCACCAGAGGCATGGCGCCAGGAAAATTACAAGGAAAGTCGATGCGTTGTTATATTTTATTCATATTTAAAGAAAAAGGTGGGTATAAGCCATTCCTTCGGAAACCCAGTGGGAATTGGCTTATATGGGCGCTTACGAAACTGGTACCTACTTTACGAAAACAAACCATATATTTTTACTAAAAGGGGCAACTCATTACCCTTCTTTTTTCTCCGGCGTAGTCGAGTAAAAAGTATCTTATAACCATCTGAGGATGCCCAGCTACTCGTGTACCAAAAATAGAAATCCGTTTAGCCGTTTTAGCGTGATGGAACCACAACGACACTTATAAACATACAGAAAATTAATCTAACTAAACTATCTTGACTGGCGCAGCGACCCAAAGTGAGTCTTGGCCTCCACTAATAAGAGTCTCCATCCCGGTCTGTCCTGTGCCACCTCCCACCAGTCATCAGCGTAGAGCTTGCGCAAGTCCCTTCCAACCTTTTGCTTCCCAGTTTTGATTTAGTGACCTTCAATTGTCCGTATCACTTATGTTTTTGAGTTTTTTACAGCTTCATAATAGTATAGTTTTTTTTTTCACTTCAGTTTTCGCGGGGTATCCAAATTGGTGTATGTTTGACTAGAGTCGAGGGTTACTAATACGTTCTGATGCGAATAATTGCAGCAAACTTAATTCAGTTTATTAGACATCAATGGCTGGCACCCCCAAAGCAATCTCGTGCCGTTTGTCGAATTATATTCAATTTGAAAACATTATGACGAGAATATTGATCAGTTGTTTTGAACAACTTGGTGACGTCAATACGATGTTTGATGACGTCGAATCATCTCATCGTCCAGGGGCTACCAACACTACGCAACCAAACAAACGGGGCTTAATCGCGTATAAATATGATTTAAATTACCTTTCGTTGGTAATTCTTCGACGTTTCGGACGTCGCGTTACGGCCATGGTCTCGAAGGATCTCACTCGTTGTGTGTGATAACAAATGCAAATCGTGTTTGTTTAAATGAAACTGCTTTCACTAGGCTTCGCGTGTATCGCGAGGAACCAATTAAAAAATATAGCAGAATTTACAAAGTTGCGCAGGTACAAATGTACATTACGCAGATTGTACAAACAATACAATGTACCTACCTACATATGATAATTATGATGCTGATTATGTGCTTTCAGCGTAAGTACATTTTGCGTACTGTACATTTCGCGTACTGTAGGTCCGTGTGTCATAATATAGATTTTGCGTATGTACATTTTGACTGTTTGTATATTATGCGAGCAGTTAGCATTTTGTGTATTGTACATTATCAGCCAAAGCACTTCTTTCGAATAAATAAATTGAACTTGTTATTTCCCACACCACACAAGCAACTGACGTAAGCAGTTAACACTTCAACCGCCGACGATGGACGATAGTACACGTTTCGGTTCTTCACTATTTTGTTGTGTCAACATGCAGTAGTAGGGTTAATTATGACACAGCACGTTACCTGAGCATCAGAAGGGTTATAAAGAGGACTTTTAAAACGCTGCTCGATTCGAGATTGCATTAATTTATTTGTTTACCTACCAGTTTTTGTCGTGATTTCGCCCTGGCAGAAAATTTGTATATGCACATTTATCCGACTGCTTTAGTAGAGTAGTGACGTGGCGTCCATATAAGCCGATTCCCACCGGGTTGCCCAAGGAAAGGCTTATAACCACCTTTTTCTTAAAATATGAGTAAATATGAATACGCCTCGGCTTCGTTTGTAATTTTTCTGACGCCACGCCTCTGAAGAGGAGAGTAATGTTTTTCAAGTGTTTATCTATTATTAGGCAAACTCTACAGCCTAATCGGTTTTATCACAAACTACCTAATTTTTCAATTGTTCCATTTCGTACTTGATTAATTATCAAAAGCGCAGACCACTCTAATACTCTTTGTATGGCGCTACCACTCTGTTACCATGCATTTATTACGTAAATTTCATACTTTAGCTATGGTTTATTGCTGTCTGTAAATGATCAAGTGATATCTATACTATTATAAATTATAAAATTGTCAAAATGAAATATCTGTATACATTGAAGATACTTTCAACAACAAACTTTGTAATAGTAGGTATAGATTAGGATTATGATAATAGCCCACTTCCTTCCCATACTCATAAAAATCACACTAATAGGGCAGCGGCAAAACGCTTAAAAAAATCTTAATTACACACACGTCAAGAAAGCCACGCATCTTGTGAAGCAAAATGACAGGATATTCGAAGAATAGTCTCTCAAGTAACTTGAGTGGCGACACGCGCGCGCCACGCGGCGGATAGCGGAACTAACCCCTACAACGAACAAAAGATAACCTCAAAAGCAAAACGTCAAAGTGTTACGAAAATCTATTGTAAATTTAGACTTTATATATTATATTGTTAGAGCCACAATGGGATGGTATTGATGTAAAAGTTAATGCGTTTTGGGTTGTTATAAGTATAATCCGTAACTTTATCTAAGATTAGGGGGATATATCAGATTGACTCTTTGTTACGCGTTGTTTTGTCGGTGAAATATGGTTTAGTTAAATTAGTTAGTCAATTTGATTCTTTACAATATTTTATTTAGCTTTGCTCTTAATTGCGTTACTATTGTATAATATATGTATTATGTAGTTTGTCAAAACTTTATCCGCAAATGGGCTTCAAGGGCAGTATTACTTAAATATCTGATTTCGCAATATAACAGAAAAACATTCGCAATCTACATAATGAAATGACATTATCCATACTATACTATAATATTATAAATGCGAAAGTGTGTCTGTCTGTCTGTTACCTCTTCACGCTTAAACCGCTGAACCGATTTGGATGAAATTTGGTATGGAGATTGTTTGAGTCCCGGGGAGGACATAGGCTACTTTTTATCTAGGAAAAACACCCTTATCCGCGATAAACGAATTTAAGGCGGACGAAGTCGCGGGCAAAAGCTATTAGTTAATAAAAACTACGCCTTGCTTCTTGAAAAAATCAAAATGCTTTGTTGCGATTTTTGAATAAGAAAACTTTTGGATACATTCTTTTTTTTTATCCCATAAAGTTTCTGTTCGGCACCTAAGATTTTAATGATCTGAAGGCAAGGCAAAATTACGGCCTGTTGACCGGCGCGTGTCGGATATTATGTGACTAGCTAGACTGCCCTGAATTGGTGGTGCAATTGGTGATCTTTCTCGCACCTTCACTGTTTCGATCCATGTTTAATTTCAGGCCACGTACCCGCCATTTGCTGGCAGTTCCTAAGGCGCTGTGTCGTACAGGAATTCTCCTCTAGTTCGCGCTTTACACTATTTGAACAAACTTCTCGCATCTGCGCCCGAATGTTATGTTTTTGCAAGTAGCTGTGTGCTAGTTATGTGATGAATGTATGAGGTTTACTCCTATTTTTTTTCTGCGTAGTCGGGTGAAGAGTATCCGACAACCATCTGTGGATACCCAGCTACCCGTGTACCAAAAATAGTTGAAATCCGTTTAGTCGATTTGGCGTGATGTTGCCACAACCACACATACAAATAAACATACAAAAAATAAAAAATAAAATCGATTTAATGACCTTCAAATTGTCCGTTACCATGTTTTTTTGTAATATCTTTAATGTACAGGCATTTCATTTTTACAACTTTATAATAGCATAGAAAATACACAATCACTACAGTAGAGCAAATAATAAAAAGACATTATCATTATATCAGCCGAAAACTATCTACTGATGGACATAGGCTTCCCCGAGAATCTCCAAAACCACCGGTCATATGCTGCCCTTAACCATTCAAACACGGTTCCCTTAGATCAGCCACACCTTGCTACGGGCCTTCCTACGCGTCTTCCAGTTCATGGTCACCATAGAGAAGTTATTGAACATAAAAAACAAAACAGAAAAAACCGGCCAAGTGCGAGTCGGACTCGGTTCCGTACAAAATTTACGCTACAAACGGCCGTATCTGCGAAAATACAGTGTTAGCATAGCCCTACTTCCTTTGAATTATTGCTAAAAAACTGCGCTTCTCAGCTAAAGGACGGAGCTGCAGTGGAGTTACGCTCTTTTGTTAGTACACTTTTTCATAAACTATAAGTTGTTCATCTGTACTGCATTTTTTTGTATCCACGGCTGCGGAACCTACACTGAGCATGGTCCGACATGTTCTTGGCCGGTTTTTTACACATTCTACTTGCTTCCGGTCCCGACAGCCCCAGGGTCTCCACGGAAAATGGCGCAACCTAACTGTCACTGAGAGTTGCGCGTCTGCAAAATACGAAAACATGTTATCTAGATGTTGATGCTATCCGTATCTCACGGTGTGACTGATACGTAAGCCTATAATATCTATTTATGTGATAGGTAAGTAATGAAATGAGTAAGTCTCGACAATCCATTGTTCAATAATGTAATGATACGAGTAAGAAATACTTAGAACTTATGTATCGTCATTTTATCTATCTCATCCTTTTGGTTTCGAAGTAATTTAACAATGTTTAACAATTTATCTTCTATAATAAAAATGCAGATTATCTACAAAATAATAGGTAACGTACTTACGCTTTTCTATTATTTGCTTATTTTAACCTACTTCGAAAGAAGGAGCTTCTCTTCTGTGTTGTATCTTATTTATACTATTATGAAGTTGTAAAAATTAAATGTCTGTAAATTGAAGATATATATTATTTAAAAAAAGTGATATGCGAAGCCGGAGGGAGCGGGCAGCTAGTGATATCTGTGGACCCGTGTACCAAAAATATTTGAAATCAGTTTAGCCGTTTTGGCGTGATGAAACCACAACGGCACATACAAACATACAAAGAATAAAATTGTTCGATTTAGTGACCTCAAAATAGTCCGTATCACTTTTTTTTATATTTTCAATGTACAGACAAATTATTTTTTACAACTTTATAACAGTATCATCTATCCTTCCGACTTATTTTTTGATGGCATACACTTTCGACTTATTTTTTTTTTCAAGAATAAATATATAACATTCTGCATCTGAGTATGCTCTACGCAAAAACATAGTATCTGATTTTTTGATGTAATGTTTTATTTGGACATAATCACTACATTATTCTTAAGTAACAGTTTGACTGTCAATTTATAAAATGCCTTAGTACGTCTGAATCTGAATCTGTAAGCTCAATAAGGGTTGTCTTATCAGTACTAGACGACAATATATTTAATAGATATATTTACTTATATATATAGAAAACAATCAAGACCCAGGAACAAATATTTATGCTCATCACACAAATATTTGCCCTTACCGGGATTTGAACCCAGGACCTTCAGCTTCGCAGGAAACGTTACTCCCGCTAAAGCAAACCGGTCGTCAAAAAGTACATTTTCTTACATATATACCTTGTCCTGACAAATACAAAAAAAAGAATAAGCCAAATGGATGTACACGTTCTGAAGTGATCAAGAACATGCATTACTTCAATGAGGGTTTTCTACAATGGAAATATCACCCGTTGGCGCCAACATGACGTAAATTCTTACTGACAAGAAGTGTCAATATCCACCAATCACAGCACAAGATTTTGACAATTCTTGTCAATTAGACCTTACGTCACGGTGGCGCCAACTGGTGATATTACCGTTTTAAAAAACTCTCATTGATTTTTATTTATATTTGGTATAACATATTAGTCCGAATATAAACGTGAGATTTGGCACCCCTTGGTTTGAATATTACTGCTCTAGTGTCCGAAAAAAAAAAACGCAGCGCAGGTACCCCGTTCTTAGCTTGAACAACCAGTAAAGATAAAGACCTCGCCCAATGATAACGAGTGATAAGATAATCGGCGTCGCGGCCATTTTGTTTAGTCTTCAAACGACTTTAAGTGCAAAACGCGTTTATTGTGATAAACTACATATATGTGATTTTTTTTATGTGTTAAGTGAAACTGTGAAAGGTAATACATAAATTGTTGTTTTATAAACTGAGTTTAGTTTTTTGAAAGTCGTGTGTTTTGTTTTAATGTTGGAGATGTACTTTATTAGAAACGATGGAAGGTTTCCTGATAAGGAATTAAGGATTTTGATAGTGTTATTGTTCAGTTGCACAACAATTCAATAACACTAGCGTATTTTTTTGGACAAATTTAAATAAATAAATAAATAAATAAAATAAATTTACATAAATATATTTTGTAAGAAGGTACAACAGGCTATTTCGGTAATTTATCCTGGAAGTGGAGTGATTAGTTAATACTGCCAGTATATTTATATAGATTACGTATTTTATTCAAGAAAACAAGAAAGGTTTTAGAACTATGCACTGAGTCCGCCATAGTCCCAGTGTTGCCACATCCCAAGCCAGTGGGTACGTTTTAATGGATTCAACAGAGCCCGCAACTTGGTTTGCGGAGAAGAAAAAGTCATTAACCCTATTTTTTCTTCAGCGTAGTCGGGCCAAAAGTAACCTATAACAATCTGTGGATACCCAGCTACTCGTGTTCTAAAAATAGTTGAAATCAGTTTATCCGATTTGGCGTGATAAAGCCACAACGACACATATAAATAAACATATAAAAAAAATTTAAAAAATGGTTTTCGTTTTAGTGACCTCCTAATAGTTCATTAGAATATATTTTTTTAAAATATCTTCAATGTACAGACATTTATTTTTATAACTTTATAATAGTATAGATGTGTTGCGCTTGCAAAGTTGAATGATTGTAAATATTAATTCTTATACATGGATGGCATTGTAAATATTGGGGAACGGCTTTTTGTATGGCGATTGATAGCCCTCTTGTTTTAATGGTCATTGCTATTAGTCAATCCATGGATGTAACAGTTCTGCGAACCGATAACTACTGATTATTCTTATCAATATCGATAACCTACATGATTCAGTGCAGGTTTAGTGCCGAAATAGTTTATTTTTACTATAGCATCTAACTGTTTTTCCTTTTCCGGCTTTGCCCGCGTACACCGCGTACAATACAAAATACAATACAGTACAATAATAGGAATGATGACAGATTGCCGGTGCGCCAGCACTCCCTCGTTCCGCGCGCGACTGCGCTCATCACCTTCCTACTCCTCGAACAATCTGAATGTGATTTGTTTGAAAATAGAATAGCGATGCTGATGAATGAATGGAAGAGAGTGCTAGAAAGAGAGCAAGATAAACACCTTGTAGTTCAAACGTATCAATGTGTGGCACATTCTTTTTTTAAATACATTGAATATTCTAAAAAAAAATTGATTCATTGAATATATTCGAAAATAATCGCTCCGAAAGTTGCATACATTGTTTCTTGAACTTTTTGTAGTCACAGTTTAAACAATTCCACGGACCCCTGACAATTTATTCTTTTTTCAATTGTATTAATGAAAACGACAATGGGTGTCGTCTCGTCAAGTTTTCTGCATAATTTAATCTATACTATTATAAAGTTGTAAAAATGAAATGTTTGTATGTTCGTATGTGTCGTTATAGCTTCATCACGCCAAATCGGCTAAACGGATTTCAACTATTTTCGGTACACAGGTAGCTGGGTATCTCCAGATGGTTATAGAATACTTAGTACCCGACTATTCTGAAGAAAAAAAATGGAGGTAATGACTTTTCTACTTCGCGATCGAAGTTGCGGGCGCCTTCTAGTAATGAATATGTTTACAGACTGACGCAGTAGGTCAGTTTGTAATACACATGCTACTTTAAGAAACCCTGTTCTAAACGGTATGTTTTCCGCGAACGAAGTACCTATATTAATAAGATTTTTACATTGCAGACAATGGGTCGGTACGCATTCTGCCTGGTGTTCCTTTGTCTTCTTCTTGGAGCACATTGCCAAGAGAGCAGTAAGTATATATATTATATATTCAACGTAAATGAAATTATAAACATATATCCGACTTATGGAAGTAATTTATTTTAACTCGGCCAAGAAGAAGTTAACACATCGGTTACGAACCGTATATTGTTTGTGACTTTCATGACTTTTAGCTGTGTATGAATATTTCTGATTTCATTTTTCCGACATGTTCATAGACTAGTAGCGCCATCTATTGCGCAGTAGTTGAGCCGATTCAAAGCATTTTTGTGTTGCATTAGCCTAAAGATAAAGGTATTCGTCTACAGTGAAAATTATCTATTTCAACTGTAGATGTCGATTAAAAATACACATTAATAATATAAAAAGATTAATTTAATGTATCACGACGAATCCTTGTAAGCGTTTGAGTTATATACGTTATATGCTTATATTAATATTGACAAAAGTGAACTTTCAAATATTTTATGGTCTAATAAATATAACACGTTTGTTGTGTTAGAGATAAGTGGAAACGAAAAACCCTGCGCAAATGTTCACAACAACTTGTCTAGGTGGGTACTTTTGACGTCACCTATTGTAGAGTAGCAGAACTAATTACTACGTTCACATGCAACTGAACTGGGGTCTTTAGCGCCATCTATTTTAGAGTAGCGGAACTAATTAATAATTATTTTAGATGCAGATTCCAACTCAACGAAACCAGATTCCGGTGAGAACGCCGTTGCGAAAGAGTCCGGGATCTGTCGAGTATGCGTCTGCAAGGACGGGAAAGTGAACTGCAAGGATCAGAATTTGGCTACTTTCTTCACTTTGGAAGAATGGCAAGGTGAGTGTACATCACATGATATAAAAATTTCAGTAGCATACGATGGCTTATGCTCAAATTAAATTGTATAGGACAGTTATGACTGTTATAAGGAAAAAAGGGTTATGTTATGAGTTTTTTCGCCCGCGCGGGCGAAGTTGTAACGTTCCTGTATTTAAACTTTATGCATATTACAAGTAAATACAAAATGTTCAGTTGGGAAGATTAAGTTTCTCAGAGATGTGCATTTTTTCAGATAGTAATACATTATGTGAACTCAGAAATGTTTTATGGGATATCATTATTAGGGTTCCGTACCCAAAGCGTAAAACGGGACCCTTTTACTAAGACTCCGCTGTCCGTTTGTCACCAGGGTGTAATCTCATGAACCGTGATAGCTAGACAGTTGAAATTTTCACAGATGATGTATTTCTGATGCCGCTATAACAACAAATACTAAGAACAGTATAATTTCATGTCTGTCTGTCTATGTCAATAACCAATATAAAATGATCGAATACCGCGTACATTTTGCTTAGGAGTAGGGGCTCTGCTAACACTGGACTTTAAATAGATACGGCCGTTTGTAGTGATTATTTTGTAGGGAACCCTCGGTGCGCGAGTGTGACTCGCACTTGGCCGGTTTCTTAAATACATGACGTTATATTTTTACAGTTCCCTCGTATGAATATATTTTTACTTTGGTCTACAAAGAAAAAAATAAAAGTTAGCTTATTATGTATTTTTTTGTTTCAAAATTTTCTTACTAATCTATTTTGACCAAAGTAAAAATGTATTCATACGAGTGAACTGTACAAATATCAAGACTAGTGTTTAAAGAACTATATATCTAAAAAGCAATATGATTTAAAAATAACTGCTTGTAGATTCTGAGTTCACAGAGGATAAAAATCCAATGTTCGATCTGATGCTTTAAGGCATTCTCTACCAAACAATCACTGAAAGCAAACACGTAGTTTAGAAAATAATCCAATTCCAGGTATTACTGACATCAAACCAACCGTCGTGGACCTCAGCGACAACTCTCTAATAAACGTCACAGCAATGGCCGATCTTCCTATCGAAGAACTGAACCTGTCCTACAACAAACTGGAAAACATCGAGAACGCCAGCTTCCGAGACCTTCAGGAAATGCGTGTGCTAGACCTAAGCCACAATAAGTTGACTTCAAAGCTCAGTCCGCATGCTTTTGAGGTAACGCCATCTATTGCCGAGTAGCCTAAATTATGAAGTGTAGCTAATAAGCTAATCACGTACAAATTTGTTTAAATAAATAATATAATTAAAAAATATTACGGGACAATATTTATACAAAACGAACTAGTCTCATGGTAAGGTCAATAAGGCTTGAGTTATGAGTAGTAGACGAAGATATATTTAATAGATATATAAAGTTATATACATAGAAAACATCCAAGACTCAGGAACAAAATATTTACGCTCATCACACAAATATTTGCCCTTACCGGGATTGAACCCAGGATCTTCAGCTTCGCAGGCAACGTTACTCCCGCTGAGCTAAACCGGTCGTCAATGTGTGTATGTGTATGTGTCAATGGTGTGTATGTGAAAGTAGCGACGTTTATAATAAGATACACCCAAACTCAATCCATATGTTTTTGAGGCAACTCCATTTATCTCCGAGTTGCCAAAGCCTAGTAGCTAAGCTAAGCAGATACACGACACCACTTAAAAATAAGTTATTTGTACATTTTGAGTCCAAATAACGTGCACTATGGAGAAAAATTACAATATAAAACCCTCTGGGAAACTCAAAGTTTCCAATTTATTGCCAATCACTAGCTGTCTGAATAGGGCCATATTATTGCAGGCAATTGCCAATGAGCCGAACGCTTCTAAGGGCTAACCTAGAGACCTACCTACCTATAGGTAAAAGAGCCCCGAAACTCACATTGCCTAGAGGCCTCGGTATGGCATTATCAGGCCCTGTGTTTGAATTCCAGCCTAGATCGCAGTGAAACGCAATTATTTATCTTTCTACTTAGATCTTTGTATCAATACTGTAATGCTACTGCTCCACCTGCGTTAACGTTCATGTTAATTTAAATGTGGAAAACTACACGTTAATTAATGGTCATTAAAATCTGTGGCCACATTACCGGAACTGTGCCGTTAAAGGCTATTTAACCCTATAATATATCGAAAAAACTGCCACCCGAGCTATCGCTTAACGTTTAACGTCACAAACAGTGCCACATCCCGTTTAGGGCACTAAACTGTTGGCCACATCTGTGTAATGTCATGTTTAACGCCTTTATTAACGCGTTACGATGCAGGTAAGCAGTAGCAGAATAAAAACTGGATTTTTTCACATTAAAAATTATAATTAAAATAAACCTACAATAACCTAGCCACAACATCACTGTAATGCAGTGACCATCTCTCACCACTCTCTCTTATAGTCTGTTTATATTCCAGGGTAAATTCTCAGCTGAAGAATACGAGCCCCTGGCCTCCATGCGGATCCTGAACCTGGCCTACAACGAGTTCCACTCCCTCCACCAGGACCTGTTCGAGCATCTACCCGAACTGACATCTCTGGACCTCACTGGGAACCCGTTGACCACCATTGACCATGTCACCTTGATTGCGATTTCTAGCTTGCCTATGTTGAGGGTCAGTATCTGGCATAGACCATGAAATATTAAATGATGCTTCGATGACCCTTGATGCCCTGGCATGCCTCGGCCTTGGGGCTGTCAAAGTCCTTGTGAAAACTAAAAATAAAATTACATAAATAAAGTTTTAATGAAAATTCTCCAGGACCTCCGCCTGCGCTCCTGCCAGCTCACCGAGATCCCTGACAAGTTCCTCCACACCCCTCGCTACTTGGAACATCTGGACCTCAGCGACAACCAGCTCACCATGGTTCCCCAGGAGCTGGAAGAGACCAAGAACCTCGTCTACCTGAACCTCAACCAGAACCCTATTGTTGAGCTGGATATGAACAAAGAGGATGCACTGTAAGTATGTGGACTTTAGGGACAACCAGTTGACCATGGTTCCTCAAGAGCTAGAAGAGACCAAGAACCTTTTCTACTTGAACCTGAACCAGGCCCCTATTTTTGAGCTGGATATGAAAAAAGAGGATGCACAGTAAGTATTTAGACTTTAGCGATAACCAGCGGACGATGGTTCCACTGATCAAAAACGTCGTCTACCTGAACCTCAACCAGAAAAGCCTGCAAGCCCTTTCGTTGAGCTGGATATGACCAAAGATGAATGTACTGTAAGTATCTGGACTTTAGCGACCACCAGCTGACCATAGTTTCCCAGGAACTAGAAGAGACAAAGTACCTCACCTACATGAACCTCGACCAGAATCCTACTTATTATTGAGCAGGATATGAATAGAGAGGTTGCACTGTAAGTACCTATCTGTATATATAGTCCACATGGACCTTAGTGTACCAAAGACCTCAAGAACCAAAGCACACTAACGAGCTGGTGCTATTCCTCTGATGCCTGTGCCTTAACTGAAAATATTTTTGGTCCACATAATAGGGACTTAATAGAAAGAAGTTTAGGAATTTCCCTGGTTTCACGTGATCAAAACTGCACTATTTAATTTTCAGTGGTTTCCCAATACTGCGCAAACTGCAAGAACTCCACATGTGCAACATGGGGTCACTTGAGCGCATCGGCGCCGGTGCACTGAACGGGCTCCAGACGTTGCAGAAGCTGCACCTCAGCTTCAACCCCAAGCTGGCCGACATTGACCCGAAGGCGCTCGCCCGCGCGGACGACATCGGGGAGACCTACGACTGGCCTCTCGTCAAAGAGGTAAGTGTATGTCTTCATCAAGTTAACGGAAGAAGGGACAGAGGAAGAACAAGATTAACTTACTATAGGAAAAGGTGGGCACTGTGTCGTATCAGGACACCAAAAGGCTAACGGGTGATTAGGAAAAGATAGGCGATTACTCCACCAAGAAGAGCAAAACGCTTTAGTTACGAACAACGTGTACTGGAAAAACGGGATTCCCGCAGAATGCATCAGTCATTACTGGAGTTTGTTCCACGTCACTTTCCTGGTAAAAAGTAAATAGGTGTCCTTTTCTCGGATTATACGAGGTTTATGCCATTATTGTTTCTTCCTATTCGCTATTCTGCACAAAATAAATTCCACACTGCTGAGTTTGATCACATGCGTAATGCTCCACAATCATTATTTCTACGCAATCTTGTTTCTTCCTATCTTGATTCTGCACGATATGAATTCCACAAAACTGAATTTAATCACATGCGTTACACGATTCTGTATTTTTTTTTAAATCTCATATATAAAGATAGAAATTAAGATAGTATCGTGAAGTATAACGCTCTAAAATGACTCCTACAAATAAAGCCGCAGAAAAAATCAAACATTCAATATTACTATTCGTTGGATAGCTGAGGAACTGTGGCTAACATTACACCTCGTTTCAGCTATACCTCCAATCCAACAACTTATCCGAGATTGACCGGCGCCTCCTCTCCCGCTGGGACCTGGTGGAGAAGCTTGACGTCTCCGGGAATCCCTTCCTCTGTGACTGCTCCACGCAGTGGATGGTAGACCAGTTGGTGCCCATCATTGAGCATCAGGGGGTCAACGAGTCGGAAAAGCTTGCGTAAGTTGAAGAGAAGAGCAATCATCAACTAAGAATTAATTTTTGGACGTAAATTTTCCCCTAATGGCCAGGTCTGCGCCCCAGTATCCATCGAACTTCTCCTCATCATCCTCAACATCATCGGTTTGCCTTGTGAACAATTAAGCTGTGTCTTCAAGTTCGGGTGCGTCATTCAATAACTCGTCTGCCCCATCAGGCATCAGCATCCTTAACTTAATCAGCAGTCTTTGTTCTAATTTCAAATATCTCCCGTGGTGTGGACACAAATTTATTATTATATACGAAGACTGAAGAGATCGTAGTGTATATGAGCGATACTCCGAGTCGAGCCATTTTGCATGACTCGGTGGTATTTTTATTTTCATTATTTTTGTATCCGTCATTAATTTATGAAAACAGGCTAAAAATATAAAAATATTGGTAATAAAGGCCTACCTGTGGATTTGGTGGTTCATGGGATATTTGAGATTTTACAATCACCGAATTCCAAGACTCTCACCGATATCAATATTCATATAAATGCTGACACATATATATACGTATCAATACTAGAATCATCTTGATTGAGAATCGTGAGGTTTGGAGTCTCACCACGGGTATTTAAATTTTTAATGAGAGTAAGCTAAGACACCTTCACAGAGTGTGTCCCGGGGTTTTCCCAATCGGCTACCTGACACCACAAACTTCAACTTGCGAAGCATATCGCAGTTAAAGACTTACCTAGATGTTTAGTTATTTGAATTTAATATTATAAACGTGGAAGTATGTAGGTACGTTCCACTTAATCTCAAAAACTACTGGACTAATTTTTATGAAACTTTCCAGTTATGTACCTTATATATCAGAATAGGACACAGGCTATAATGTATGTCAAATTTCATCCCTTTTAGGGATGAAAAAGGGGATGAAAATTTGTATAGACAGTAAATATTTTTCTACGCTTAGGAACTTGACATCTTGGTTCTGGTATGCTACACATTTAAATAAGTAAAATATCGAGTTTTGGGGAAAGACATAAGCTACTTTTTACCCCGGAAAAATAGCTTTTATCCGCGATAAAAGAATCTAAGGCGGACGAAGTCGCGAGCGGCCTCTAGTTTTATATATATATAAGTTAATAAGGGTCGGATAATATATGGAAAGGCTTGTAAGGTATGGAAGAGCAAATAATTTGAATTTACTTTTACTAAATGAATAACTTCTCCAGGTGCCAGGAGCCGATTGAGATGCGAGGCTACACCATGAAGCACCTTCACGACATCCACCGCACCATGCGCTGCGTGGACAAATATGGCAACAGGCCAGAGCGAGATGGAGCTATCCTTCTTGGTACACTCATTGGTAAGTACTTTTTCTCCATCATCTTGAGCAGAGAGCCTCCTCCTTCTCACGCCGTATTCCTTATCGCTGAGGGCCGTGATTCCTCTGTTGCGGAACCAACTTTTCTTTAACTCAAATTCGCCACCTTGTCCAATCTTTAACGTTTTTACGGTGTTTATTTTTTGTCATTGTCGTCTCAGCAAATATCTTTAAAATAAATGATATTCAGAATTAACTTTTCATGAAACCGAATGATAGCCCCAAGGCTGACTTTATTTTGGTCGAAGTTATCACGTCTTGTGTTTTCGTTGTAGCGATAATCGTAAGGCAACAATGACTATTCAACCGAGCGTCAAAACGCTCGATGATTTGCCAACCTATATCTGTCCTTTATATCGTCGAGCGCATTATAAGTTTGATAGATGAACGGAATTGGTCTGACCATTCGATTGGACTACAAGTACTATGACCTATAGAACGAGTAGAGACGGGATCCTAAGTAAAAAGCTATTATGAACTTTTACCGCGCGCCCAGTGGATGACAACAGACCAGAACGAAATGGATCTACTTCTCGGTACACTCATCGATAAACATTCTTCTTTCCATCATGTTGAGCAGATTCTAAAGCTCAATTTTAATGTTATATTATTAATGGCTGATACACCTGTTAATATCGACCATTTGAAAAGCAGTCGGTAAGCAGCCTTCAATCTGTCACTATGATCACCTATTAGTTATAACAGGTCCAGGTAAACTTAGTAAATCCAAGGTACCTACTTTATTAAGTGTTCGTTCTTGAAGAATCATCTCCTTTTTTTAGGACTCCGTACCCAAAGGGTACAACGGGACCCTAATTACTAAGACTCCGCTGTCCGTCTGGTCACCAGGCTGTATCTCATAAACCAATTGAATTTTTCACAGATGATACATGTATTTCTTTCTTTGACGACCGGTTTAGCTCAGTGGGAGTAACGTTGCCTGCGAAGCTGAGGTCCTGGGTTCAAATCCCGGTAAGGGCAAATATTTGTGTGATGAACATTTGTTCAAATATATCACAAATATTTGTTCCTGAGTCTTGGATGTTTTCTATTTATATAAGTAATATGTCTATTAAATATATCGTCGTCTAGTACCCATAACACAAGCCTTATTGAGCTTACCATGGGGCTAGTTCGATTTGTGTAAAATTGTCCCGTAATATTTATTTATAATATTTATTTATTTTTGTTGCCGCTATAACAACAAATAATAAAAACAGTATAATTTTATGTCTGTCTGTCTATGTCAGTAACCAATATAAAATGATCGAACACCGCGTACCTACATTATGCACGCAGGTGCATAATGCTAACACAGGATTTCCATAGATACTGCCGTTTGTATCATATATTTTGTACGGAACCCTCGGTGCGCGACTCCGAATCGCACTTGGCCGGTTTTTTAGATTACCAACCAACTTAAATCATCTTTTACCTTCGACTTATAATTCGTCTTTAATTAAACCTACAACACAACTTTGTACGAATCAATGTTCTATCTTTAAATTTTCCGCAGGTGTCCTGCTAGCTGTTCCCATCATGCTTTCGCTGATGCTGCTCTGGAGAAAAGGGTACTTCGGCTGGCTGGGCTTCCGAGGACCGGCCGACGTGTCCAGGGCCTTCTACAAGCGGGCCCCAGCTGACGACAACTATATATAATCCAATTTACATTCAAGATAGTAATGGGCAATTGCTGAAGCAATTCATAATTTTCCTAAACTGAGAAACATTTCAGCTGTAGAAACATTTCAATTGTTTTTGGAACGTTATACCAAGGACCATTATAGCAATTTGAAATACTTTGGTTTGTGTTAAACAATTAACGCTGTTATAATTGTACCGAAAAACATAGTGCAGTAACAATTAGTTCATAAACAGCCAATAATAAATAAATCGTAACGTTTGAATAATGTGACACGCTAGCAAATTGTAAATAATAATTCTTATACATAGATGGCGTTGTACATATCGGGGAACGGCTTTTTGTATGGAGATGGTCCGTCCTTTTGTTTTAATGGTCCTTAGTTATGCTTAATGTTAAAGTTCACTTAAGTTTCTGAAACACTTCCGTCACAATTACGTCCATTGGTCTAATGACACGTGATTTTTTTGGCACCATTTCGAATTTCCAACATTTTAAATCGAGTCCCTTTTTATTAATTTATTATGAAACCCAAAAACGTTTATTTTTTTATAGCTGTTGCGTACATGTATTTTCTATGCAGTGCAACCAATACTTCAAAAGTATTAAGATGTAATTTAAGGTTAACTGTAATTAGGTTACGTAAGATTTAAAGGTAATATATAAAATGTTTGAATAAATGAAATTTTGTTATACTGCTGTTTTTTTCTGCTGTCAATTATCTTGAAAAAAAAATAAACATTTAAATTTTTATTATTATTATTTAAAGTTGAGCTGTCTGTCCTTGTGGAAAGTTTCTAGTTAAATAAAAAAAAACTATTTATTTTGAGACAATTTGGTGGTCCATACGATGTTAACAAAATGGGAATACTTAATAATCTATGTTAGTTGTTCACCGAAATGCGCGCGCACTCGGGGCATGCAGCTCATTGAACCTGCCTAGTACGACGCTGTCCTGCCTGCCCGCCGCTAGTGTTTGGCAAGCGAAACATGACATTAAAAATATGCGGTAAATTTGAAACAATCATGACCTGGCAATACGGAATGCATAGAAACGAAGTAGGTTTTATAATTTGACAGCTTTTTTTATATGTAAAATTGTTGCCATGTAAAGAATTCTCTTTCAAGGTCATTATCATGTTTCTCTGGCCAAACTCTACCTGCAGGAGACTGTTAGGGCTCCCCCTTACTCGGCTTATAAGAGACCCAACTTGAGCGCAAAAAATATACATCAAAAATTTCATTTTTATTTAGCGTAGGTATTACACATACCTACTGGAGATCAAAAATATTTTCTTCACATGCTCGAAAAGGCCGCATTGCCTGCGCGTAGCAGGGCTGAAGTAATCGTTTTTTAGCACGTCATGCTCTCTATAATTTTTAAACCTTAGAAAAGGATGATAATTTCAAATAAATATCGTAACGGACTATGGAGGTCACTAAATCGAAAAATATTTTTATTTTTTGTATGTTTGTATGTGTCGTTGCGGCTTTATCACGCCGAATCGGCTGAACGGATTTGAATTATTTTTGGTACACGGGTAGCTGCTTATCTCCAGATGGTTAAGTATAGTATAATTTTTACCCGACTACTCTGAAGAAAAACAGAGGGGTTATGACTTTCTCTCCTCCGCGGACGAAGTTGCGGGCAGTTTACTTTAAAATAAGCAACTCCTGGCGATAATTAGGCAACTTAACTTACTAATTCAACGGTAAAAAACACTGTTACTTTTTCGGCTTCATGTTTTTTAAAAGAGTAAGTATGTTACGTGAACTCTCTTAAATTAAATTTCGCGTTTTCTGGGGAGATGCTCTATAGTAACCCCAAAATTCAGTTTAAGGGACGAAAGTAAGTATTTCTACAGACATACTTTCTCAAATACCATGGCTTTAAAGTCGACATCCCGCTTCTAAGAAGTTCACCGGACATAATTCCGGATACGTAAATAAGAATTTCCTGAGATGTATAGTGTCATGATGAGTCATGACACTGATAGTTGATTAAGTGCGAGGAATAGAAATAGTTTTGCTAACAGTACAAAAGTAAGTATTTCTACGAACACACTTTCTCACATATTAGGGATTTAAAGTTGACGTCCCCGCTTCAAAGAAGTTCACCGGACATAATTCCGGATACGTAGATAAGAATTTCCTGACATGCAAATCAGTGTTATGATGGATCATGACACTGATAGCTGATTGAGCGCGAGAAATAGAAATAGTTTTGCTAACAGTACATGTAAGTTTTTCTAAATAAAAGCACACTTTCTCATATATTTTGGATTTAAACTTGACGTCCCGCTTCAAAGAAGTTCACGGGACATAATTCCGGATACGTAGATAAGAATTTCCTGACATGCAAATCAGTGTTATGACGAATCATGACATCATGACACGGATAGTTGATTGAGGGAAATAAAATAGTTTTACTAACAATGCGGATATAAGTATTATTATCTATATGTAATAATAATGGATATCACACGATCGATTTGCTAGTTATGGAGAGTGACGCATTCCTATTGTAATAGCCAAAAAAACTGTCGTCTAGTATCTCAATACAATAGTAGATTGTTTGACAAGGGGCTAAAATAATCCATTATGACACGAAGTGATTATTTGGACGAGCTCACGAAGTGAGCAAGGACAAATATGTCTGAGTGTCATAATGGCTTTTAGCCACGTGTTAAACACTCTGCTTTTCACTTCGACTGCGAGAAAATAAAAAAGACTACTAAATATACTATTTTAGTCTCGCTTCGTGAAGCTAATATGACCTACTTTTTGAGCAGGAGAAGTGAAAAAGCCTTATAAACTAAGTTGACCATGGGACTAGTTCGATTTGTGTAAAATTGACCCTTAATATATAATATTTACTAAAAAGTGCCTGCAACTTAGTCAGCGGAGGAGAAAAAAATCATTACCCTCTTTATCCGTAGTGGAGTAGTTGAAAACTGTTTAGCCGTTTTGACGTGATGAAGCCACCACACAACACAAACACAAATCGATTTTTTTTTCTCAGTGAACTTCAAACGGTCCTTATAATTTTTTTTAAATAACTTCAATGTGAAGGCATTTATTTTTACAACTCAGATTTATAACAGTCATTTCGACCTTTGTACCTACCTATTTGCGCTTGATAACTTCTCTCGCTCTTACAAGTCATCAAACAGTGATCGACTGTGCTATTTAATCAATCAATACACATAAATTTACCGTTTAGCCAATAAAAGATCATTCCTATAACAATATTCTGCCATTGCAAGTGATTCTGGACCTAAATTTAATTCAGCGTATGTCTGTATTGCTATAGCAAGACGATGTAAAACCGTTGGTCTGCTTATCTTAAGATAGCCAAATCTATACTTCCTTGCCAAAGAATAACATATATCGATTCTCAGAAGTGACATACTCGTACGAACCTAATATTTAATGATTGCGTAATTTTAAAAAGGAAAAAGAGATTGTACTTAGATACATTTTTAGAAAATTTACAAGCTTTTATTTCACGTGCCATGTTTGAAGGTATGTATATGTAGGTAGTGATTTAAATTTTGCCAGTTAAATTTGGCCTACTTCCCGGTTTCCGAAACTTGCACACTCTTATATAAGTTCGATCATTGTTCAATATTATGATACCAGATTATTATTGATTATTTTGTTATTGTGCTAATCAAATTAATGAAGGTGAGCACAAAGTAAATTATTATCATGTTAATAAAGGGGAGCACGAAGTCAATATTTCTATCAAGTTAATAAAGGTGAGCACAAACTCAATATTATCATGTTAATAAAGGGGAGCACGAAGTCAATATTTCTATCAAGTTAATAAAGGTGAGCACAAACTCAATATTATCATGTTAATAAAGGGGAGTACGAAGTCAATATTATCGCGTTAATAAAAGAGCGGTAAAGTACTGGTAATTTGACACAGAATTGATTTCTTTTTGGGACACATTTTATTATTTAATAATTTTCTTCTGTTTCCGCGATTATTACTCATGGAAATAAAACAATTTTAACGGATTGTATCGCATATATTACCTTATTTGAGTTCCGGACGTTTCGAAAGCTTTTCAGCTTTCCACGGTCACGGGTTGACTGAGAAAAGATATACTTTCCTCTGCCAAAGTTACAATTTGTTCAAACTACCCACTTTTAGAAAACAATAAATAAAAGTGTACATACATGCCCGATGGGCCTAATCTGTAAGGACAGTTACAAATGTGCCAGAAGGGCTTAATTATTTTATTTTAATAATTTACCAAGCAGCATTTCACAAAATGAGGCGTACTGAGGAGAAAAGAACCGCTGCAAAGAAAAACTCCCAGACTACCTCGTGACTAATTATATTATTTTAAAAAACAAAGACCAACCCGTGACGATGGAAAGCTGAAAAGCTTCCGAAACGTCGAGAATTCAAATGAGATAAATATATGCGATATAATCAGTTAAAATTGTTTTCTTTAAATTTTATTATTTATTAAAATAGATCTATCTATCATCTCTCTATCATAAAAGCCGTTAATCTGAGATACGAAGTGGGTGTACACGTTTTCGTAAAAATGCTCATATATATGTAAATTAATACCTATCTAAGTATGCGAATATAATCTTTGGCAACTTTTTTGATGTCAAATCGTTATCTTCAAGGGCTTAAATCTTCGTCAGTCGGCGTAGTGAGCACGCCACACAAAACATGGACTGTAGAGTCTGTTATTTGTTTTTATTGATTAGTTTAGTGAGAACGCAGGATGCAGGTAAGTGAACTTGTAAAAAGGCCGATATTATTACATAGGCTGCCCAAATTTTCTTTTAACGTAGCTAAGAACCATTATTTGCAATCGCAGCCATACAATAAAACGCGTTCGAAAGGTAGAATGTCACAGACAGACGCACACATGGCTACGTGCATTTTCATAAAAACGTGTACCCCCACTTGTTGCCTCAGATTATGGACTTTTTTGGTTTGTTTTGCTCAGAATCAAGAGTAGTAATAAGTCGTGATTTTGTACGAGCGTTAAATAACTGACGATCTGATTTTTCAAATATTTTTTTGGATACTTACTTACTACTTACTCCCTGGCGCAGTGACCCAAAATGTGTCTTGGCCTCCAATACGAGTGCACGCCACTCATCCCTATCTTCTGTGATTGCCTTCCACGACCCAGCTTGAAGCTCACATAGATCAGCCTCAACGTCAGCCCAACGGTATCTGGGGCGGCCGACCGCGCGTCTCCCTGTCGGTTTACCCTGATAGGCTCTTTTAACGGCATGGTCGTCACCCATTCGTTCCAAATGACCAAGCCAACAAAGTCGATGCGCCTTCATTACTCCGATGATATTCGGTTCCGCGACAAGATCTTCAATTTCAGCATTTTTGCGAATTCTCCAACTGCCATCGAGTCTGTGAACTGGGCCGAGGATTTTACGGAGGATTTTCCTTTCAGCCACTAACAGCTTTCTCTCCTCCTTAAGTGTCAGTTTTGGACACTTACTTATTTATATTTACCTACTTGATACTGAGTAAAATTAACCCAAAAAGTCCATAATCTGCGTCAACAAGTAAGGGTACACTTTTTTTAAAAGACCTTTATGTCACTATAGGTATGTTACAAGATCTTTTGCATTTTAACCGGCTCAAGGTCTTGTAACAAGTAGTGAATTTGAAGATAAGCTGACTGGGCTCTTTATATCAAAAGACCGTGTGCCCCGGCAAGGCTCAAGGCACTGGTTCAAATCCAGTCGGGGTCTTGAATTTTTTCATGTTTTACATCTTTGAATTTTAAGAATTTAAAGATACATTATAAACAAAGATCAGAAACAAATGAAATTTTTTTTTGACGATACTGGACTTGAACTAGTGCCTTGAGCCAGACCGGGGCAGCACGCTCTACCATCTGAGCTAATCGTCCATACCAGTAGTCGACGAATTTTGTCATCTGTTCTTGCTTATGGATCTCTGTATGGTGCATCCGACTCTTTAGCAGAAATGGAAATTATGGATGGAAAAATTAAAAGATACATGTTATACTAATCGGTCTAGTAAGTATCTTGCAATTTTATTAGTAATAATTTGACAGATTAGGTAGGCACGGATCTATATCGGAATCCCTAAAGTTGTTTGTTTTAATGTATCGTTTGTCCTAACGCATTTTTTATAAAACTGTAAACTTTTCAGGATTGTTATAAAACAAACCCAACCTAACCTCACCTAATCTATACGGTAATCTTTTGAAAAATCTTAAAGAATTTACAGTTTTTGAAGAAAATGCGTTACACTATAGGACACATGACATTAGGAATTTCGGACGAGACCCAGTAGGTACATTATAAAGTTGTAAAATTGAAATGTGAGATAAACATTAAATCAATTTTTAATAAAATATGTGAAATGGGCTATTTGAAGATATAGTTTTTGAAGATATAGTTTTTGTATGTGTATTTGCGACCGCAACACGTTAAAGTTTCTGTACGAATTTCAACTATTTTTGGTACAAATAAAGACAGCTGGATATCCGAGGACAGTTATAGGATACTTTTTGCCCGACTATGCGAAGCCATAAAGAGTGCTGATTTCTTACGAAAATCTTGATGTTTACCATCACGATCTTCGTGATTTTTAAAGTGAATTTCATTTTGACGGCAGAAAATGCAAAATGCGAAAGATCTTGTAACAAATACTGACAAAATTTCGAAGACATGCTGACTGGGCTCTGTAGCTCAATTGGCAGAGCGTGCGCCGGTACTGGTTCAAATCCAGTCGGGGTCTTGAATTTTATTCATTATTTAGATCTTTGTAAGGTTATAAAACCTTTCAAAAATAAAAATAGATACAGGGATGGGTAAATTCGAAGCGGATGGCACAGTGCTCGCTGGTGGAAGGTTGACCTGGTCGACGCGTAATAGAGAGATACCGGTTCGAGTCCTGGCGTGACCACGTGCGAGAGTAATCGTATTTTTCTTTGCGCTTTGACTTGTATCTATATCGCAATAGATCTTTGTATTTTAAGAACATAATGATATTATAACGCTTTTCTCCTCCATTATATAACAAAGTTACGGGCTCCTTATAGTGAATAAATAAATATTTTCGTCATAATCTGAGATAATGTTACACTGATAAGATGATTCATTGACTTAGTAAAATACTATACACATTCAAATATTCTTACTGACGTAGTTTTATCTTATCAGTCAGTAACTTTCAGAGGCCTCCTGTCAATCGTAAAATTAATCCGCCTTGCCTTGTATATTGCATTTGTACAGTTTCTTTGACTGATGCCGGTAGGCGAAACTAAAGCGGAACTTCCTTGGGTTTGACGTTTCGCGGCGGAGGTGTGCTACCGGTATAAGGGTCAACTAGGGTGATTGGACGGGGTAAGATAGAAGTGAGGGGTAGTTCGAAAACGCCTTTAAGAGCATTTTCGGTAATTTTGTGTGTAGCTAGGTACTTTTGATCTATACAGTCGAGCATATTGTACACATTTCACAAATATGTATCGAAACAAAAATACGACATACAAACACAATGTTTCTAGATCCTGTGTCCTCGTAACACAGAAATATTCAAAAAAAGTTCGGTTCTCAATGAAAGCTTGTCACTAAAATGTAATTTTTGAACGATTTTTTCATGCATACAGAAGTGCCCCTCGGCGTCGTCTGCTCCACGTGCGCTTGCGCAGACAGCCGCGTGGACTGTGCAGGGAAAGATATTCGGTCATCATTCTCCGTAGAAGATTGGAAAGGTTCGTCATACCAATCAATCATACCACTATGTCAAGAATTATTCAAAAATGTTTAAGAAGGTGTGCATAGCCGCTAAGGCAAATTATATTAGTTCTAAACTCAAAATGTCTGACAATAAAATGAAAACTGTTTGGAATATTATTAACAGAGAAACTGGTAAAACAAAAACTCGCAATAGTCAAGTCAACATTATGACAGGAAATGGTCAGAACGATGTTGCCTCGGCATTCGAGGATTATTTTTCCAACATTGCAATTAATACTACAAGATATCTTCAATCATCTGCGACCGAAGCCCATTTGTTACTTAATGTTAATTTTAACAAATGCAATGTAAGCTTTGAATTTAGTCAAGTAAATTCAATAGACGTTATTAAAACATTTAAGTCACTGAATTTAAAGAAAACAGAGGATTTATGGGGAACTTCAGTAAAAATTGTTCATCATATCATAGACTCAATTGCACCCTATCTAGCCTTGATTTATAATAATTGCATATCAGAGGGCGTGTTTCCAGATCTTATGAAACTTAGTAAAGTCATACCTCTTTTTAAATCAGGTGACTTGAGTGTAGGGAATGCAAACCAGTTTTAACCGAAACCGGGTAACCGGTTTTAACCGCCCATATTGGCCAATTTTAATACCCGGTTATTAATTAGAAAACCGGGTTCGGTTTCGGTTATTTTTATAGATATATTTGGTTCATTATATGATTTTTATTTCATTTTTTAATTAATTTGTCTGTGATTTTGAAAGGATAGATTATATTAACATATTTTAGGTACTTCAATTTTAGTATATTAGGAAATTACTAAAAGCATTTCAAGCGCGATCAATTTCCTATTGCATATTTGGAACAAATATATGACAATGACATAAAATTTTACAATTATTGCGGCTCATCTCTTCAATATAGGCCACAGGAACCTGATAATGATTGAACCGAAGAAGCAGTGAGAACTTTTTTTATGAATGTTTTTAATACTTCAGAATAAATATAAAACTACATGAGAAAACTCTACCTAGTTGGCAGCCGATGCCACACCGTCAACTTCAACATCATATAACGTGATATCGTTTTCTAGTAAAAAAAACTGCATAACAAAAATTATGTCATTGCAAATAGCTTTAAAGAAAATGGCAGCTAACGGAGATAGTATTAATGTAATGCATGCCAACAGTTATTCTCAACGTTGATGCTGATCGTGTGTTTTAACCGCCGGATATTCATTTCTGCAGTAAATCAAGTTATGTGTCTAAATAATAGGGTTTTTGATACTAAAAAAAATGTAGAGGAATATATAAGATCCTGATAAAACAAGCAAAATAAAAAACTACGTTTAAATTTTGAGTTCGATATCTTACATGTAGCTTATTTTATGAGTCTTTAAAGTGCGGCGGGAAATTCCATTTTTAAAGTATGAAAATATTAATAACTAATAATACCATTCAATAAACAATAAAATGTTTTGTTATTTATGTTATAAAACCATTTCGATAAATGCAAGTTTTAACATAGCTGCAGAACAAAGTTCTTATTTATTGAAATAAAACAATGTAACGGATTATATCGCGTATATTATCTCATTTTAGTTCCCGACGTTTCGGAAGCTTTTCAGCTTTCCATGGTCAGGGGTATCTGCGACGATCAACATCTGACTGCTGAGTTGCAGAATGTCAAACGTGCGCTTCGAGCCAACGAGCTCCAGATACCACGTTCCAAGCAGAATCCCAGTATGAAGAAACCAACAGTCGAGCATAAACCTGCCGTATCACCATATGTGAAAGGGGTCACAGACAAGATCGGAAATATCTTGAAGCGTGCTTCTATAAAAACATATTTCAAGCCGTTGAAGAAGGTGTCTCAATACCTTAGACCCGTGAAGAGTAGCACCCCTTTGCAGAGTGCAGGCATTTATAAGCTGGACTGCGAGTGTGGTCCTTCATACATTGGTCAAACGAAACGCAGTGTATCAACCCGGGTGAAAGAGCACATAGCAGATGTCAAGCACCGTCGGTGTAATAGGTCTGCAGTCTGTGAACATGTCATTGACAAACCAAACCACTCAATTAAGTTTGATAAACCTTCTATCCTTGCCAAAAAAATATATATTTTCCCAGAATGCTACGCGACGCTATTGAGATTAAAAAGCATCCTAATTTCAATAGAGAAGATGGATTGCCACTACCACCGGCTTGGGATCCTGTAATACATCTCATCAAGGAAGAAGCGAGACACAGGACTGCAAAACCTTAATTTCCGAACGGTGTAAAATGTCTTACCTGTTTAAAAAGTAGTTTAATAGTCTCTGTTTTTTAAATATTATAATTAGTAATGAGGTAGCCTGGGAGTTTTTCTTTGCAGCGTTTCTTTTCTCCTCAGTACGCCTCATTTGTGAAATGCTGTTGGTAAATTATTAAAATAAAATAATTAAGCCCTTCTGGCACATGTGTAACTGTTTTTACAGCTTAGGCTCATCTGGCATGTATGTACACCTTTATTTGTTTTTTCAAATGCACAAATTGTAACTTTGACAGAGGAAAATACATCTTTTCTCAGTCCACCCATGACCATGGAAAGCTGAAAAGCTTCCGAAACGTCAGGAACTAAAATGAGATAATATACGCGATATAATCCGTAAAATTGTTTTATTTCAATGAGTAATAATGGCGGAAACAGAAGAAAATATTAAAGTTCTTATTTTACCTATACAAGATAATAGCGTGTGACGTCACATGCTTGAAGGCTTTAGTATGAAGCGTTTTTTGGGAAAGTCCGAAAATGTGCTTTAAACGTTGTATCTCGGGGAGTTTTTATGATATTGGAGTAGTTTTTTTACCAATATTTCTAATATTAGGACGTCGTTTTATAACATACCATAAAAAATTGACAAATAGTATATTCTAAAGTTTTATATTCTTTCAAACATAATAAATAATTAATAGTGTAGATTTGATGTAAATCCGCTAATACTAATGATGCCATACGATTTTGCCATTTAAACTTGTTACACTTTTGGCATTATTGTCTGTCAAAATGGGTTTCAGTATTAATTCAGTAGACTTAAGTAACTACGTGTCTATCGTACTAAAGTCTAAAAGCTTATCATTATCATTCAAATGCTACTGTTACAAAAGTTAGTCGTTAATATGAAAGTAACAGACAGATTTGCACAGCTTAATATCCATTTTAGACATGTATTTCCACGATTTCTGCAAAAATAAGATATAATAACCGAAACCGGTTTTAGCCGGTTATCGGTTATTTTTAGATCATAACCGATAGAATACCCGGTTATGAAATTTTACCGGTTATTGCATTCCCTACTTGAGTGACTTGACTAATTTCCGTCTGATATCTATACTACCTGTATTAAGTAAAGTTTTCGAAAAGTTAATGTTGATGGATCTGCTGGGACACTTCAATAGAAATAAACTACTTAGTAGTAAACAGTTCGGTTTCACAAGGGGACGTTCCACGGCTGATGCAGCATCTGTACTCATCAAATATATTTACAACATCCGGGAGAAATCTTGTGATGCAATTGGAGTTTTTTGTGACCTTTCTAAGGCATTTGATTGCGTTGATCATGGAACACTCATTTTGAAATTAGAACATTATGGCCTGTCTATAAATGCCTTAAGCCTTTTGTCTTCATATCTCAGCAATAGAACACAAACAGTTGTTGTAAATGGAACCCAATCCAGTGGAGCTGCAGTTAAGCTAGGAGTGCCACAGGGCTCTATCTTAGGGCCATTTCTATTTTTAGTTTATATAAATGACTTACCATCTATAGTAGAAAATCTTTCTGATATAGTACTATTTGCTGATGATACATCATTAATTTTCAAAGTTGACCGGAAAGCAACAGACTATTCCGAAATTAATAGTGTGCTAGTTAAAGTACTTGACTGGTTTAATATTAATAATCTGGTGTTGAATGCTAAGAAAACGAAATGTGTTAGATTTGCTTTACCGAATGTTAGAGCGGTGGATTCTGCTATATCGCTCAATGGTGAATGTTTAGAAATGGTGGATAGGGCATTATTCTTAGGTATAACACTGGACAAGAACTTGCAATGGAGTCCCCATTTAGCAGTACTTGCAGGTAAATTAAGTTCAGCAGCTTACGCTATTAGAAAAATTAGACAATTGAGCAATGTTGATACTGCTCGCTTAGTATATCATAGTTATTTTCATAGTATCATGTCATACGGTATTCTGGTTTGGGGCAAAGCGGCTGACATACAGACTATATTTGTGTAACAAAAAAGAGCGATTCGTTCTATATATAACTTGAACTCCCGTGACTCCTTAAGAGAACTTTTTAAAGACATCAACATATTAACCGTAGCGTCTCAATATATTTATGAGAATATTATTTATGTTATTAAGAACCTAGAGTCTTTTATTAGGAATTCAGATATCCACAATTTTAATACTAGAAATAAAAACAAAATCGCTATTAGAAAGTTCCGCGTTCGTAAAGTAGCCAAATCATTCGTAGGCCAATGTATACATTTTTATAATAGGCTACCAGATGATGCTTTGAAATTATCGTTTCCAGCTCTCAAAAAGTACTTAAAAGAGTCCCTAATGGCAAAGGCTTATTATAGGGTAGAGGACTATTTAACAGACAAAAATGCATGGCCCAAAACAGATACCAAATAATTTACTTTCTACCGGGACACGGTTCTTATAAGGTGGCATATCAAACGTATGTAAGTTGTTTTAAATAAAAATCACTATTTTGCTTTTTTATATTCTAGTTTTTTTTTTTTTTACTTTTATAAGTTTTGATATGTTTCCTTGAAGAACTACGCATTGAGTTTATACTCAAAACATATATTTAGGATAGGCTAAGCACGAATATTGTAATAGATATAAGAGTTATTTCGAAAAAATGACTGACTGTTGAGTTTGTTTCGGCTTTCTTCTCTTCAGTGGTCTCCTCTTGGGAAACGCCGTAGAGTCAGACTTGTAAAAGTGCCCTTGTGGCCTACTTACAGAATAAAGATCATTATTTCATTATTTCGTTATTTCACGGAACCTAATAATCCTGCACCAACTACATATTTCTGTAACCCATATATCTCTAAAATGTTGCTATAGAGAGTACAAATCGCTGGCCCAATATTACAAGGTTCTATGTTGCATTTTCAGGGTGATTAAAATATGTTCAAACTTCAATAAGTTAAAAGTGAAATATAGAACCCTGTAATATTGGGCCAGCGATTTGTACTCTCTATAGCAACATTTTAGAGATTTAATCTTCCATAATGTTTAAAGAAATAACGTATTACAAAAAATTGCACAAATGGCAGAAATTACTGGTTTTATCGTGTACGTAAGTTATTTAAAAAAAATACTAAGTAGCCCTTATACCCCTTGCAATAGCGAGAAATTTATAGAACGCGTAATATTTCCCTTATTTTGAAGCAATACCATTTATATATTTTTAAGAAATTAATGGCTAAGCTTTAAAACCAATTGGTGAAAGATTCCGCTTTAAATAAAGAAGATCGTTAAAGTAATAATTATCTATAAGTTCTTTTGGATATGTCGTTTACACGTAAAGTCTTTTCTCTTTTGTATAAGGTCAACTGTGCCAATTGTGTTTATGGGACAAATACGTATTTTGGTGACGTCTTAGAAACGGAACACTTTACATCGACCCTCGCGCTCTTTTCATTAGTAACAGTGCCAAACATTAAGCGGGGAAGTTAGGGTAGTTCTAAAGTGTTGGTTACCGTCAAATGCTTAAAAGACTCATTTGTCCCATAGACGCAATTGTCCCAGTTGACCTTAAGTATTTTGAACAGTTCATTCCCATGTTCCTATGAAATAAATTGAATCATATACGGTATACGGGGTACAGTGCGACCAAAAAGAGTAGAAATTAATTGAGGGCCCTATTTTCTACGTAACCGTCACATTTGTGACGCAAAATGCTTAAACATGGCAACAATTTAGTATGTTTTGTTTTAGTTCCATTTTATTTTATTTCTACTCTTTTAAGTCGCACTGTAAGCCGGATCAAAGATATGATCGGATAAAAGCAATTTCCAGTGAAATGGCAGTTTTTTTGTCTAAATATGTGTGCGTCGCCATATTAACCTTTTTTTTTTAAATGTTTTCATGACCATGGATTCAATGTCCTTCAGTCGAAATCATAAGTTATAATATTAACCTTTACGCACACTATGTTGCCAGTGATAAAAAAATATCTACCGTTTCGCTGGAAATTGCTTTCATCCGATCTTGCCTGCGATCCAGTCTTACCTTACTACTGTGGATTGATGTTTTCAGCCCTGGAAACTTTCAAACCGGCCGAGATTGATCTCAGCGGGAACCACTTCACAACACTGTCGGGATTCCCAGAACTTGCCATTCAAAACCTAACGGTGTCAAATAGTGACATCGAGGTGATCGAGACCGCGTGCTTCAAGCACCTGACTGAGACCCTCGTCAGTTTGGACTTGAGCTACAACAAGATAACTACGACATCGCTGGATATGAAGGTTTTTATGGTATGTGGGAGACTCAAATTAAATAAAGATTTAAGTAAGGTCAGGTGGGACAAGAGAAACACCGGGGTAAGAGGAACGTTGTAAATGTGATACTGAAAACTGATATGTGTCTAAATGGAGATAGAGTTGGGCGAATTTCATGGATTCTCTTTCCCCACGAAATATATTATGTTTCTTTTACCCCACCTGACCTTGCCTAAGAGGGAGATTTAGTGCGAGTTGCCCAGATCGTGACATGTGGAAGAATGAGGGGGATGGATACCTTTTCCCAACGATGGAACACTATGCTCTTAAGTAATAATGTATTATTCGAGTCGCACCCGTTCACGGGACAATGGTGTCCCGGACCTTTGGGAGGCGTGCGTGGAGCCGAAGCAAATGCGCAGAGGCCCTTTCGACGATTTAATGAAATGTAAGGGGTACACCGCGCGGGTGCTGTTCCTGCCCATATCATGGGACGCGCACAGAGACAGCACTCGCTAGATGCAAGAACTATTGGAGAGTGATGAAATCTAAATGTGCTGGGTTATAGGAATGAAATGATGAACTAAATACTGGGCTATTGCTTGAGAAAATCGCACGTCTACCAGGAAAAAGTGACCCATGGCTAAAGGCACTGATAGACGCTGACTTGCCCCCCGCTAGATGGGTCCCCGTAAATAGCGACACGTATAGTGGCCTGAGGGCAACATCGGTGCGGAGGGCTAAGGGTGGAGAGGTGTCACTGGACCTTCAACCGAAGCCAACTCGCCACTTACGTTCCACATCCACCGTCGAGCCACAGTTCTAACGACTCCACTCTGACCGGCCGGTTAAGGCAATTCAAGCGAGTATAGCGCGTGAGACCAACTATACAGTAAGATTCCCGAAGGATAAGCATATATAGTTTTTCGTTGGAATTCCTAGTTCTAGTGTATAATGTAATATTCTTGACCTATTTCAGACTGTAATGAAAGACAACGATTTCACTTCGTTCAAAAAGATGCGGTACTTAAGCTTGGCTAAGAATGACATACACTCGTTGCCTAAGGATCTCTTCATACCCATGTCGGAACTGACACACCTGGATCTAAGCGGGAACCCGTTGGCCTACATTGATGCCGTGACAATGGCAAGCATCAGCGATCTGACACAATTAAAGGTGAGCAGTGAGTACAGATGAGCACTGCAACTGGCAGAAAATAACTGACAGACTAATTGTTTTGTTAGGACACAAGCCTATTGTTATTCTTTAGACAAAATCAAATGATCTTTGAACCGAATGGTCATATGACATAAGGTACAAAAATATGTGAAACGTAAATAAAGGACTAAATTAATAAGCCTCAACACTACAGAACACTCCCTGGTGGAGGGGTTGACACGCTCGACGCGTAATCGAGAGGTACCGGGTTCGAATTCTGGTGAGAGCAACTGTATTTTTCTTTGCGCTCTGACTTGTTTCTATGTCACAATAGATAGTAATGTGGTGTTAGTTTTCCCGCATTAAAAACACAGAAACACAAAATGTGTTTCATAGAAATACTTTTATCAGCGCCCATCTCTTCGTTCGATTTGACACTGCTGTAAAGGAAGGACAGTCGGAATGTGAACAGGTGTAATAAGTGTTCTGAGAGATGGCGCTAAGGTTATTTTTAATAACTTTCAAAAAATAAAATAGGTAATGGGTCAAAACGGATGGATAAATTCGAGACGATTGGCACAGTGCTCGTTGGTGGAGGGGTTAACACGCTCGACGCGTAATCGAGAGGTACCGAGGTTCGAGTCCTGGTGTAATCACGTGCGAGAGCAATCGTATTTCTCTTTGCGCTTTGACTTGTATCTATGTCACAATAGATAGTAATGTGGTGTTAGTGTTAGATTTTCTACATTAAAAACACAGAAATACAAAATTCATAGAAATACTACAGAACCACCACTCGTTTTCAGAACCTAAGTCTCAGCTCATGTGACCTGGAGACCGTTCCAGAGGGCATGTTCCGGCGGCTCCGACGTCTTCAAGGCTTGGACCTCAGTGGGAATAGGTTTACCACTGTCCCAGTCAGGATCAATGAAGCCACGAATCTCTTATACCTAAACCTTGGTCGGAACCCGATGGAGACTATTAATGATAACACGTGAGTTCCATACCTCCACGTGGTCCTGAGATAAAGGGTCTTGAATGACAAACAGACGGACAACATTAGAGTTTCATTTTTAGGGTTCTCTAGCCAAAATGGCAAAAACGGAAACCTTATAGTTTCGTCATGTCCGTCCGTATGTCACATGCAGTTTATTCAAAAATTACACGATGTATATTGATACAATTTGGAGTATAGTTCTCTTGTAGCCGCTTCTTAGTTTGATAGTGAAATAACAAAAAAAATCTGGGGCACTCCATACATATGTATCGAAACTGAAAAAAAAATCAGCAAACATCAATGTGTGGCACATAAGAAAAAAAATACATAACGAAAATTGTTTTCAACATACTTAATCAGATATACTGTTTTTGAGTTATTGCCGTAAAACTGCGCTTCTCAGAATAAGGTCGTAAGTGCCCCGAAGATTCGCTCTTTTCCTAGTGCACTTTTTCATATCGTATTTTGAGATCTTCTGTTCATTTTTTGTAACGGAACCCTGCACTGAGCATGGTCCGACATGCACTTAGCCGCCTTTTTTGAGGTACGGAACCCTAAAAAACAGTAAATTTCTCGCCGCAATCTCACTTTTTTTCCTTTACTTCACCTTTTTAGGCACAACTTGATATTTCTACATTTGTTTTATACAGAATACGACACAATTGCAGAAATTATGAAAAATAAACGAATTGAATATTTCCTACTACAAGGACTGTAGTCGACGCAATAAATTAAATCTTAAAAATACCTGAAAACAAGCTTAATATCTAATATTTAATGTACCGATGTTATCTATTCTATGTGTATAATAAACGTACGCGAGCACATGCATATGTGTGTGTGTGCATGGCCTAACGGCCAATCAAAAGTTAGTTACCCTTCAGCTACCGAAAGACGCACGCATTTCCATGTACTCAAGAACTTCATTTGTTTAATCCAGCTGTTTATTTTCGTTCCTCTCGACCTGTGGCTACCCCGTCGCTTACAAGGACCATCAAAACAAAAGGACTGACATTTGCCATACTTTGGATCGTGTTGCGATCGCAAGGAGATATTCTGTCAAAAACTAGATGGCGCTTTAAATCTAAACATTTAGTGTGACTATGTTTCTTTATTCAATGTTATAATTGAATAAAGAAACATAGTATAGTAACAATTAGTTTGCAAATAGCTAATAATAAAGTAATCGTAACATTTAAATACTGTGCCACACTTGCAAACTTGAATTATTATAAAAACAATTCATATACATAGATGGCGTTGTATATATCGGGGAACAGCTTTTTGTATTGAGATAGTCAGTCCCCTTGTTTTAATGGTTATTGCCTATTATAATACTTTTCTTACTACATTATAGTACTTCACTTTCAGACCATTCTCAACCTTAATCAAACTGAAAGAGCTTTACATACGACGCTGTAGCAAGCTCAAAACCATCACTTCTGGAGCCCTCGGAGGCCTGGAAAGCCTGTCAATCCTCCACATAGCCTATAACCCTCGCTTGTCTACTATAGATGGCAATTTCTTGGTCTGGCAAGATGAGGACGAGGTGGAACGACATCCTATGATCAGGGAGGTAAGGTTCACAGAAACATACAGAAGGTGCTGTCAGCGTTGGTTGCAAAGACTTTGCAAACATGCAAAGAAAAATGCATTTTTTTTGTACAAATGTACCGATTTATTAGTTATTTTATGCGGTCTCTCAGGGACCAAAGAAGGAAGACTGCTTTAGTGTATAATCATTGCCAAATTACGTTTCGGTCATTACGAATGCGTTTAAACACGTTTTTACTAAATCTGTAACATCAAAATAAGCCAGTATATTAAACACTTGCCCAGAAGTGGAAGGTTCAGTGTGTGAACTGAGGGACCACACCTTTGGCTGTATAGCTTTTTAGTGAATTCTTTACGAATTCCAAAATTTTTTTACTAAGTAATTCACTACTACTACCATATTTTTACACTTACTAAAACCATTAAAAACCAAGTGGTCCCTCAGTCCACACTCACACAAAAAATGTTGTATGTAGTGGACCTTATCGAAACAAAGTAAGATATCTTGAAAACACAAAAATCATATGAAAAAACAGTTTTTTTTTTAACTTATTTTTCGCATTTTTCTAATTACATTAACTAAATAATCTTTGTAATTATAATTACGTTCATTTCAAATCAATAGAGCTCATAGGTGTCAAGATATCTTGCTTGTTTCGATAACGTCCACTACATACAATACGACATTTTAAATTCAAAAATAGTTAATAATGGTTTTAAATTTTTTCATCATTTTTTGTCGATAAAATTGCATCTACTTTCATATTCTTTTGTGCCTTTATACAGGGACACACTGTATATTTCAGTTGCTAGTGCGAATAAGTAGCCTGGAAGTTAATCTTTGGCTCCTACGTAATTAACCATCATCGGTTTTTAATTTTAGAATTCATCACTAAACTTTGTCCCATTATCACAATCACAACACAACAAAACGGGGCTTAATCGCGTATAAATATGATTTATTTAATTACCTTTCGTTGATAATTCTTCGACGTTTCGGACGTCGCATTGCGTCCATGGTCTCGAAGGAACTGGAGCGGCGAATCAACGTCTTCTTGCCGCGCGAGTTTTTCGATCTACCCGCACTTGATGTTTATTATTAGGTTGAACACTAGGGTCGTCACTAGACCGACACACTACACTCACGACGTTAGGCGATTTATTGTGTTGTGATAATGAGTGAAGATCGTGTAAGTTTAAATCAATGCTTTGTCCCTTTATCCTTAAACTTTTCTTTCAGTTATACTTAAACAACAACAATCTGACAGAGATCAGCTCGTACTATCTGGACCGCTGGAACCTTCTGGAGAACGGGGACTTCACGAACAACCCTTATGACTGCGACTGCGACAGCCAGTGGATGGTTGACGTGCTGGTACCACTGCTGAGGGACCTGCCCACGTGTGTTGACGACGTGGCCCATATGACGTAAGTAAGATCCTCATACCCCAGCTTAGAGTAGGATAAAGTGTAGTCAAACAAATGGTAATGGAGTACACTCACAAACAGAAGATAGAAATAGATTCCACGTAACTACTATGTGTTATCGTTTCTTGCATATAGATAGGATCCCAACGTTTGTCTTAACGACTGTCCACGGTCCAGAGCTTGGAATACATGAGAAAAATTGAAAGTATTCTGCATCATTGTGCCAACCCAGTTATTAAGTTGGTTACATAGAAAAGAAAGTGGGACGTTAACAAAAGAGACATCGTTCTCTCGAATTGTACATTGAACGACCTAAGGGTGGAAAATTCCTGCCTTGGCCGCTGGGGCTGCTGGAGGACAGGGACTTCACAAACAACCCCTACGACTGCGACTGCGACCTGCCCACGTGTGTTGACGACGTGGCCCATATGACGTAAGTAAGACATTACACCCCAGCTTAGAGTAGAATAAAGTAGAGTGAAAGAAATGGAAATGGAGTACACTCACAAACAGAAGACAGAAACAGATTCCACGTAACTAGTATGGCTTGGAGCTAAAGGGACACAAATGGGCCCAGAGCCTAATCTGTTGTATTCCAAAAAGCGTAGCTTACCTCACCCTGAGTACATAATGCTTCTATGCAGCCGTACAACTCTGAAGGGAAACTCCGGAATTGAACCATTCCAAGGCACTGATAAAAGTCTACAACAAAAAGACATCTTCTGAGGTCTTACCATTGTCTAAAAACAATCTTGGTGAGGGTACTTACAGGCCACTGCTGTCTGCATAAGCACATGCTGACAATTGGGAAAAGTGACACGAGGTTGTGCAGGCTCTGCCGAATAGCGGAGGAAACACCTTTGCACTTTCTCACTGACTGCCCCTCCCTAATACGCAACCGCAGCTCTATACTGGGAAAACATTAACTGTGCCCGAAAGAGATAAAGCCTCTCGGAATCAAGTTCTGAAGATCCATTTTTACAACTTTAGTATAGATATAAAATCGTCTAGTACTCATAATCATAACACAAGCTTTGTGCCGTCTACCCCACTAGTCCCATTGAGTTGTCCCAGTATAGGACAAGTGAGACGATTTCGTCCCAGTAGTCCCATGGGACAAGTGGCATTAATATTTATATCATTCTGTTGTCCCAAACGTCACTAAGAAGGCAGGAGTCTGACAGCTGTATCAGAGTATAATTTGCTGACCGTACCTATGAATCATTTGTCAAGCTGGCAATATTTGCAAAATTGCTCCCATGTGTTTTGGAAAAATTGGAGCTTATTAAATAAATTATTTAAATACTTTACAGCAAAGATCAAAATGGTTCACCTCCGCCGCCTAATTTTAATTAATTATTATATTGTTATATTTCGCTATCGTGTAAACCCCTGATCCAGTCGTGGAGGCCTTCAGGAGCTCACCATCCTAGCAGCAGGGAGTAATTCCATATTATTGTCTCTGCGATTTGGGTTCAGATTCAGCCATCTCTTTCATCACGAAACAGAAATACAGTCCACAGCAACGTGGCTTCACGCCACATTTTCAGGTCCTTCGAGATGATGATGGTAATGGGACTTTTCGGACAAAAATATTAGTGCCACTTCTCCCATGAGACTACTGGGACGAAATCATGGGACTATTTCGATTTGTGTAAAAATTGACCAGTAAAAAAAACATCTACTTTTTTAGATGCAAGACCCCAGAGCCTTTTCGTGGCCTCACGTACGCGCAGCTGGTGAACTCCTCGCGGACTCTCGTCTGCATGGAGAAACTGGAGTCCACGGCGTCCGCTGACTCCGCCGTCATGTTGGGGATCATGATAGGTACACCGAAATGATCAACAACCACCAGAATAATGATAGTTCTACAGGAATTCATTTTGTTGTCGCATACAGACATATTAAAAAAAAACTGGCCAAGTGCGAGTAGGACTCGCGCACCGAGGGTTCCGTACAAACTTTCACTTACCCTAACACTATTACCCGGTTCCGGTTGAGTTAAGTTTGCACCTGATATCTATAGCATTGGATACAAATGTTCAAATAGGTTTTAGAAAATTAAAAAAAAACCGGCCAAGTGCGAGTCGGGCTCGCGCACCGAGGGTTCCGTAAAAATTTTTACTTGCCCTAACTGTATTACCCGGTACCGGTTGAGTTAAGTTTACTCCTGATATCTATAGCATTGCACACAAATCAGGTGCAAACTTAACGCAACCGTGTTGTTCAAATAGATTTTTTGCAAATTAAAAAAAAATTGGCTAGCTAGAGACATGGCTATAATTTTCGTGTAATATTCATGATTAATAATACAAATTGTCAAAATTTCAAAATTTTCGATTGGTAAACTTCGGAGATAAAGGGGGGGGGGGGGGGGATGGTGTTTTTTTTCATAGTTTCCTGAAAAAAAAAACAAACTAATCACAACAAAAAAAATAAAAAAAAAATTCAAAAATGTGCCGGTGAGGCCCTTTCAATTGATACCCAATTTGACCCAGTCGCGCTCTAATAGTCGGATGGACAGACAGACAGGCATACAGACAGAGTCGCACCATAAGGGTTTCTTTCCATAAAAACGTTCCTTAAAAACGTATACATTCAGCATGAAATGGTCTGTGTAGCAGCCAAAGCAAGAAATATATCGTCACATATCTTTATATAGGAATAACAATGTGTTGCGATATATCTGGCACTTTGAATGCCACAGACTATTTATGTTCATTTTCTCAGAATCAAGAGTACTATCGTTTATGGTTCCGTAGCCAAAATGACTTATAAGTTTCGTAATGTCCGTCCATACGAGTTCGTCAGTTTGTCAAAGATATTTTACTCAAAAACTACAAATATCTATGGATTAGCATGGATTTGTCACTATATAAAACTATGTATTTCTGTAGGTGTGTTCGTCACGTTCCCGATAGTGATGGTAACTGTTCTTCTATGGAAGCGCGGGATCTTCAGCAAGTGCCGGAAGAAAGTCCACGAGAGAGATGAAGAAGAAGCAGACATGTTCTGAATAAGTCTAGGAATAAATATATTTAAAAGAGAAAGCGTTTAATCGTACGCAAATAATTAATTCCTGGATCCTGGACTTCCCATAATAATGGCAAATATGTTGTTGCATTCTGACTACTGATGTGCAAATTGCGGAAACTTTCCTAAAATGCTTAAAAAAGGTTTTTTAAACATGCAAGTTAACACTAGACTTAAGGCCTTTTATATAATAAAAAATGCTTAAAAAAGGTTTTGTAAACAAGGAAACACTAGACTTAAGACCTTTTTAAAGCATTTTGGAAAGTTTCCGCAATTTGCACATCAGTAATTCTGACAAATTCGTACAAATTCCGTACAGTTTCACATTCGTAAAATTCCTGATTTACTATGAAAAGTCAATACCTTTTCGACGCTTTGACAAATAAAAGAGATGTCACTCATTACGCCATGACATTATTATGTTTCACGCTAACAATGGCCCGTATGTCAATGGCCGTCGGTCTATACCGGTCTGAATGCGTCGGGCGTTGGCGTTGAACCTGCGGTGCGGATATATGCGTCGTTGGCGCACGCAATAGCTTGTCAGGAGTCCATGCCTCCATTGTGGAGTCACTTCTTCATACTGGATGCGCATTGTCAGATCATTTTGTACGGGGACAGTAAATGAGTAAGTAATGCGAGTATAGTTAATCATAATCACATTAAAAAAAAAAAACAATTTTCTCAAGGGCACGTCAAATCAGTCTTGGAATGTCTAAATAAACCAACGGTGGCCTCTATTGTAAAAATAACAAGTACGAGTATTCGTAGTTAATACTGACCGAGGTGACGATGAAGTAACCAGTGAAGTAAACGACGAAACGAAAGTAAACGAAAAAGTGTACAAATGTGTCATATTATAGCCTATTTACGGTTAACGGTTATTCCAATAGATAACCCGATATATACAAAACATGCCAGATATTTAATTCTTGCGCTACATTATACAACAACAAAAACCATGTTTGGTAGACTTTAAGGTACTTTAATCCAAAATAATAATAACACTGTGCTATACAAGCTTATTTTTTTATGGACATTTTGACAACCTACAGTCATTTGGACCCCGAGGCTTTAGGTACGTATCCATCGGCCGAGAGCGAGTGCACTCCGCCTGGCTCCGGGTTCAACATGACACGACACAGCTGGCGCTCTTGCCGCACGCTGTTGACTTCAGGGCGGCTCGGTTTTTGACTGTGGAACAATAATAGTACATCACAGCATAGGCTGGCAATGCCTTTATTAGGGGCACACAAACACAGATATACATTCACACAAACATACAGATATACAGACAACACACACGTCAAACGTATACCAGCCCGTCCCGTCCCATTTTTCGCCGGGTATTAAAAATAGAATAAATAGATACTCACTTTGAATGGACATATTTTGCAAAAACCACGGAACGACTAGTTTCTTGATGTTGGACTGGATAACGTTAATCCTGAAAAACAAATAAAGGGGCTTACAGCTCTGAATGACCTTCGATCTGTAGCTCTTCGCTATTCCGTGTTGTACATGTCTTATCATGTTGACAGCGGCCGTCTTTACCAATATACTGTTTCAGTATATCTTCAAGAGTCACCGAAACCAAGATAAATGCCATCAAACTTTGTTATGTTTACGACGAAAAACCAGTTTTTGCCACTTTCCTCAAAAAATTCACGCTTTTTAAAGAAAATTCTTGCGTAGCAAGTTAGGTCTTTTCATAATGAACAGTTAGGTATAAGTTTTGAGTCTATCAAAGGTTTATTGAGAGACTAGATAGGCAATCTTTATTTTTATAGACCTCTATGTAAAAATCCGTAATTAATTACATAGAAATATATTCTAATTTTCGAATTCAAAAAGGTGTTTAATAGAAACTGAACTATACCATATTTCTAAAGTTAGTTTGGCCATTCCAGGGACAGGGACAAAACAAAAACCATGAAAAATCGTTGATTTACGCTTGGAGCCCCTTAACTTACTAAATAAACTGCGAACCGGTCATGGTCGCTGTGCCTTATATAAATATCGTTGCAGCTGGCTAGACTCCCCTGCCTCTCATTGTGGTGCAGAAGAGCAGAGTATCCACCGCATTTTCCAAGTATGCCCATCTTACTCGTTACACCGGAAGACTCCAGAGGGCCTGATAAATTTAAATGACGAAGCTCTCAAGTGCATTAACTCTATGAATTTAAATTGATGACCCCATACTTTTTAATTATTCCATACGAATAAAAAAAAACAAATTCAATGCTTCCTCCACAAGATAACGTTTTGACGTGATGATGCCGCGTGATGAAGACACGCAGAGCCTTTTTCCTAACCTCTGGAGTTAGCAAGCCGTATCGCCATGATCATCATCAGTGTATACACGTCCCATTGCTGGATACAAGCCTCCTTCAGGGATGAAAGGGCTGTACTCTCCGTCACCATCTATCTATCTATCAGCCACTGAGGTCCACTGCTGTACATAGGCTTCCCCTATAGCTTGCCACAGAGTGAGATCCTGCGCAGGTTGCATCCATACCGACTCCTTGCTATCCTCACGAAGTCATCTGTCTACCTAGTTGGGGATACCACCACAATGATAGGTGCCAGAGGCGTGGCGTCAGGAAAATTACAAGTGAAGCCGGAGCGTATTCAAAGAAAACTCATATTTAAAGAAAAAGGTGGTTATAAAAGCTTTTCCTTGGACAACCCTGAGGGAATCGGCTTATAAAGACACCTCGCGACTGATAGGTACCACACAATTTTTTTGCGGGTTTTTAAAGAGATTAATTATATAGAGATTGTTCTCCTTAGGCACCTTTATACTCCATGCCCATAGTACATTTATTTCTCTAAAGTGAGTAGTTTGCACAAATTTTAACTTTGACAGAATTTTTTTTTTTAGTCTACCGTATAAACGCAGAAACTGAAAAGTATGGAGCGTAAAAATGTCTCAATATATCCAAAGTGTCCGTCAAAAGGCGTTAAATTGGTGGCGTCAGTGTAGCAAATGGGTAAAATAAATTACTATAATAATGCCTAACGTCAAAAAAAATATTGATACCAAAAAAATCCACAACAATGCAAGTCTTATTTTTATTTTGTACACGATTGAATATTCACATCAGAAGAAGAACGAAAGATTAAGCTGAATTTTTTGTAATTGGTTGTTGACATCATACTATCTTGCTTACTCTAGCGCCATTGAGGACGGATTAGGAACTTTTATTGACTGTTTTCTGCTGGAATTTTTTTCATCTCTTTTTCGCATTATATCGCGAGATTATATCGCGTATATTATCTCATTCGAGATAATATACGCGATATAATCGGTTTAAATACTTTAAATTGTTCTGTTTAAATCTCTCTTACTTGCTTTTGGTAGGCCCCGCCAGCCGCATCACATGTTCCCTCATACAGCGGTAACTGTCACACTCGTGGAAGTGTTTGCATCTGTCAAAAGAAAAAGTTAGTAGCATCAAGGACCATTAAAAATAGAGGACTGTCAATTGCCACACTTTGGATCGTGCTCCGATCGCAAGGCGATATTCTGGCAGAAACTAGATGGCACTTTAAAACTAAACATTGGACTATGTTATAATTTAATAAAGAAGCATAGGAAAGTAACAATTAGTTCGCAACTAGCTAATAAATATACTGTAATATTTAAATACGTGTCACGCTTGCAAAGTTGAATAACAGGGGATATGAATGATTTTTTATTTTTGCTTTATTAAAAGCTCATAAGTAACAACCAGTAGAGAAAAATATTTTTTCAAATAACTATGAAAATAACCAAAATTGAAGCCATCAAATATTACAGTCTGTCTCTTTTTAGCAAACATAATTTAATATGGAGTTTAATGGCCGTAGCGTTCTATGACGGCAACGTTTACGAACGAATTATTACTATACTATATTTCTTTGTTCAATTATAACATCGTCCAATGTTTAGTTTTAATTTAAAGCGCCATGTAGTTTTTCCAGAATATCTCCTTGCGATCGGAACACGGTCAAAAGTATGGGGATTTACAGTCCTCTTGTTTTCATGGTCCTTGTTATATACACAACGATAAAAAGATATTCATTAGAACGAGTGATACGAGTCCACTTTGCCTGGTTTTTAGCTCGGCTAGCAGTAAATTCTCCTCGGTGTCTGATTCAGATTTTTTAGTCACTAAGATTTTGCTGCGTTTTAACATTTTTGTGACGATTGACCCTTTTGCAACTCCCAGTACATTACGTGACACTTTGAAATGCTAGTCATAGGTATCATTATTTTTAAAATATTTTTCTACATAGCACTTAGTACTAGGTCTTTCTCCTTAAGCCTACTGTTATTGCCTTCCTTAGGACCGATTTAACCAACATTTAATTTACACGAGAATGGCTACCCTAGTATAACCTTACTCTAACGATTTACTTGATGGTTAACTTCATTTAATTTCACCACGCTAGTCTACGGATAACACTCTCTCGCATAGTTAATTAGTAACGTTGAACGAATGAATTGAATGGAATCGTAATGCACCCAAGTAATATAGACAGTTTGTCCCATACCTTAGCAATGAAACTGCGTATATTTAAAATTTGTTCGGGTAATACACTAATTGTGATATAAGTTTGGAATTCACTTGACACTGACATTGACAATACTAATCAACGTTTAACAGTTTACTCAGCCAAAATGGGAAATGGATGAAAATTTACAAAAATCCTGAAATTTTGTTTATAGGTAGGTAGGTAGTTTATAAGCCTCCTTATTGCCAGAAAAAATAACAGATTTTTCTGTAGCTTAGAAAAAAATAAAAAGATGAAAAGGTGGTGTTGGTGGGCTTATATGCCCGCCTTATACGGTACGGCAAGAGCAGCATTGATATTTTCGATTAAAATGGCTGTAAATGTACTGTTATTCTTCAAGTTTTCGTTTTTATTAGGCCAGGTGACTATTTCATTTGAAAACTTGAAGAATAACGGTAAATTTACAACCATTTTAATCGAAAATATCAATGCTGCATTTGCCGTACCGTATAAGGCAGGATATAGGCCCACCAACACCTTTTTATCTTTTAATTTTTTTCTAAACCACAGAAAAATCTAACTTTTTTCTGACAATAAGGAGGCTTATTTCTATCTATAAACAAAATTTAAAGATTTTTCGAAATTTTCATCCATTCCCCATTGGCGGTGTAAGATCTTTCTCTAGTTTAGACATTTTATCCCCAGGTTAAATATTGGTGAAACGTAAAATGAGTGTACTTTTTTATTTATTATTGGAATAAGACTTATACTACGTTAGTCAAATCGACCCTCAGCCGAAATTGGCGGTTTAAGATTTTAGTTTAGTGTAGAGATTTTATCTTTTGGTTAAATATTGGTGAAACCTATACTCACGGGTAATTAATGATTTATTATTGGAATAAGACTATATTGGTGAAATCGACCCTTGGTCATAAAATCCTGACAAAAATAAAGCTTACATGTAGGGGAGAAAGAGAGAAATTGTTCAAGTAATCAAACTTACGGACTGTGCTTGTGGTCACCAAGTTGTTTCGGTTCCAACCTGAAAGTAAAAACGTTCGTCTAAAATAATATTTTAGTGTCAAACTTTTATTGCTGACTGTACTTTTTTTTAACATCAGCAAGGAGCATTAAAACAAGAGGACAGTCAATCTACATACAAAAAGCCGTTCCCGCAATACGGATGATGACTAAATTTTAATAATAGTGCGTCATTTAGATCAATAAAAAATATTGGACACGTATTTTTCCCTTTTTTGCGTAATCCAGAAATAAAGGCGATACATTGAGCCATAATGTCACGTGACGTCACTCCTTGGTACACATTTTACCTAGGGTGACGTCACGAGCCCCCACTCCTAAACTATAATGCGATTTATCCAAGTTTCTTTATTATTTTGAAAAGCAAAAAATACGTGTTGAATTTATTTGTATTATCTAATTATTAGAATTTTGATTTTCGTACCCTGTTATCGTGCCTATTTTACAAGCCTAAATCTCTGCCGTGCCAAGGATTTAAGCCGATCTGAAATTTGCTGGCAAACGACGATACCTTCACTCTCCGTTGAAAGAGTTAAGAATTATATCATTTCACTGAACGTGTCTAGATGATGATGAGTTGACCTTACGAGTCCGTTTCGTTAACTCACTGAAGTGTTTCAGGGATTTTATCAAATCAATAAACAAATTAGGTGTGGAATGAAAAAAAAGAGTTGCCTTTTTTGACTGATTTCATCATTTCACTAAACAGATTTAGGGATTTGATCAAATTACTGTATTTTTCTAGGCAAATGATAAAATGGATTTGGTCATATCCCTTAGAGATTTGTTCAAATCCCTTTTGGCCATTTCCCTGCGACATATATAAGTTTCAACTGTTTATTTTTTAATAATTTCCTTCAACAAGTAGTAAAAATGAAATGTCTGTACATTGAAAATATTTTTAAAAAAGTAAGTGTCTAGTTGAAAGTCACTGAATCGAAAAATATGTTTTTTTTTTAATTTTATGTATGTTGCTAGCTGGGCATTCACATATGGTTATAGGATACTTTTTACCCGACTACGCTAAAGTAAAAAATATGTTTATCACTTTTTCTCTTCCGGGAACGAAGTTGCGGGCATCTTTTAATTATAAATCATCCACACTAATATGATATGGAGATAGTTTGAGTCCCGGGAAAGGACATAGGCTACTTTTTATCCCGAAAAAATACCCTTATCCACGATAAACGAATTCGGACGAAGTCGCGGGCAGAAGCTAGTAATATTATAAATGCGAAAGTGTGTCTGTCTGTGTCTGTTAACTCTTCACGCTTAAACTGCTGAACCGATTTGGATGAAATTTGGTATGGAGATAGTTTCAGACCCGGGGAAGGACATAGGCTACTTTTTATTCCGAAAAAATACCCTCATTCGCGATAACCGAATTTAAGGCGGACGAAGTCGCGGGCAGAAGCTAGTAATTTATAAATCACAATTCTTATACACCTATGACATTGTAAATATAAGGAAAAGCTTGTTGTATGGCACTAAAGAGTCCTTTTGTTTTAATGGTCCTTGGTACAGGTAGATTCTTACCACCCCAGTTTGTAAGTATTCCTCTTGTTTATTGTTGGATATAGTTTCTTGTATCCATTACCTGAAATAAAACAATTTTATATAGCCACTTTGGGGCTATTCATAAATTACGTCATTTCAAATTTGGGGGGAGGGTCTGGACATCGGATGACGGTAGCATGACGAAAGAGGGATGACGTGACATGGTAGCATGACGATGACATCATCTTTCGCATCTTTAAAAAGTGCTTCAATGAGTAAAAAAAGGAATGAAATTCGTGTTTGTATAAACTGTTGCTAAAAACGCATTATTTGGAAATGATATCATTTTATTTGGTAGGGGGGGGGGGGGGGGGGGCGAGTCATTTGAATTATGATGGTTGGATGATTTAAGGGGGTGGTAAAAATAATCCAAAAAGATAACGTAATTTATGAACAGCCCCTTTCGCATAAAATCCGCGAGTAATAATGCAATTGACAATAATATGATTATCTGTGAAAAAAATATTTATACATATATTAATCGAAACAAAAGTTACGTCATCATAAAAAATGCTGGACCAATAAAACAAGAAGTCTGTCTGTAGTATGAAGGCCTAACGCATATCTGAGTTTGTTCCTGTAAAATAAAATCTCAAAACACTTATGTGATTCCAAATGCATATAACCAGTGTGTAAAGGTTTCGACAATCCTTTTATACAGCTAATCGTCACTTTAAAACCTTTATACGACTTCTAGTCGCGTAAAAGGTTTTGCTCTACTCTTTATGCAACGCTTTGGTCTTTCTTTAACCATTATATTACTTTAATTTAACTACTTTTGCTGATATTTTAACAAATTGCGCCATTTTCGCCTTTTATAACCGGTTTCCTTATGTTTATACGACCAACCTAATCTTCACAGAAGTTGTATGTGAAACGTGTTGTCACCACTTTTAAGACTTTGTTTCGCTAGTTGGGCTGAGATGAACCTATCTTTTATTGCTTTTATCAAGGACCATTAAAACAAAAGGACTGAAAATCTCCATACAAAAAACCGTTCCCCGGTATGTAGAACGTCATCTATGAATAAGATTTTTTTTTTTTTCATATTTACAAGTGACTAAAACAGTATTTAAATGTTACAATTTATTTATTATTTGATGTTTACGAACTAATTGTTACTGTACTACATTTATTTGTACAGTTATAACATCGCTAAATGTTTATTTTTAAAGCGCCATCTAGTTTTTGCCAGAATATCTCCTTGCGACCGGAGCACGATCCGAAGTATAGTAATTGTCAGTCCTGTTGTTTTAATGGTCCTTGCTTTTATTAATTGGTGACTCTACATCCACAGGCTGCCAACTCCCCACACCCCGCACTTCCCCGGCAGCGGGAACATTCGTGTATAGCGTAGCCGCGTGTGCCGCTATGGAGGGTCACCCTAACTCAAATAAAACTGATATGTTAATTTATTTTTCACACTGCAATGGGCGCCACTGCAGTTTAAGGTTTATTTGACAACAGGTGTCAAAGTCTTGTGTTGTGATTTCTTATTTTGCCAATTTTTCTAACAGACTTAACGGATGCCAAACGAATGTGGAAAATGCATAGAAGGGTAGATGAACTTTTTTTCTTGTTATTCTGTCCGGTATCGCAGGAAACAATAGTGAGAGTTACTAAGCAGTCTATTAAAAATCTAGGCTACATACTGACGCAATGGGCCCTTGAAAATGCACCTATTTTGGCTAGAAAAGAATATTTTTGTTGCCTATATGTAGTATATAATCGTAGTTACCATGGCAATGAAGAACAAAAATAAGTTGATTGAAAATAAATGTAATTATAAAATTTCCATGGGACTTACGGCGGTGATTTAAGCTATCCTCATGAAATAACATTTTAAGTCGTTTGTAAACTGACCTGTAACAATAAGATAAGATATGTTTTTGCAAACCAAGAGACTTAAGTCTATATATTAGTATGTATTCGTTTGGATGTATGTATGTCTATTTTTTTCTAGTGCGTGTGACGTATACTTTGACGTATTTTGTTGAAAGCTTGTACAATCCACAGCCTCATTTCATTGCAATAAAGAAACGTCTCATTGAAAATTAATCTTGACATTTCATTCCTAGCCAAACTTTTTTGTTGGAATAATTAAGAAAAATAAAACTTAACATTGAAGTGACACTAGTGAAATTGAAATGACATTTAATAAATAAGCATGAACTGATGCTGTTTACATGATAGATTGAAAATAATTTGGCTGCCACGGACTAATAAGAGCTTATAACGGGTATGAAAAAAGAAATTATACTAAATAATGAAATTTCAAGTAGATATTGACGTATTCATAGTGGGCTTGCGTTCATCTGTCATGGCGTTAACATTAAATATCACATCACCGGACGTTACTTTTTGGGTTAACCGACTTTGAAAAAGGTAAGATTTTATAATTTTTATACAATGAGAAAATTAAAAATATTCGAACGGACTAACAAAAAATATGGTAAGGCGCTTAACTCGACATGGCCATCAACTGGCTTAAAGGGATGGTTTTAGTAAGTTTACAAACTGTATTACAAGGGGGATTGTGGACGAAAATCACCCAGTTACACTTAACACTTTCGCTGCCAAGCTTTTCGTAGCGCTGCGCATTTTCCTCTACATACGGGGAAACGCATGGTATTGGCTACGCGTCTACAAGCAGAGTGGGTTCCTGGCAGTAAATGTGTTAAGTCTGACCATTAAAAAAATTGACTGACTTGAGGGATAGTCCAAACAAAGAGGACATGATAGAAAAAAGCTTTGAACTTAATTCACACGCATTCCTTGGTTAGGAACTTAAAAAAAAAGTACTTACCCTTTCTCAGAGTCGACCCCAGCAATGACACTGATGAGAGAACTCCGTTGTAGAATCTTCTTTTTAACTACAAAATAATAGAAATTATGGTAATACCGAAATTATCACAACACTACATAAAGTCGTTTCTCCGAAAGCTCTTCCGATTCATTTCTCGCCCCCCAAGAAATAGGTTTCTGTCAAAAAAAATGTGACAAGCTTTTATTGCCGACTATATTTTTCTTTGAAAATCCATTGATGGGCCGATTTGAATTTAGTTTTTTGCTTTTGAAAGAAAATTAGAGTATCTTTGGCTATGTTTACGATAAAAATCTGTTAAGCCGTTTGAGAATAACTACCTTTTTAGGGTTCCGTACCCAAAGGGTAAAACAGGACCCAATTACTAAGAATTCGCTGAATTTTTTACAAATGTATTTCAGTTGCCGCTATAACAACAAATACTAAAACCAGTATAACTTTATGTCTGTCTGTCTATATCAGTAACCAATATAAAATGATCTAGCGTCGCGTACATTTTTCTTAGGAATAGGGCTCGGCTAACACTGGATTTTCATAGATGCAGCCATTTGTAGCGTATATTTTGTACGGAACCCTCGTGGCGCGAGTCCGACTCGCACTTGGCCGGTTTTTATAGACGTGTCGAGGGTTTTCATAGCCTGACCGATTACTTACTCCCCCATTTGATATTTTACTATAGACCTATACACCCGACATTTTGAATACTCACAGAATTTAAAAGGCATTTTAAGAACGCTCGCAATGGTGTGGTCCAGTATGCCCCTGGAACTGAAAATAATAACAGGATTAAAAGTCGAAACGAAACGCCTTACGGCCTACGAACGAGGCCCTATCGTGCACACCGCGTTTCTTAAGAGTCCCCGGCAAGCTCGGCCGAATTTCATCTTTCCATGCAAACGGTCGTTCTCATTTTAAAACTACGTGTTGGATTGTAACGAAACTTTGCATATACAATGACATGAGTTATATCTAGGCCTGTTATTAGTTTATATGGCTCCAGTTTATAAAACAAACGAAATACAGTTAAAACAGTATTTGTTAATAATTATGAAAAAGTTAAATTCGCTGTATTTTTTTACCTTTGGTATATCTGAAGCTATATAAACTAATTACAGGCGTAGGTATATGCAGATACCTTAACTTATTCTTAGTACAACGTTTCAGAGCAAACTAGCTAGTCGTTTTAAAATGAGAGCGTAACTACGTTTGTATGGAGAACCGAGGTTGCGGGGACTCTTAACACGTTCACTAAGATGTCCCCGTACAAAACGATCTAACAATGTCATAATTCCAAATGAGCATCCAGTATGGAGAAAGAGCTACACAGTGGGGCATGGACTTCTGACAAGCAACAGGGATGTCGCCAGACCTCAAAAGTTGTAAAAAGTTTATAAGATCCTGGTAAAACAAGCAAAATGAGGAAATACGTTAAAATTTGGAGTACGATATTTCTTACGTGTAGCTTTTTTTATGAGCTCTTAAAGTTGGGTGGGAAAGTCCATTTTTAAATATGAAAATATTAATTACTAATAATACAATTGAATAACCAGAAGAAAAAAAGAAAGCTTCAGAATGTTCTCAATGTCCCCATACAAGGTAGGAACGTGTGACGTCACTCGTTCCAAGGCTTTAGTATGGAGCATTTTTTGACAAAGTCCAAAAATGTAATTTTAACATTGTTATATCTCTGTGAGTTCTTATGAGATTGAAGTACTTTTTTCATGTTTCTATTATTTTATAACTTATAACATACCACAGAAAAAAGTTCTCAACAATTTACCGAGCGAAGCCCCCTTGTGGATGACGAACATTCCCTTGAAAGAAGACAGGGCCCCGCTGATACGACTTAGCCCACGTCTAGATTAGACCACGCCACGCTACGCCGCAGATTCAGTTTTCGGATTTATTTAAATGGCGGAGTTACGGGGGTTATAATATACATAGGTATAAGTGCAAGTTTTTTTTTTAATAAATTAATACAGCAAGCTGGACTTAACTACGCGTTAAGCCAAGAATTAGGGGATTATTAAGGAAGGCTAGGCGAATAGATAATTTTATGTTACCTATCAGAATCTTTCGATGATCCTCGATATTCTTCACACTCCGAGTCCAAAAATTCTTCATTACTTGTATGGGATATGACTGAAAATCAATTTTGATGTATGAAAACCCACTTCGACCATTATATTTTTAGTTGTATGTTGAATAGAGTTAGCAAAATACACACAGGTCACCTGCGGGCCTATGATGGTTGTCACGCGATTAATAAATGACATAGCTGCCGTCACCTTCTGACACGTAGACACGTACACGAGTGCGAGCGTGACAGGCGCGTTATCATATCATTTATCGCGTGATAAACGCGACCATCATAGGCCCGCTGATGGTAAGAGGACATGAAACGAATAGCTCAAGATTGATATTAATGGCTGGCATTGCCTCTTCGACGCTTTGACAAATAAAAGAGGTGTTACTCATACGCCATGACATCATTAAGTTTCACGCTAACATGACCCGTATGTCAATCGGCGTCGGTCTATGTCGGTCTAAATGCCTAGACACATATATCAGTCGTTGACGTTAAACCTGCGATGAGGTATATGCGTAATTGGCATCCAAAAGGATGTATTTTTTCATTCGGGGAACCGTACTTTCTTCTACGTCACAACTATATATATCGATAAAAAATGCTTCTTACACTATTTAGACTGCGACAGTCTTACGTTTTGCCGCGATAATAGGCATGATGACGGAAAATCAAAATCAAAATTCTAATAAGTCCGTCAGTTAGATAAAAAAAAATATCACCCACGTACTTTTTGCTTTTTCAAATTAATAAAACAATACTCTGATAAATCGTATTAAAGTTTAGGAGTGAAGGCTCGTCACTCCTGGGTACTATCGAACCAACTGAATCCTGACCCACAATAAGCTCATTTTGCCAAACAATCTAAATGCAAGTAGGTCGAAATTCGCCTGAAGATAGATTTCCTTGGTAACGAACTTGTTATCATTTTATTAGACTGACATTTACCGATAGACCTTACAAGATTGACAGTTTTAAACGAATTATCAGCAAAGTGGGTTATGCATGATTCAGTTGGTTGGATTGTATAATTTGTACCTAGGAGTGACGTCACGTGACATTTTGACCCAATGTATCGCCTACTTTTGGATTACGTAAAAAAAGAATAAAATGTGTGTCCAATATTTTTTATTAATCTGCATGACGGACTAATTATTAAAAAGTAGTCATCATCCCCATTCCGACCTGTGAAAAAGACCATCAAAATATCAGGACTTGAGACACACCTGTCTCTATATTTGAAAACATGCTTAGCGTCGTTATTTCCTCTTTCTGATGTAGTTTAGATCTGAAATAAAAAATCCATAATAAAATAATAAACTGCAAAAAAATGTCGATACTTAATAATTAAAAGTATGGAGGATATTTGTATCCATCTATCGAATAGCCACGGACGTCCACTGCTGAACATAGGCCTCCCCTATAGTTCTCCATACAGAGTACGATCGTGCGCAGACCGCATCAACCGACTCTCCGCGACCCTTACGAGGTCGTCAGAGTTTTCCAAATCTCTCGACTCTCTCGACTGGATGTTACTTAGAAGCTACTTACTCAGATTTCACTTTTTTTGTAGAAGCTTTTCTCAAGGCCATCGTTGCAATCTCTGTAGAAGCGCCAAGTTCTGCAAAATGAAAAACTATAAGATATGGGCTTTTATACTATTAGATTTTAGGGAAGAATTACCATTATTCAGGCATTTTGCGAAGCTAATGGTCCCGGGTTCAAATCCCGGTAAGGACATATATATTTGTGATGAACATAACTATATTGGGTGCCATCTATGCAAGTTATTTTTGTATGAATTCATTTTGACTAGCAAGTCAGTTCGCCTTTGCCATCAGTCTACCGGTCTAGCCCAACTCTCCGCGACTTTAAACGCTTGTCGCGCGACATAGCATCACCAGTCATTCTCGCATAGTATTGGAAGGAAAGAGACAGACAATCTTTGTCGCGCGACAAAGAGTCGCGTATCACAGTTGTGCTAGAGGTACAGCCGCAGAAGTTAGTAAGTTACTCCTTCATGAAGTGGCGTGGAGCTCCCATAATACAGCAAATAAAGTCTTTTTAATTAAAAACCGCCAAAATCCCAGTAAAATCTACAGTCCACTTCACCGAACTTAAGAGTCCTAATGCTTGACAGCTTAAGTCCAATAATGGACAGGACACCCCGTTTGTGACCTCTGTAGCGAATATGCATGTTTATTTTTATTTTTGCTTTATTAAAAGCTCATTCATAAAAATATTTTTTCGAATAACTATAAAAATAACCAAGATATATATATATATATCTATATCAAACATTTCATTCTATCTCTTTCCAGCAAAACGGAATTTAATATGGAATTTATACGGCCGGAGTGGAGTTTGACGTAACAGTAATGTCGGACCTCTCTGTCAAATCGCCGTCTAAGCAAGTTAAAATAGCAGTCTAAAATACCTATATGATCCGTATTTCTTGGCCGATTTTAATTAAACTTTTTGAAATCGTTTTTACGGTATTTTCATATTTTGTTAAGAAAAGCGATAAAAAATTTCATGCATATCCCTATTGCTACGAATTGAGCTGATAAATATCAAACTCCAATATATCCACTTAAATCAGTAACCAAATCTGAATATAAACTCTTGTTAAAAAAAACCGTTGCTGATTTTACGGGGACATATTTTCCCGGTGTTTACGAGTAACTCCTTTAAAGTCGGTTAAAATACCAAATGTCAAAAACTGTTCATCTGTTTTGGTTAAACCGTGTTCAGAAAGTGGACGAGTTGGAAAGTTATACGAGTTGGGAAAGTGGACAAGTTGGGAAAGGTGTCGATATTCTTATAATGTTGACAATATAGGAAGCGGACGATTTGGAAATGTTGAAAGGACAGGGCACTGGACGAAATGGGATCGTAGGCGAGAAGAGGATGTGTAAACCTGGAGTTGAACATTTAAATGATCCGTACGCAGAATCGATTCCTCATCGGCTACTTTTAAATCTTATTGAGTTCGAGGATTACCAACTCCGACCAGGTAACCTATCGATACTGGGCGAATGAATCATCAGCTTGCTGCGGTACCTTGGAGCGGAGCGTGGCAGTCCGGAGTCAAATGATTGGAACGATTCAAAGGAGTTGAAAAGTCGTTACGCAAAATCGGTACCGAAAACGGAAACGGATTTGGGTGAGGCCGCGGAAAGTTACCAATGAGACATGGAATTAACATGAAAAAACTACGTTATGTTACCATAAAATGTAACATAAGTCGTTATAAAGCTTTGATCATACTGGTAAATATTCTGATTAAATCACGTAGCTAAGAAAAAAAAATACAAGTTATAAAATGAAATAAAAAAATCAACAAAAAAATCGGGAAAGTGTGACCACAAAACTGGTTGGCAACATCTGTTAATTGAAAGTCTCCCGCCGCGTCTGTCTTTCTGTGTGTTCGCGATAAACTTAAAAACTACTGAACGGATTTTCATGCGGTTGTCACCTATAAACAGAGTGATTATCTGCTCTACGTGGTAAATCTTAAAACTAGTGGCTCTGTGAGCTGTACACCTTCCTTTATTTCGAAATGGCGGAAATTTGTCATTTTGTACGTTTTGAACCGAAAAAAATCTATATACTTACCAAACTAACACACACAATTTCATGAGAATCGGTTGAGAAATGCGAGCGCTAGGCGAGAACAGCGGGAAATCCAAACATCTGGACATCGGGAAATTCGGAATTCGGACAACAAGAAAAAATATTTTTCGTCCAAACTGAAGCATAGACGCTTCGCTCGCAATTACATTATTTCTATTAAAGTTTGTGTGTACACGTAATCACCTATTAAAATCGTGTATACTTAGTGCGAAAGAAATGTTTAATTTATATAATGTATCTACTATGTATTGTAGGTATGTACATACCTACAATTTCAAATATCTTACGATGACCCATTTAACCTTACTGTGTTTTGTCATTAGAAATCTATTCAAAACTCATTTAAATTAGTATATTCTGTGTGCATTTCCCTTTACCATAGATTTTCGTTATGTTACACAGAAAATACGTTGCATTTTGTAAAAATGTAACATATTCGCAACGAAAGTGTGACGTATTTTTGAAAAAAACTGTATTTCTCGGTGAAATAACGACATTTTGAATACAATAATATGTCACGTGCGTGAAACCATTTCACTATTGTATGAAAAAAAAGCTGGTTAAAAACAATCACCTTTAAAATTACACAAGCACTTTAGAGGTTTTTCCCGAAACTATGACAGCATCCACTTTGAATGGCATTTGTTGACAAACTGACGGGAATCGGCTTTCTTACCGGTGTTGCCCTAGTAGAATATGAGTTGCCAGTGTACGAAAACGAATTTCTACCAAAGTGTATTAAAAACAAGCTACATTAAGCGTTACGAAAGTATTTGTAACACAAGCGTGGAATTATGGTCCAATAAAAGAATGTAAGATAAACAAATAAAATTATATTATTATCACTATTCCGCAATCGGCAGAACGATCATTAATTATATCATAAATTTTAGTTTAAAACAAAAGTATAACCGTGCAAGTTAAAATATCATGAAAATAACAGAGCTCTTAGTACTCGTGGTCGAAGAAATGAATCGACTTTCGTTACGTTTTGGAAGGAAATTTATTTTTAGTATTTTTTTAAAAGGGTTTAAATCAATTATCTAACTTGCGACCTTGGCAGTTTTTATCCCTACATATGATAAAATTATTTTTGAAACTGTAGGGGTTAACAGTTTTTTTTAATCAGCTTCGTAAATTTGAAACGTCCAAATTGGTAACTTTTCGCGGCCTCACCCATTTAATGATTTGAATCACTTCTTGGAGTCGAGATTACCCATCTCTATTGACGAGCTTGGAAGTTGGAAGTGGACTTGAGGGTATGAAAAAATTGTTCGGTTCCTATACGGCTTGTCTTATTCAGTGGTTTACCTCTAATGCTTTAAAAGTCAGTAGAAGAATAAATACGTCACCAGCTATCCTGAGGTCACTGCACGGCATCTTGACCTTGTTTTCCTTCTTGACCTTGGCGCTGCGCTTGCGCCGCGGCGGGGCGCGGGCGCTGCTCATGTCCGACGTGCTGTTCTTCGCCATCGAGGAGGGTCTGCAGGTATTACGGAAATGATAAGTTGGTGACGACACGCTTCGTTAGAATTGGTTCCTAGTTAGAATCCCGGCCAGGGCAAGTGTTTGTGTAAACAGCGAACGCGGGCCGCCGCCCCGGCCGCCACCACCACCAGCACGACGAGGGTGGCCACCGCTGCCGTCACACTTGGGGCTTTCGCGGCATCCTCCTTCGCCCATAACTCCCACTACCGGTGGTACCTACAGTGCGTCGCATGCGATGGTCTCAGAACGTAATGCGCGCATCCTATGGGGCTAGAGAGAGGGAAACCGACCTGTCTGCGTATTGGGACAGGATGCTCCTTCTGTTCCAGAACCTTGAATGTCTATAGCGAAGAGTCTCGACCAATATCTTAAGCTCCCTGGATCAAGGGTCAGATACAGGTGAAAGTAATCCTGGACACGGCGCGCATTGTCAGAAGGTTCCTCTCTGTGCAGCCCTAACCACCGCCAGCTTGAGCCCTGCCCCGCTGCCGGCGGCACCCTAGGTTAGTTTTTTTTTTATATTTGCTTTTCGTTATATATACGTATTGTAAAAAAACCTAACCTAAGAATAAAGATGAATAAAGGGAAGAATAAGTATTAATTTATCTTTATATTATGTATATCGTCGCTTAGTACCCATAGTACAAGCTTTGCTTAGTTTGGGACTAAGTCGATTTGTGTAAGATTGTCCTTAACATTTATTGATTTATTTATTATTGGCTGGTCGTTCTTTAACATACCACAAAAAAATTGAAGAAAAAAAGCTGTCAACATCCCTACTGTTTTCGGTTAAGAAAAGTAATTCCAACACTGTACTCATCATACTGCTATCTCTTTCACACCTGTTAAGACTGTGCAAGTGTGAACGAGATAGTATTAATCTCTGTTGCCAGTTCGTTTTGCGTTGAGTATGGTTACCTCTTGTGTTGCGGGTGGGCTGGTTTGGTCACTGGCAAGCTTAGAACTTCCAGCATCCGTTGACAGGCTTGCGTCGAAGGGGCATCCACTGGGATGGGATCTAAAAAATAATAATAAGAAAAAAAATACACAAAAATATTTTTTTTGTGACAAGCTTTTTATCAAGTTATTGAATCGACATTCGACACACATTTCGTTAATAGATTATCCAGAAACCCAATTTTTTAGGGTTACGTACCAAAAAAAAAGTTTGAAATTTTCACAACTTGTATTAAGTAAACATAAATATTACATGAAAATTATAACTATGTAGCTATTTTATTTTATTTTCAAAAACCTATTTAAACAACCCGCATATGGGGTACTTTGATATGAATTGCAATTTTTGAGAAAATTGACCATCAGCAATTTTATGATCATATTAAGAAGAGAATTACGATCTCAAATTGAAGCCAGATAATCATTTGACTAGTGTATGTAGTTGCCATTGTATACGAACGTCTTTTATACGCATTGAAAAAAAAGCGTATATCGATGTGCCCCAACTCCCCTTTGTATGTCAGATGTAGGGTTGCCAACTTTTTTCTATCAAATATAGTATTTTCGAAGCTGTTACTGAAACTGTTATTAATATAATAAGTTATTGGCAAAAAAAAATGTATGTCGTTAAAATTACTTTATTTTGTAAATAAACATTTTTTTGCTGCTCTGCGCCTTACAGGTCTAACGCTTAACTGAGTCTGTTCCTGAGGTATGGGAGGTGACATGTGACGTGACATGACGTGTCCGAACTGTCTCGCTATACACATATACGTCACTTGTCACCCCTCCCGTACCGCTCCCATACCTCAGGAACAGATTCAGTTATGCGTTAAGACCTATAATAATAAAAAAATTGAGATAGTATTGACAGTGACAGTGACAGTTGAATGAAGGAAAAGTGTAAGGCTGCCTTCCGCTTTACGCAAAATACCTCCTCATGTATTTTTTTAGAAATATAGTAGTAGGGTTGGCAAGACTAGTCAGGTGGTACAGTCACTAGCATTAATATCTGCCATAACAAAGCCGGCAAAACATCTGACACGTCCTAGCGGCCCCAGAAATAGAGTCGTGTCAGATATTTATGTGTGCTTTGTTGGGGCAGATACGAGTATTGATGCTGGTGACTGTACAGATGTAGTGAATAATCCTGTCCCATCGTGAAAACTCGGAACATACGACTACTTTCAAATCATGCCGATGTGTCCATGAATTATTGTATTATTAAGTGACGTGTTTGTATCAAATAAATTGAGTACTTTATTCATCAATGTCAAATTTCAAGCCACCAATTTGAAGTATATCACACTGAGATATTAAAACCACCACGATCCAATCATATAAAGAATTCGTTAGGTAAACAAAGATCAAACTAGTTAAGGAGGATATTTTATTTCACTAAGAGCACTGATAAAAACCGCAATTTCCGGTTCCGCAATGGTTGTCGAGATGGAAGAGAGATATGAACCGTTGCTAGGATACAAACAAGATCTTAGACATAGATTAGTATTAACAGCATGAAGTCAGTATACCTATACAAAATATATTATGTTGCTAATATGACTATTAAAAACACTAACTTAAATAAATCCTGTGGTATTAACCACTCTATATCGATACTTCGTCTCGCAATGCGACCGTCCTCTACGTTGTCTTGATGGGTACTGAGTGTGAATGAATTAGTAAGACGAATAGGAACATTTCCGAGAAAATACGATGGGAAATGATTATTCACTTCATCTGTACGGCGTTGTAAATTGTGGGTCCAAGAACGCACATTAACAATTAGGTGATGTGGCGAGTCGGCGCCGTGGGGCGTGCAGCGGCGATATTAGATACGGGTTGTTCCACTTGTAATTATTTTACATAGATAAAAAAGTACTGACTCACCGGTTTTCTCGATTTTGCCAATGTCGCGGCTCTGGTGGTACATGAAGTTAACCAGCCGCCGCGCCTGCGCGATGACGTCAGACACGCAGTAACAATCATGGCGGACCGGGGCACACGGTGTTGGAATGTTCGGCTTGCTGAAATTAATATCTATGGTCAATATATATGAATTGACTTCAGTTTTATACATGTAGGAGTAATTACTTTTTCATTTATAATATTTAAAAACAAAGTTTATGGCAGTAGGGAGTTTTGTTTTTATTTTTCAGGGAGATTGTTTACGAATAACATGTTTTGGATTTTGTTCGTATATTTATTTTAATTAATAAGTACATTTTGATATACTCCAGCGAGCCTATGATGGTTGCGTTTGTTACGCAATAAATAAATGACATAGCTGCCGTCGCCTTCTGACACGTATGTGAGTGCGAGAGTGACAGGCGCGTGAGCATATCATTTATCGCGTGATAAACGCGACCATCTTAGGCCCGCTGTTCTTTAAATTTTTATCCCACATACATATATATAAAAAAATGAATTTATCTATAAGCAACGGACGTCTACTGCTGAACATAGGTTTACGCCACTGGGTGCGATCCTGCGCAGACCGCATCCAATGACTCCCCGCGAGGTCATCCGTTCACCTAGACGGGGACCGTCCCACGCTGCGCTTGTCACCACTTCAGGACTTTACTGCTCCAACGGCCATTCGTTGTCCGTTCTCAATGTTGTGAACAACGTTGCGAATAAGACAAAGTGTTAACCTTGTGAAATACAACATAGCGAATTTCACAAGCTTAGGTTTTGGAGTTGACGTTGTTGAAGCAGCAACTTGAACTGTGTGATATTTCTCAGAGTAATATTGCAAAACTAGCAATGTTAACATTGCGAGAAGAGCAATTTAATATTGTAGACTTAACAATGTTAATATTTCTGCGTTGAAGTGTAATATTGCGAAACTAGCAACGTTAGCATTGCTGGCCCCACTGTGTCATATTGCGGGATTAGGAATCTCAACATTGCTGTTCCCACAGTGTAATATTGCGGGATTAGCAACGTTGATATTGCTGTTCCCGCTGCGTCATATTGCGGGATTAGCAATGTTAACATTGCTGTTCCCGCACTGTTATATTACGGGATTAGCAATGTTAACATTGCTGTTCCCGCAGCGGCGTAATATTGAGGGTTTAGCAACGTTAATATTGCTGTTCCCGCAGTGTAATATTGCGGGATTAGCAACGTTTGCATTGCTGTTCCCGCTGCATAATATTGCGGGATTAGCAATGTTAACATTGCTGTTCCCGCACTGTTATATTACGCGATTAGCAATATTGACATTGCTGTTCCCGCGGCGTAATATTGCGGAATTAGCAATGTTAACATTGCTGTTCCCGCGAGGTAATATTGCGGGACTAGCAATGTTGACATTGCTGTTCCCGCAGCGTAATATTGCGGGATTAGCAATGTTGACATTGCTGTTCCCGCAGCGTAATATTGCGGCATTAGCAATGTCGACATTGCTGTTCCCGTATATAACATTGCGGTATTAGCATTGTTGACATTGCTGTTCCCGCAGTGTAATATTGCGGGAGTAGCAATGTTGATATTGCTGATCCCGCAGTGTAATATAGCGGGAGTAGCAATGTTCACCATGCTATGCTGACGACAATGGTACATTGCACGTGTATAATGCACCATACTTTCGCCCCCTGTCAGCCGGAGGGCTGGTTGGACGTTAGTGCATTAGTCAAATGCAATGTATACAAACGTAACGCAATGGAAAGGGCTATGCTCGGATTTACTCTGCGTAATAGAATCAAAAATGAGGATATCCACAGAAGAACCAAAGTAACCGACATAGCTCGCAGGATTGCATGGTTGAAAAAAAAACTAATGAGTTATGAGCTGTTTTCTAGGTGACTTGGAAGTTTTTGATCGGTACACCGGTTACTTGCTTCGCCGATCCCAAGTAAATGGGATAAGAGCAAACGAATGATGGCACCGATTCGCTGCTGCGCGTGCGCAGGGTATGTAGTTTCTTGCCGGGCACTATACCTCTTCCCCGGTGAACTGTCGCCGCTGCTGGACGCTGCTCGCGCGCGCTCAAGGACGCTGTTTTCAATGTTTTTGCGCAGACGCTCCTGGGCGCGGCGCTGCGCTCGCGCCGGCTTGGCGACGCGGGCTGTTGCGCAACCTGAGAGATCGTAAAATAGGGAGTAACTAGCCAGATTATTCAATTACTAGCCTCGACTTTTGTCGACGCCGAAATAAAGATGCTGAGTTGGATGTGTGGCGTTACAAGGCTAGATAAAATCCGTAAACAGTACGTGAGAGGAAGCCTGGGCGTCCGTGACATCGCCGATAAGCAGGCAGCAGACCAGGTTGCGATTGTATGGCCAGTTGGCCACATAAAAGAAGATCACCGACTACGTAGGATATTTGGCACTGCAACTCTCCATCTCTGGTTGAAGATCCGGGGGCAGAGTTGAAAAATGTAGTGCTAATTTATTTATTTAAAAATACATCACACAGCATTTCATGTTCACAATAAAATCTTAGACGCTAGAGGGCCTGTTATCCATCATCTCGCAATACCTCAGGCACTCCTGACGCACACAGCCGCCCGTTGCTATGTAAACAGATCACACTCCGGTGCTGATACCAGGAGCGAGTTGAGTAGCGCGAGGGCACGAAGGAGCGGTGAATTACGGCGCAACGCAGTGCGTGCCGGAGGCACTGCCAGCAACACCCGCGTACGTGCTCGCAAAGGAATCCTTGGGACGCCCGGAACAGGGAGTTTTACTAGTTCCTCCACTAGTTCTGGCCAGCTGGAATCACCGCGGAGTACGCGACATGCAACAACTAGCAAGCTAAGGTTGCCCCGCTTCTCCAAGGAATGGAAGCCAAGGGTACCAAGCAGGAATTTTAAGGATATAACTGAGTGCTAATGGACATCACTGAGTGTTAGGCTCCGAAGAAGATATCGAGGACAGAGGGAAGTGGAAGGGAGAGAGAAACAGAGAATATTTTTAACCGTTAGAAGCCTTTCCGGTCTCACTCATATTTTAATTTAGCCAGGCTATTAAACCCCCTGTATGACTGCGACCATTAACCTTTTGCCAGGGTTCCGTTTCATAAACGCTTGTAACTTGTATTACAAGCGGAAGTCCCTTTTTAATTCATATAGTGAGAAAGAGTTGGCCGCAACTATCTACATACAATAAGTTCAAAAAACAAAACGGGCATTCAGAATAGTTAAGGATTGGGAATTTTTTTTTTACTTTTCGAGAAAATTCAATCTTTTTTCAATCTTAACTTATTAAAATTGAAATTTCACATCACCCATATGGTCGATGTAAAAAAAATTGCGTGAGCATGCTAATTATGTTAGATCATGGGTTAAACATTATGTTATCTCTTAGCCCTAACTATCACTCTAAATAGCTGTTAGGCAGGTTAGGACTTAGAACTATCTGTTCACTTAGATATCGCCCTATATAATTTATATTTAATCGAGAATGTGCCCGCAACTTCGTTCGCGGAAAAGAAAAAGTTATAACCCTCTTCTTTACTACGGAGAAGTCGGGTAAATAGTATCTTAAAACCATATATGGATGGCCAGCTTCCCGTGTATCACGGGGCAACGAAATATTTACACAGAAGGGAAAGAATAAAGCAACATAACAACCATACCTACCTCTAAATATACGTTTGGCACAGCCGCTGCAGAATATGACGCCCCTAAAAATTTCCGCGTCGTGAAGATTGGTCTCACTGCACACATCTGTATAATAAAACAATATTATATTTAGATGTCTAGAAAACTACTCAACTATAAAAGATAAAAACACATCCAATCGCAAAGGACTCAAACTATTGAACAAATATTTAAGATATTTGTCACTTCAGTCATTTTCAAACTGCCCATTTCACTTATTTTTATGAAAATATATTAAATTTACAGACAGTTAAATTTTACAACTGTATAATATTTACTATGGATATATTTAGGTATCTATACTCTTATTATAATTAGGGAAGTTAAGCAACAATTTCTCATTTTCCCAAACTGAACATATTTACTACTTACAATTTTTCAAAAAGTTTTCCGGTGTATTGAAATCTTTATGTTAATTAGCTTTGTTTAATAGTTGTAACTATTTTAATAAATAACAGTGGCGTGCGATCTAGGCGCAATAGAATAGAATAGAATAGAGTGATGTTTATATCCCTGGTTTGTATGTTACATACTGTCCAACAGGGCGATGGTGTATTCGGCCTGTGAGTGTGTCAGCTACTTACGATCTACTTATGTTTGTCTGAAAGATCTGTATAAGTGTCAAGAAGTGTGTGCTGTATGTTTGTTAGTGGGTGTGTACAGAATAAATTTTTGTAAACTTAAAATGTTGTTTAATGTTGCCTTATCCTGGGGACGTGGAGCGCTCGTTCGCTTGCTGAGCAGCAGGCTCCTGTCTTTTTTTGGTACATAACTTATTTCGCCTAGTCTAGTGTTAGTTAAAAGGGGGTTGTGCTGTCCGTGTCCGATGTTATAGGCACAAAGGCAGTGCCTACCCTTAACGACCATGGCTCTATATTGGCACAGACAACTGCCTACCTTGACCAAAAACCCTGTACACGCCATTGATCATTAAACCCGATGCTTTTATGTTCTGAGATATTCACAAGTACGAAGACAAATGGACTGTAAGTTTGAAAACACTTAGCTAAACTTAAAAGGTTAGAAATTATAATCATCCATACGTCAGTAAACTTATAAATCTTATAATCTACTACACATCAACAGCATATAGTGACCCTCTGCTGAGCAAAGGCCTTCCTCATTCTACCTAGCCTCTTATCTCTCGTATAGTGATCGTGTGCTCATCCCCTCTATGACAGGATTACGGTAACAAACCCTAACCAGACATACCCTACCCAGTTCGAAGTCAGAATAAAAAAAAACTGTTTCTTGTCACCTACTTAAACTAGCATAATCCTAATAAGTTACAACATTTGAGAGACTCTTTGTGACTGTATTCGTCTAATGACACCGTGTCACCGGATCGCACGTACCCATTGATTCCAAGATCGCGGTCGTCACTTATTTGTAAAAATCCTCATGGGTGTCGTTTTCTCCACGGAGTATAGAAAAGTAAGGAGGCCAATCTCATGTAGGGAAATAAGACGAAAACGTGTCCAGCGTAAAGCAGTAAACAATAGTTCTGAATCCGTCTAGAATGGTGCTAGAAAAGTAAGTGCGTATGAAATGAAATTAGCCGTTGCTTCTCAGTTCTGATCATGTCAACAACAAATTTATGTTTTTATCGTGTTGGGGTACCTAGCAGGTTGTAATGAAATGCACAAATGTCCTTGACTCTATATTGAATTAACACCACAGTACAGTTATGCTACAGGAACGGCAAGGTAATAATTATGCGGGAAGCGAGGGAACGAACTTACATTTCCCCGCGCCCCTTCGTCGCCCCGCCGGGTATGCGCTGCGTCACCTCATATCCAAGTACGTTTGCACTTGGAAATGAGATGACGTAGCATTGTTCCTATAATCGAAATGCTACTAAATTATTTAGTCATCTTCTGATGTAAATATTTAATAATGTTCAAAATGATTTTTCTTGCATCGTAGTGGACTTTTTTTGGCATTTACAATTGCGAAATGACTTTCAACGTTTGCTGTCAAAGACACATTCTTGCAAGTTAAATATATTTAAGTACACACTTCCTACAGTGGCGCCATCAATACAATACTCTTTATTGCACACCAAAAGAAAATAATATCAGACACTTAAGTCTAAAAATCTATATACATATACAGAGATTGGCTTCCTAGCTTTTCTATTCTCTATGGTTTTCTCAAAATCTATATTTAATTATTGCTTGTAACGAAGATATAATCCTGAAGCTAACTTACGGAATTTGTGGCACTTCTTATGGTAACAGTAGCCGTCTAAGGACACCGCCTCGCCTTGTCGCACGGACCCAATGATTCCAAGATGGCAGTCCTAACTTATTTGTTAAAATCCTCACGGGTGTCGTTTTCTCAAAATGAAAATGTATTATAGCTTGTAATGAAGGTATAGTCCTGGTCACTTACAGCACTTGTGACACTTCTTATGGTAGCTGTAGCCGTCTCTGGAGACCGTCTCGCTGGCTCGCACGGAGGTGCTGCAGTGCTCACACACCCCGCCACTTCTAATGATTGCAACCCAAATTTATTATATTGCAAACGAAACTAACCTACGCCGTCGGCTATAGATTTGACATCAACACATGAGGGGTATTGGTTGTACAAAAATGAATCAAGATAAACTTTTGTAGGGCCAAAATCAACTGAACGTTAGAGTCATAATGCCGTACGGATACGGTCAAGCAGTGGCAATCTGAACAGAGAGGAAAATGAAAACACCTAGGTATATTTTATGATTGAATGAATAACGATAAAATAATTGATTTCTCTAAAACATACACTTCTTAGTCCAACATACACTTCTTATTCGTGCCAAAGTTTTTAGAATGAAAATATTGATTTATTCTTCATATTATTTCTTAATTTAAATGTATATGCTTAGGAAATATACCGATTAAGTGTGAGAATTGTAAAAGGAATGGAATAGCATACGTAACATAACATTCCAGTCATCGTATTTGATTTTATAAAAAGTCATACAAAATTTGAATTTATTCATTCAATCGTTAAAGTTAGTAGATAATAACGACTCCATTATCCTCTGGATTGAAAAATGAAAATGAAATAACTTTATTGTTTAAATTTGTACACAACAATAAATCACGACCCTGTGTCCTGAGCTACTGTACCCTATGTTACAGAACCCAGTTTCGTTACTTTATACAAATTGTATAGAGAGGTCTATATGCAGCTTACAAAATACTCATTTACTATATTGTGTTCGTATGTTGGTACGTGTGTGCACGCGCGTGTTTGTGTGTGTGACTGAATGTCTATGAGTGAGCGTGCTAAAGGAGCATCGAGACAAACCTACTGGTTTAACGATGCTATTAAATTTAAAGTGTATTTTTTTTGTAATAATAATAAACAAAAAAAGCGGCCAAGTGCGAGTCGGACTCGCCCATGAGGGGTTCCGCAGCTGTTTATACAAAAAAATGCACTACAGATGATAAAAAATACGATATAAAAAACACTAACAAAAGAGCGTATCTCCCCGGCACTTACGTCCTTTTGCTGAGAAGCGCAGTTTTTTGGCAATAACTTAAAAACGGTATGTCCGATCATGTTGAAAACAATTTTCGTTGAAAGTATTTATTAAGCTTTATATTTGTAATTTTTTGGGGGGGGGGGGGGACACAATTTTTGCCACTTTCGGAGCGAATATTTCGGAAACTGTTCACTAAATCAAAAAAAAAAATATTAAACATCAATGAGTTTTTAGAAGAACTGGCGAAATATGTGCCACACATTGATATTTGCTAAAAAAAAATGTTTTCAGTTTCGATTACATGTATGGAGTGCCCCCCCTAGAAATATATATTTTTTTATTTAACTATCAAACTAAGTAGCGACACACGACACCTATGCTCCAAATTTCATCAATGTACATCTTATAGTTTTTGCATAAAATGCCTGTGACATACGGACGGACAGACAGACAGACAGACATGACGAATCTATAAGGGTTCCGTTTTTGCCATTTTGGCTACGGAACCCTAAAAAAGTGTAAAAATATATACCTACAGTAAATGGAAGCAAATAGATAAGGGATAAATAATATATTTATATTGATATGCTTGTCCTGTTAGGGTAGTGCTTAATTATGTTATAGCCACCGTATGCTACGTCCGTACGCTAGTCATAAACATTAAGTCGACTTCTCGCTTGCACTTAAGAAGAAACAGCAAGTGCGAGCGAGTGGTCCGAATACTGTTTATGACCAAGGCTCAGTTGATTTTGGCCCTACTATAGTTAGCTTTCACATATTATACCCGTAAAATAAAGATTCCAATTCCAAAACAAAAATTCCCGAGCTCTCCCTGATCCTCCCCCCTCCCCTCGGCTTGGTCTTCTTGGACCTGATAAAAAACTGTCTTCATATGCTCCTAAAATCCAGTGATCGGAGTAAGACAGGAATGCGGGGAAGTTCGAAATCGACCCCGCCTCCTCATATTCGTTGTTTTTTGTGCAATACATGTGGAACATGTATATAAATATTCAAAATTTCAAATAAATAGCATTAGTAGTTTTTCTGTCTGACAAACAGGATAACAACTAAATGCAGAGAAACAAACAGGCAGATATAGTAAAGATAAGTGAAAAAATTTAAGAATATATAAACAAGGGATATATGGATAAAGCCTATACCTAATACAATTAGAAATTTAGATAAGAGACACAAAATCAAGAGTACAACCATCTTAGATGAGCAAGGAAAGATTTTAATAAACAATGGTGAAATACTAGGACAGTGGAAGCGATATATGGAAGGTTTGTATAAAGGAGAAGGGTTACAAGAAAAAGATATGGAACGCGAAGAACTTGTAGAGGAAGACGAAAAAGGGCCATCTATACTTAAAGAGGAATTTTTAAAAGCATTAAACAGTATCCAGAACGGGAAAGCAGCAGGAGAGGACAAAATCTATATAGAGATGATCAAATACGCACGTTGTCATCCACTATTCGATGAAATGTTTACATTAACCCAAGAAATGTATAATACGGGACAGGTACCAATTGACTTCAAAAAAGCAAAACACATTAAAGTGAAGAACGTAGGACCATTAGTATAATTTCCCAAGCATCAAAGATTCTGTTCAAAATAATACAAAACCGAATGAGAGCAATAACGGAAAAGGAATATTGGACCTTATCAGTACGGCTTTCGCCAGAACAGAGGAACAAGAGAGGCTATATTGGCTCTGAGAGTAATCATAGACAGGCGTCTGGAATTAAACCGCGATACTCATATAGCTTTTATAGACTTGGAAAAGGCTTTCGACAAAGTAGATTGGAAACTTATGATGAAAGTTCTGAAAAACGTATTAATGGACTGCAGAGACAGAAGAATAATATACAAGCTTTACAGAGACCAGGAAACAATAATTGAAGTAGGCGAAGAAAAGAAAAAGGCAAGAATAAGACAAGGAGTCAGACAAGGATGTCCACTTTCACCTTTAATATTCATCATCTTTATAGAATGTGCCATAAAACAAATAGCAAAATCAGAACATGGGGTGATCAAAATTAATGGGCAACGAATACAGTTTATAAGATTTGCAGATGATATTGCAGCATTCACAGAAAACAGGGAGCAATTGCAGAAACTAATAGAGGAAATGGATTTTATATTTGAACAGTTCGGACTTAAAATAAATTTAACAAAAACAAAAACACTAGCTACATCAAAAATCACGTGATTACATTAGACTAGTCACAATTAAAAATAGTCCACTATAAGAAGTTAAAAGTTTTAAATACTAGGGAAGTTTAATCACCAATGACTCCAGATGTAACTCAGATATCGTTTCCAGAATTGCAATGGCAAAAAGAGCCTTTGATAACAAGAAACATGTTTTAAATGCAAATATAGCAAGAAAGGTTCGGAGACGACTAATAAAAGTGCACATTTGGAGTATTGCACGATACGGCAGTGAAACGTGGACATTGACACAAAAAGAAAAGCTGGAAGCATTCGAGATGTGGTGCTGGAGGAGAATGGAAAGAATCAGCTGGACAGAGAAAAAATCTAATGAAGAAGTATTAACAACGGTAGAGGAGAAAAGATGCTTGTTAAGAACCATTGAAACCAGAAGAGGGAAGATGATAGGGCACTTGATACGACATGACGGGTTCTTTAAAAACATCATAGAAGGAAAAGTTGAAGGAAAGAGAGGAAGAGGAAGACCCAGGCGCACCTACTTTGCACAAGTAAAGGAAAAAGTAAACGTCAGGTCGTACCAAGAAGTCAAGTTTCTGGCTGAAGTCAGAGAGAAGTGGCAGTTACTCCACCGACAGGAGCGTAGCTTTTATATGAAATGATGATGATGAAGTAGTTTTTGAGATAAGGCGCTTTAATAGTCAGACAGACAGGCAGACAGACAAAGTCGCACCATAAGGGTTCCTTTTTTACCATTTTTGGTACGGAACCCTAATACGAGGCCATGGGAGAGGGCCCGCTTCGCCTGCGCCTAGCTACGCCACTGCCTATCTGATTTTTGTCTTGTAAAATTCCGCCCTAGAACTGATGGTTACTGGGAAGATCGATGAAGGAGACCGACGGGCCGCAGCCCAGTCAGATGGTCTGACCAAATTCGCTCAACATTCAACACCAAGAGCTACATGATGCTTGCTCCATGACGCCAAGGAGAGATATAAAGGAAGAGCATCATCATATAAATTGATCTACCATCGGGGGAATCACGACCCTCAGTAATTAGGACCACGACGCGAGGAGTAGGTCTAATCCAAGAAGGTGCCCGACCGTCTTGGATTAGACCTACTCCTCGCGTCAACTTCGTCCACGGAGGTGAAAAAAAATCATACCCCCTTTTTTGTCGGCGCAGCCGGGTAAAATGTATCCTATGACTATCGGGTACGTGGTGGGTACCCAGCTACTCGGTACTTAAAGTAAGTTGAAATCCGCTGAGCCGATTTGGCGTGATAAAACCACAACGACACATATAAAAAATCCAAAATATATTTTTTGATCCAGTGATCTCCAAATAGTCCGTTAAATTACAATAATACATCTTTTTAATAGTATAGATGCGAAAGTAACTGTGTCTGTCTGTCGGTTACCGATTCACGCTTAAACTGCTGAACCGATTAAGATTAAATTTTACATGGAGATAGTTTGATACCCTGGAGAGGCCTTAGAATAGTTTTTATCCTGGAAATCAGCCCTTAAGTGGGTGAAAATGGCGGTGAAAATTTGTATGGGGAAAATCGGTAACGCGTGTAATTGCTAGTAATAAAATAAATACTTACACCATTTTCGCAGTTTTCAATTTTTTTTCTTCATTTTTCTTTGTATTGTGTATTAATTACACAGAAAATTGGACATTCACGTGAAATTTACATCTTGTTTTTGACGTATGTGCATGTGACACATGCTTTTTTTGTAACTTCTAGTGTAAGACAGATGATTAGTGGCCTGTCATTAATGTTGTAAATATGAGAAAAAGGATGATTCGTTTTGCGAAATTCGGGTTGAAACCAGGTTTATTCATCATTGGAACTCCGAGCCAAATATCAATCTTCGTGGCGTTTAGTATTATACCCATTCAACTCATTTTATAAGGTGTATAGTTCAATGTCTCGAAAATGTCGCTTATCCCATTTCTCCTTTCCACCGCCGATAGATACATACACTCACGCCTGTGTCCCACTGGGGTAGGCTGAGACTAACGCAAGCCAGAATCTTCTGCTTCATTTACACCCATGCATCTCTTCATACACGCTCGTCGGTTGCAAGTACTCCTGACCTAGCCTGTTTAAAGTACTTAGCTATGAATTTTTCCAGGGATACATATAATTTGGAAGAGTGCTGATTTTGGCTACCATCGGTAGTAAAATAATGATTCGGAGGATCAATTTTATGTGAGTCAATATGGACCCGATTGACAAGTTTATTGAAAATTATGGTTATGAATCACAGAAATATTGGCTTTTAAAGCACACCACAAAGGCATCAGTAAAAGAATGCCGTACAATGAGAATTTATTTCAAAATGACTGCCTTAAAGCTTTGACGCTCCTATCTGGATTTGGCTTTGCTACATAAAGTAGTAAACGGAAAGATTATGGAACCATACCTGCTGGAAAGTCTCAACTTCAAAGTGCCCAATTAAATACTCGACCTTGTCGTCGCGCCACCTTTTGCCCCAGTCCCACCAGAACAAAACTAGGCAAGTCACTACCAATTTATAGAATGCAATATCTATATAACAGCCTAACCGTGAAATTTGCCGATTTAGACATTTTTCAAGATTCTTTGCCATTCCTAAGGCGTGAAGTACTGGAATCAGCTGATTAGTGTTGTGTCCTTTTTATGTTTTTCTTTTTCTTTTGAATTCGTAACCACAACGGTAAAATATTGAAAATATTTAGAACAAAATTATAAGGTATGTATTATTATTAAGTATGTATGTAAAATAACTCAAATATCAATAATGTGCCCTTAAACTATTTCTGAATGCTGATGCACGCCTGTTATTGGTGCATTAACAGGTTTTGAGTCTCTGTGTTTGTATTTTTACTGATATTGTTTATGTACTGTTGGTGTGTCTTATAAATAAATAAATAAATAAATAAATAAATATGACACCCAGCATTATGAGTAGGTACAAACATGATCTTAGTAACGACATTATGAATTCCGATGTTCTGGAAACTGTTTATTATGACGACCGGTTTGGCTCAGTGGGAGTAACGTTGCCTGCGAAGCAGAGGACCTGGGTTCAAATCCCGGTAAGGGCAAATATTTGTGTGATAAGCATAAATATTTGTTCCTGAGTCTGGGATGTTTTCAATGTATATAAGTAATATATCTATTGAATATATCGTCGTCTAGTACCCATAACACAAGCCTTATTGAGCTTACCATGGGACTACTTCGATTTGTGTAGAATTGTCCTGTAGTATTTATTTATTTTATTTATTATGAACTAGATTGGTAGCAGTACAAATTTATGAAATAAAAAATATGAAGTAAAAAATTCGGAAGAGTGATGAGTCTGGCCGTTTGAAATCCATCATGGATGTGATTTTTAGGGTTCCGTACCAAAAAGGTAAAAAAGGAACCCTTATGGTACGACTCTGTCTGTCTCTCTGTCTGTCTGTCCGTCTGTCCGTCCGTCCGTCCGTCTGTCTATCCGAAAAATCTGGAATTTTCTGGAATTATGTAATTTAATATGAATATTACACGAACATTATAACCATACATTTATCTGTCTTACTTTTTTTTAATCAACAAAAATCATTTTTGAATAACCTGGTTTGGTTAAGTTTGCCCCTCATTTGTATGTGACGCCATAGATACCAGAGGCAAACTTAACTCAAGCGGCAAGTTAAGTCGGAATTTTTATTCAGAGAAAAAACTTTATTCAGTTCGACTAATTTATTTCTTGTCTTCATCTGTCAATTCAACTTTCTTGACATCTTTGACAATCTCGTCAATGCGGTGCAGGTCCTTTAGCGACAGCTCGGCGGAGCCCCGCGGCAGGGGCTGCGGCTGCCCGGGGGACGGCTTCCAGCCCAGGAGGTTGAAGATCTCGAAGGTCACTGGGACACCACGGGAGTTGTGCTCTGGCAGTTCCTGGGAACATGTTAATTATGTTATTAAAAAACCGGCCAAGTGCGAGTCGGGATCATGCACCGAGGGTTCCATACAAAATATACGCTAGAAATGGCCGCATCTATGAAAATCTAGTGTTACTTACTACTCCTAAGCAATGTACGCGATGCTCGATCATTTTATATTGGTTACTGACAGACAGGCAGACATACAATTATACTGTTTTTAGTATTTGTTGTTATAGCCGCAACAGAAATACATCATCTATGAAAATTTCAACTGTCTAGCTATCACGGTTCATGAGAGACAGCCTGGTGACAGACAGACAGACGGACGGCGAAGTCTTAGTAATTGGTTCCTGGCGAAGTCTTAGTAATAGGGTTCCGTACCCAAAGGGTTAACCCTTTGGGTACGGAACCCTAAAAACTAGAACGTGGGCAACTTCGTTAGCTGAGGAGAAAAAATGCATAACCCTCTTTTTTGCTTCATCATAGTCGAGTTAAAAATATTAAGATAGAGACGAGTGTTATAAATTTGGCGTGTATATCTATCTGTGTAGAATTTTAACTCTTCAATGGACTGGTTTTGATTTAGTTTTTTGTGTTTGTAAAGTAACTTAGTATGATGTTAGCTGACATATAATGTGGGTCGATTATGTATCTGTGATCTACCCGCCATGAGCAGGAGAAAATATACGACAGTCATTGCCCGATCTTGGTGTTTCATTGATGTGTTCCTCGCACCTTTACATGGCGCAGCCGGTATAGTATCCGAACCTGATCTCCAATCAGATTAAAAAGCTTCTGCTCTGCAGTTTGAATATGATCAGCTTCTATTAGGTCTGTCTGTAGTTTTCTAGTTTGGAGCCGTCCAAATGTCACGCAAACTTTTGTCTTTTTGTACAATGTTAGTTGTCAGACACATTATCAAAACAATTCATTTTTTTTAAATATAAATACATTGAACTTTGTCTAAATTTTAAGCCAACCGAACGAAAATAGAGATAAGTCTAATTCGGACCCTCATCCCTTTTTTAAGCACAGTTAATATCCTGACATTCAATTTCTTGTAATTTCAGAAACATGGCCGAATTATGTACACTATTATAAAATTGAAAAAATTAAATGTCTGTACATTGAATATATTTTCAAAAAAATGATTGTAACGGGCTATTTGGAGGTTACTGAATCGAAAAATATTTTTTTTTGATTTTTTGTATGTATGTGTCGTTGTGGCTTCATCACTCCAAATAGGCTAAACTGATTTCAACTATTTTTGGAACACAGGTAGCTGGGTTTTCACAGACAGATCGTCATAGGATACTTTTTACTCGACTAGACTGTCGAAAAAAAGAGGAGTAATGGGTTTTGCTCCCACGCGAACGATGTTGCGGACGCCTTCTAGTTTAAATATATCTACTAACTGTCAACAGAAATTAAATAGGTTTTATAACAAAATCTCACCTTGCCATACATTTCATCGTATATTGCGGCGGCGGCGAACTGCACGTCGCGGTTCAAACGCAGCGGGCGGTTAAACGCCGCGTTCGCCTCGCCCAGCGTCCGCAGGTCGTGCATCGCGTGCCACGCGCTCGGGTACCACACGGTGATAATGTCCACGTCCACTGTCTGCAGCGTGTACCCGCTCCTGAAATAGCCAGTATAACACGATTCTTTACTAACGAGCGTTTTTTTTAACCGTCCTCCGTGCTCTACGGGTTGTAATAGTATGGGATACTTACGCGATCAGTAACCCATCCTATGTCTCGAGAAAGGGATGTGCGTGGGGGGGGGGGGGGGGGGGCATGCCTCCCAGCCCCTGCGTATCGGCTAGTTGGAGGGCCTGTCTAGAACACGCCGAAGTGTCGGAGCTCACGCAGTCAGTAGCTCCCCATGTCGAGCCACCCTCATAAAGGGGGAGCTGTGGGGGACCATGCCCCTCCCCCCCCCCCCTACCCAGTATTTCTGTGTCATCGAGTCGGAGGGACTGTCTAGAACACTAAGAAGTATCGCATAATCACGCGGTAAGTAAACCCTCTATGTCACGCATCCTCACAAAGGGGGAGATGTGGGTGGTAACGCCCCCCCAGTGTCTGTGTCATCTAGTTGGAGGGACTATCGAGAACACGCAAAAGTATGGGATACTCACGCGGTAAGTAGCCCCCCTATGTCGCGCACCCTCACAAAAGGGGAAATGTGGGGGGCCATGCCCCCCAGTCTCTCCGTGTCGGCTAGTTGGAGGGCCTGCCGTAGCTCCATGAGTGTGTCCCCGCCGAATAGCGACGCCATAAATGCCTGTCAAATGTAAAATTAATTAATTAACGAGATAAAAAAAATTGTAAAGGAATGGCTCTCGTATTGTGTATTTCCTGTAAATTGTAGTAGTGAATAGGCTATTTCTGAACTAGCGAGCTACATGCTCCACTGCGTACTCACTTATCACCAGGCTACTGGGGTCAACCACTGCTTAGTTTAAAATAAAATAAGTTATTATTATAAACAAAGATCAGAAACAAATGAAAAAATTTTTCGACGATACTGGACTTGAACCAGTTAAATTGCAAAAAAATTGTGATTATTATCATGATATTTGTAAAACAAAAAGTAAAATAAGTTATTGTCAAAAAAAATCGTTTTGTGCCAAGCATCCATCAACTACTCACCGAGACGAAAGAGCCCCAACTCGGTAGGATTACGTTATTTTATTACAGAGTTCCTATGGCCACCTTCGTGCTCCATCATCACATCAGCTCGATGGTATCATACTATTGCATTGTCATCGAACTTACATAATTATGTCAAATATTAGCTCAATTCGAAACCGGGAAGTAACTAGGTTATTTAACTTGTAAGATTCCACCCGAACATACATTGCAAGTTTAATAACAGCTTGTAAAAATTAAGGGACTGTGGTCACTAGCTAGCAAGCGATTTAGCCAACGATTGATTTGATTTAAAATATGGACTGGAAAATGGCAATACTGGTCCAACTTAAGCACCTGCAGGCAAACCAGGGAGGCCATCCCGACAATCTGCCCCGGGTTGTCACGTAAGCTGAGACAGCTAAAGATGCCTCAGCTCCGACTCGTAACTGGAGAAATAACTGGACATGCCTTATTAAACAAACACTTATTTACCCTTGGTGTCACTAACAGTCCTCTTTGCAGGGCCTGCATGGAAGCAGAAGAGACAGCCGCCCACGTCATTCTCGAATGCCCAGGGGCGACCAAGTACCGGGCACAATACCTCGGAATTCCGAGGTCACTCCCAGAAGCCGTCGGCAACGTCAAGGGTCTGCTAGGTTTTCTGGTAGTGCTGGGTTGGCAAGAGTAGTGCCACCAACCCATAACGCAAAATAGGCGCATCAAGACGTCGAGTTGCGGAAAATCAGCCCGCGCATACCTTTACCTGACCTGGTGACAGAGGGCGCTAGTTGCCGAGTAAACATTAACTCCGTGAATAATATTGAATTAAAAAGAAGAAAGTGCTAAAACTAATGGATTAGGTGTAAATCCAAATAGCTACGATAATGATTGTCGTGTATCAGTGTTATCCGCGTATAGTTTTGAGTACGTACGCAAATATTAGTAAAGAACTACCGCGGCACAGTCAAAACAGTTCTACCTTAAACTCAGTGATAAGTGGAAGTTTTTACGGAAACAAAGTGAAATTACCTATTTAGTGACCAAAGGAATATTTATAGTCATCAACTTCCAAGGTACATTTAATTACATAAATTAATAACCTCGAACAAAAATTGCAACTCATTGATAATATCTAATATTGACAACAGCGCCATCTAATATCACAGAGACGAACTAACATCCAAGATACGAAACAACCTTCAGTAGACACATCTGAGTTCTGGATCTAACCGCAAGATGACGTTAATATGCGAAGGATGCTGCCAGGAAATTGGCAAGAAGAGACATTTAACGTGCTCATCGTGCCGCCTGAGCTATGATGTGGACTGCGTCAGAGTCCCAGAAAAGGTATTTGACAACATTATGTCCCCAGGCAGGAAACAACGTTGGAAATGTCCACACTGTCTTTCAAATGAGCCAAAGGGAAATAATACCAATACTCCCGTTCGTTCACATCTTCAGTCTACCATGCCAACTTCAACTCACTCTGTCAAACCTAGTACAGTAGATAACTCCAATATCACCATAAGGACAAGACCTTGCTCCAAAAATAAAAATAAAAACAAAAATAAAACGTTAAGCGATGACGACTCGACGTTATCTCCCCAAGGACATACATTCTTACATGAATCCCAACACGACACAGACACAGCGACGCCCTCTAGAGGAGATAACGAAAGTGATGACCAAATATCACTAACAAAATTTAGACTCATCATAGAAGAGAATAATAAACACTTCCTATCGATATTACAGACATCGTTCCAAACTCAAATGGAAAACGCCATAGCCGAAATAAAGTCTAATTTTGGATTAGATTTTAAAAAGATATGTACAGAACAGACAGAAATTAAACATAACATACTAAGCATAAATTCCAAAATTGAAATATTGAATGAAAAATGCTGTGCACTACAAGCTGAAAACGAAACCCTACATAGTCAGATTCAGGACCTCAAAAAAAATCCGAATAGTGCGAAAATTAATGACTCGTCTGAAAAGGTCTTGGTCTTGCATGGTCTAGCGGAAAACTACTGGGAAAGTGAAAATGACGTCAGAGAAAGAATTTCCAATATTTTCTACGACCTATTGAACCTGGACGTGTATGGATATATAGAAGAAATTTCATTTATTGGCAAAAGAGGAAGACAAAGACCAGTCAAAATTGAATTTATAAGTAAAAGGATGAAAAAATATATATTGGAAAACAATGAACCCTTTAAGGAAGCGGGTTTCAGCGTTACAGATTTTCTTAGCCCCGTGGACCTAAAAAGGAAAAGAGAACTACAGAGTATCCTACAAACAGCAAGAAAACACGGTCACCATGCTATAATTCGGAAAGACCGCCTGTTTATTAACGGAAAACTATACATTCAAGAATCTGAAAACATCCCAATAAATAACAGCACTAGAAAATCTATTCAGGACACAGTAGGCCCTTCTGCAGAGCACAAAAGAGATGAGAGATCAGAAGTATCACAACTGCCTGTGCCTCAAATGACGCCACAATCAACTTACCCACCGACGCGCGTGACGCCCATACAATTCCCAAATGAAGAAGCTGCGAGAAACACATTTTTTCGAGACTAACCTTTCTATCCTCTATCAAAACATGCAAAGTGTATGGAATAAAATTCACATATTACAAACATTTACAGAAGATAATCCGCAAGTACAAATAATATGTGTTTCTGAGTCATGGCTTAATAGAGAAAAAAAAGACTTGGTAAAAATAACCAATTATAACATTTGCTCGTTCTTCTGTCGTGAACATCATGAGGGAGGAGGTGTATTTATAATGATAAAAAATGGTATTGAACAATATGAGAGACCCGATATTACATCCTTATCTTTAGAAATGGTTTTCGAACTGTGTGCAATAGAACTACCAAAACTTAACCTGCTAATTATAAATATATACTGGCCCAATAGCAAAAGGGAAATTGAAGTTTTCTATACATGCCTAAATAAGTTATTATGTACAATTGGTCGCAAAGACAGTAAAAAACGTGTTATAATTGGAGGTGACCTAAATTTAGATTTTCTTTTAAATAATAATGAAAAAAACAGATTATGTAACTTGATGCTCTCATATAATTTTCGCCAAAGAGTCCAGGAGCCCACTAGGGTTACACTTTCTAGCTCCACTTGTATAGACTTATTGTTTACCAATTTTAAAACTACGGACTCAAAAATAAGTGCTAATGAATATGGATTCTCTGATCACAGGGGTATTTTATTCAGTACACCCACTATCCCAATAAATGTGCAACCATGGGTTATCCGGAAAAGAATATTTAGTGATAAAAACATAAACAAATTCAAAAATGAACTCCAAAAAATAAAATGGTATACTATAATTAATATAAATAAAACTGTAAATGAAAATTATAATTCATTCGAAAATACGTTAAAAAAAATACTCGACCAATGTATTCCAAAAATAAAAATAACGATAAAACCCAAAAAATCACATTTGACACCGGGATTAAAAGTGTCGTGCCGTAACAAACGGCTATTAAAATTAATGGTATCACAATCAAAAAATAAAATTTTAAAATATCATTACAAATTATATTGCAAAATACTTAAACAAGCAGTGCATAAATCAAAAAAAATACAAAATAAAAAGCAGTTTTCCAATTCCCAAAATAAAACGAAATCTATGTGGCAAATAATAAACAATGAGACAAATAAACATACATCAAAAAACAAAATAAACCTAAAAATAAAAACATCTGAACAAGGCACAATTAACGACCCCAAAAAAATAGCCAACATCTTTAATGAATTTTTCTCCTCCATTGGAAATATTCATCTCACTCCTGTAAATAGATTACCTTTAAAAAACCAAATAAACAACTCTCTTTACCTTCGACCTACTGAACCTAAGGAAATGTTTAATATTCTAAAAAATCTTAAAAACAAATCGTCTTTCGGCATAGATGACATCCCTCCCACTTTATTAAAATCTTGTGCTGAATTTCTATGCTACCCTTATACCCTATTAATAAACCAATCCTTTTCACAAGGCATCTTTCCCGATGCACTGAAAATTTCAGTAATAAAACCCATTCATAAAAAGGGAGATACCTCAGACATAAATAACTACCGTCCAATCGCTCTATTACCAACGTCAGCTAAAATATTCGAAACTGCGATGGTAAGGCGTCTTTACAGTTTCTGCGAAAAATACAAAATTTTTCATGACAATCAAAATGGCTTTCGAAAAAACCATTCAACTACCCTAGCAATCTATAAATATGTCCTAGAAATCCTCAATATTATTAACATTAAAAAATATGCTGTAGGTCTCTTACTCGACATGAGTAAAGCCTATGACAGAGTCCGTTATGAAATTCTCTTAGACAAATTATATAACACGGGTATAAGAGGAACTGCCCTAGAGTGGTTTAAATCTTATCTAAGTGATCGCTTTCAATACGTAGAAATAGAGCACGCAGACTTTGATACAGCTACACTACAACACATCAGATCCGATAGAGTCCCCGTAAACGGCTCTATTCCGCAAGGTAGCGTCTTAGGCTGTGTCCTATTTATTATTTATATAAACGATCTTCCTAACATATTAGACGAACATAGTACGCTTTTCGCTGACGATGTATCTATATTGTTTCCATGCTCGAGTACTATAGAAATTCAAAATAAATTAAATTCAACGCTAAATAAAATTACAATCTGGTTGCAATCTCATAACCTTCAGCTCAACATGAATGAATAAAACTAAAATTATTCAATTTAAACCTTATCAGAAAGTATTATTGCCAATAGATTATAAATATAACAATTTAAAATTAGAAAACGTAAATTCTGCTACCTTATTGGGAATAAATTTGGACTCAAACATGAGCTGGAAAGGCCATGTTCATAAACTATCAAAAAAGTTATCATCCTTTATATATGCCCTTCAACACCTTAAGCGAGTTACTGACCTACAGACAGCCCTTACGGCATATTACTCATATGCTTATTCCCGCATATCATACGGCCTGGTTCTTTGGGGGAATAGCTGTGATATCGATAAAATATTTATTTTGCAAAAAAAGTGCATCAGAATTTTAGCAAATATAGACCAAATGGAGTCATGCAAACCTTATTTCATCAAACATCAAATACTAACTGTTACGTCCATGTATATATTTGAATCATGTAAATTTGTTAGGAAACACCTGAACTTATACTCGCCCAAAGATACAACTCAAATTAAAAGAAATGAACGCAATGTTAATAAACTGATAATGCCATTTTCTAAACTTAAACTCGTCACATGTAGCCCCCATTATATGACTATCAAAATTTATAATAAATTGCCAAATTCAATTAAAAATCTCGATAACCCAGGATTGTTTCAGAAACAATTGAAATTGTTCTTAATTAATAAATGTTTTTATAATATAAACGAATATTTTAATCATGATAATGAATGAATAATGTTGAATATGTCTTGTTTAAATATGCATGTGTATCTGTAGCGTGTAAAATAATTAAAAGTGCCCTCTGAAACTGATATTGCTGTGCCCTTGCAGGGTGTCACATGTCTCTACCTACTTATATTTCCATCTGTATTTTATAATGTGATATGCAATAAATGATTATGATTATGATTATGATTACCTATACCTGTGGACTGGAAAACGACATGGCGTCGGGTACCACGTGAACTTTGCTATAAAGCTTCATTTCTAATGGAATAACATGTCAAAAATCGCAGAAAAATCCCAGTGTTGAATTTTGTTCATTATTTAGATCTTTGCATTTATAAGATCATGGTCAGGGTTTAACAAGACTTACACCGTCAGGCTTCAGCACATTCATGATCCTGTCGAAACAGCCGGGAAGGTCATTGACCCAGTGAAGGCATAACGAAGACACTACCAGGTCCATGCTGTTCTCCGGAAACTGTAAAATAAATAAATCAATGATAAATGAGTCTGAGTACTTGAGGACGATATATGAAATAGATATATTTACTTACTACAACAACTTCGTTTGTGGAGGAGAAAAAGTCTGAACCCTTCGTTTTTTCTTTAGCATAGCCGGATTAAGATTATCCTATAACTATCTGTACATACCTAGCTACCCATGTATCAAAAATAGTTGAAATCCGTTTAGCTGATTTGGCGTGCGCCACAACAACACATACAAAAAAATTAATATTTTTCGATTCAGTGTCCTCCAAATAGTCTCATTACAGTAGTCTTTTTGAAAATATCTTCAATGTACTGACATTTTATTTTTACAAGTTTATAATAGTATAGACATAATCTTTTTTATTTGTTTCATGTTTTTTTGAACTTCTTGCACAAATAAAAAAAACTTACATTTTATGTATAGGTAAGGATTAATAATATGGCTATTGCAATTATAGACTTACGTCAATGTTCTCCTCATCCATGACCACCTTCTCAAACTTGACTCCGTCCCCGATAATGGCTTTGTCAAGGTGTGTCTGAGAAGTGTCACAGAGTGTCACTTTCTCTACAGAATCAGGTAGCAGATGACGGGATACATAGCCACGACCTGCTCCTGTAATACATCAATCAGATTACATTTCATCTAATCTACATTAGATTTGACACATTATTTATTTATTTATTTGTGGTGGTATCCCAGGGACAAAGAAGGAAGAGAGGGAGACCAAAAATAAGATAGGAGGATGAAATAATACAAACAGCAGGAAGGCTACGGCCAGGTTGATTGTCCCAGGTACCACTGGAGAGATGTGGTTGGGTGGTGGATCTGTGTAAGCTTCAACCCAACAATAGGGTACATGCATGAATTATTTTTATCGCTTTTCTTAACAAAATATCAAAATACCGTAAAAACAATTTCAAAAAGTGAAATGAAAATTAAAATCGGTCAAGAAATATGCATGGTACAGGAATTTTAAACTACTAATTAGACAGTGATTTGACAGAGACATCCGACATTTACTTTCACGTCATATTCCACTACGGCCATATAAACTTCATAATAAATTCTGCTTTGCTAGAAAAAGATAGAATGGAATGTTTGATCTCTTATATCTTGGTAATTTTGATACTTATTCAAAATTTTATTTTTCTTTACTGTTTGCTACATGAATGACCTTTTAATAAAGTAAAAATAAAAATTCATGCATATTCCCTGTTGTAGCAATGTGTGGTTAGGTGGCGTCCTTTCGTTTTGGAGGTCAATCCTTTGTGGGACACTGAGTCAAAGCAGTTAGTATATTCATGTTCATTTATTAAATGTATTTCTGTGTACAAAGGTCTTAATTTTTTAATAAGTTCCAACACAAACCCTGTGAGGGCACTGCACTAGATAGACTAATATTTAATTGCACATAGTTATATCAATATGGTATATGTAATGTATAAAAAAAATATTGTGAATACATCATTTTCACAAGCAGTGAAAACTTTACGTAACATCAATACTTACCAAGTTCTACAGCATTTTTAAACAGCCTCTTAATATCCAAAATCCTATCAGCGGTACGCCAACCAACCTCCTCCTTTATATATTCCGCTAAGTGGTAATCTTCTCTTTGTGCTGACCTTTCCCGCTGAAGACTCTTGGCTTTTCTATCGAATATGTTCATAGTACGGTAAATAGAGCTAGCCGTCTTTTTTTTAACATTTGTGCTTTTATATCTCAACAAAACTTCGGCTGTGTTACGTAAATATTTACTATCAAATTTCATGGAATTTTTCAAACATTGCCGGGCTGTGAAGGTGAGTAGTTGAGTGTGAGACATTTTGGTGACTTTATATACTGTTTATCACAGTAAATTAGTTTCCTTTCTCATTGTTTTGCGTTTTTAAGAACTACAAAATCAATTGTTTCGAGGTTAGGTTGTTTTTGTTGTATTTGACAGTGACAGTGACATAACAAATTCGTTCAGAATTCGGAAACGGAATTTTTTATCCATCCAAAAATGTTTCAATAGGGATGTTATGTTATAGAACGATGTTTTAATAATAGAAACATTAGTGAAAAAACTACTTCGATCTCTTAAAATCTCCCCTAGATATCAATGTTAAAATCTTAATTTTGGACTTTCCCTAAAAACGCTCCATATTAAGCCTATGCCTTGTATGTGGAAATTAAGAACTTTGTTCTGCAGCCATGCGTTTAGTTTATCGAAACGGTTTCATAACAAAAGTTACCGTACATTTTATGGAAAATATTAATCCAATTGAATAAATGGGATTCTTATTTTCTTATTTTAAAAATGGACTTTCCCATCTAACTTTAAAGGCTCATAAAACAACCTAAATACACGTAAGTTATCGAACTCAAAATTATTTTTTAGAAAGAGTAAAATAAAACGCTTCAAAGCTGTCGAAAGTGTCAAACTTTGAAGGTTATGTCGATTTTCAATTTAAAGTTTGTTTTTCAGCTAAATTAATAAAACTTTTCGGTACTCTTATAAATAAATAAGTCCTTGAAGGTATCCCATTTTAATTACAGTAAGTAATATTGATTTCGGCCTAATCTGCCAGAGAAAATTCAATATTATGATTCATTATTTATGTTATCTACAAAAGAACTCCGTACAATTTCTAGTAGATACTCCTCTCTTATTCAATAATTGGTCAGATAAATAGACTACACTTCAACCTCCAATTTTATTTGCACGTTTATTTGAACAAATCTGGAAAGACCGGTTTTTCATGAACGAGTGTTCATGTTCTTTTTTTGTTAATGATTGGGTTTTATAACTATATAAAGCCTTCATAGCAGATCTCCGTGGCACTAAAATTTGTGGTCACCACACAACTGAGACAGCCTCTAAAAATAGTTTTGCTTTTTTTTCTAAATTTGGTTGTCCAATTATTAAAGTAAGTGATGTAAGCTATAGATCAATCGGATTACCTTTACCTAGTTATTGCCAGTGGTAAGAGAGAGGCAACTAAAGTGTTGGACAGGGAGCGCAAGGCAAGATGCCTGCTACTCTTTAAACTTACTGGCGATAGCTCCATTAAGCAATCAACCTGTAGTAGGTTAGTAAGATGATATGGTCAGCCAATGAAACAGCTCCCCACTTGATCCTACGTCGGAGTAGCTAATCAACAGGCTGAAATCTTCATAACATCAAGGTCTCTCCTGGAAGTCAGGGGGATCCCGCGCTTCTGAACAGAATTAGGTTGCATAATCCCCACACACAATAGCCCAGTTTTCACAGGCTAAGTGTGGAAAGTGGAGCCCATATACATAACATTTCTGAATGTTTGTATATGTATGTTCATTATCAATACACTATTCCAGATGTGGCCCATACTGATGCAGTTTATCCGCAGCAATGCGCCGTATCTCACACTTCCATTTGCAGCCGTGATAGGTGTCATAGGATACAACCTAGAAGGATACCTTTCCGATAGATACACACCATATAATAGTGAGTATTTATGTAACTTAATATTCATTCATTTTTTAATAATTGATTGATTGGCTTTTCATATTATAACAAGTATGATAATAACAAAGACTGAGGTGTCATAAAAAAAAAAACATGTAGAGCCTATTTTCTAAAACATAACAGTAACAATAGTGTAATTTCGGATTCGACATATATTTCAAGATATGTAGTAAATTCTAAGTGAACCAGTTATGATTCGAATTCACTGAAGCTTAAATAATTATATTTTTTGAATTGTTATAATAAATAATAAATAATAATAATAATAATAAATATAACGGGACAATTTTTACACAAATCGAACTAGTCCCATGGTAAGCTCAATAAGGCTTGTGTTATGGGTACTAGACGACGATATATTTAATAGATATATTACTTATATACATAGAAAACACCCAAGACTCAGGAACAAATATTTATGCTCATCACACAAATATTTGCCCTTACCGGGATTTGAACCCAGGACCTCAGCTTCGCAGGCAACGTTACTCCCACTGAGCCAAACCGGTCGTCAAATGTTGAAAAATTGTTGTCAAATAAAGTGTTGGTAATGTTCTGTCTTGGTTGTGAAATGGGCAGTAGCTTAGCTTATCATTTTTACGGTAGCAGGTGAAACTCTACTTGGAATTATAAGTGCATAAACATAGTTTGAAATCTGTAAAATTAGGCTCATATAGATCACATTCCTATTGCTAGCAAACATCATAACGCTGGAACCACGTGAACGAACCTTCCTTATGATCAAGCCTGACGGTGTTCAGCACGGAATACTTGGCACTATCATCAACCGCTTTGAGAAGAAAGGCTTCAAGTTGGTCAGCCTTAAACTTGTACGGCCATCTGAAGAGCTTCTACAGAAACACTACAGTTACTTATCCACCCAACCTTTTTATCCTGGACTAGTGAAATATATGAGCTCCGGTCCAGTGGTACCCATGGTCTGGGGAGGAACAAATATTGTGAAGACTGCTCGACAAATGATTGGTGCAACAAACCCTGCTGATGCAGCACCGGGGATGATTCGGAATGATTTCAGTGTTGCTGTTGGATGTAATGTTATACATGGGTCCGACAGTATTGAAGCTGCGGATAGAGAGATTGGTCTCTGGTTTTCTGCAGATGAGCTTGTTGAGTGGACTTCGGCTACTGAGAAATGGGTGTATAGCAAAAATTAACTACTGTTAAGTACTTATAAAATACGCTTAGCAAATTTTTATGTTATGTAGGCTAATAAAAAAGTACTTAAGTAAATAAATTGACATCTTATTTTTTAACCAAACTTATTTCCGATCAAATAAAATAGAGGGTTAAAAATTTAATATAACCACATATAAAAAAAATTGAAATCCTGATTACGAAGAAATCAATTTTATAAGTTCCTCAGTCTAAGAGGTGACAAGTTGAGCATAGGTGACAGTCACAGCATAGAAAATCGGACAGAAGCATTATAACTAAGGCGAATTTAATGTAGTTATTGTACTGCTGTTCTTGTGCACTGTGACTGTCACATATCCGCCTTGTGACGTCATCAAGAGGATCTTCTGCTTCGTTTAAATTTTTCCGAAAGTATTCTAAATAACTATTTGCTATAAAAAAATATATAAATAATGTTTTTGGCTTCCTTGATAATGATTATATATTTAATATATGAATTAACAACTTTAATATAAATTTGGAATATGAAACGCGAATTGCAACGTATATTTGTGTATACGTATACAGGTTGTCTCGCCTGTTGTTTACCTCTAATTGTGTTTTGTAAATGTATTATTTGTAAATCCCTGTATATTTGTGAGGTGTGCGATAAAGAGTATTTGTATTGTATTGTCCCGAACTCAAAGTAAAATGTAATTAAAGTTGGTCAGCGTCCAAGCCACGGACCACTTAACCTTAGGAGGTTTCGTGTTAGCGCCACTTTAGATACTCAAGTTAATAAAGATGGCGATGATATTATTTAACACTTTCGCTACCGACATTTTCGTAGCGCTACGCTCGCAGTCTATAACATGAGAAAAACCGTCTGTAGCGAACACTTGCTACGAACAGAGCGCCGCCGAGCCGGCTCGCGATGCTAAGTGTACTATAAAAACCGGCCAAGTGTGAGTCGAACTCGCGCACATAGGGTTCCGAACAAAATATACGCTACAAACGGCCGTATCTATGATAGTCCAGTGTTAGCAGAGCCCTACTCCAAAGTAAAATGTACGCGGTGTTCGATCATTATATATCGGTTACCGACATAATCAGACACACATAAAATTATACTGTTTTTTAGGGCTGCGTACCCAAAGGGTAAAACGGGACCCTATTACTAAGACTCCGCTGTCCGTCTGTCTGTCTGTCCGTCTGTCACCAGGCTGTATCTCATGAACCGTAATAGTTAGGCAGTCGAAATTTTCACAGATGATGTATTTCTGTTGCCGCTATAACTACAAATACTAAAAACAGAATAATGTTATGTCTGTCTATGTCAGTAACCAATATAAAATGACCAAACACCGCGTACATTTTGCTTAGGAGTAGGGCTGCTAAGACTGGATTTTCATAGATACGGCCGTTTATAGCGTATATTTTCTACGGAACCCTCGGTGCGCGAGTCCGACTCGCACTTTGTCGATGGCTTGGCCTTTTACTATTTGTTATAGCAGCAACAGAAATACATCGTCTGTGAAAATTTCAACTGTCTAGCTATCACGGTTCATGAGATACAGCCTGGTGACAGACAGACGGACGGACAGCGGAGTGTTAGTAATTAATTACCCGTCCCGTTTTACCCTTTGGGACGGAACCCTAAAAAGACAGTGTCTATACTTATTACATAGACAATTTATAACATTTACAGAAGCAGTAGAAGACCAGAGACTAGAGAGGCAAGAAGACGATCTGCTCAAAGACCCGACGAATGTGCAGAAGCTTAAGTATAAAGAGAACGTATTAGGAAAGAATGTGTCGCCATCTTTGCAGAAATAGATAGTTGTTAAATACTGTAGATTTGAAAACATCCTAACGACAGATATTTGATTGGGGTACTATTGAAACAACTTGGTTTCTGGTCTGATCCGGTTCGTATAGCTGTCCTACTCACTCATGGAGCATTCCACCACAATAACTACTCTGTCTCACCTGCGACAGCTGTGTGAATATACAAGATCATAATGCTATCTCTTTCACACCTGCTAAACCCACGCAAGCGTGAACGAAATAGCATTATGATTTCGGTCGCCAGTTCATTTTGCGTTATACAGTGGCTCTGTGAGCTGTTGACCTCGCGAGTCTTGCAACCCCCATATCTTCTTCGATAAAAAATACAAATAATAGGGAATATGCATGTTTTTTTTTTGTTTTATTAAAAGCTCATTCATGTAAACAAACAGTAGAGAAATTCTTTTTTTCGAATAACTATAAAAATAACCAATATATAAGCCATCAAACATTTCAGTGTATCTCTTTCTAGCAAAACAGAGTTTATATGGCCGTAGTGGACCATGACGTAACAGTACATCGGGGGTTGAGAATACGTTTGTGTCACATCCAACCATTTTCCATACAAATTTGATGGATACTTATGGCATAAACGTATTCTCACTCGACATGTCATGTCGGATCTCTCTGTCATATCGCTGTCTACTCGTGATTACTAGTTTAAAATGCTTATATCATGCGTATTTTTCGGCCGATTTTAATTTTAATTTCACTTTTTGGAATCGTTTTTACGGTATTATATTTTGTTACGAAAAGCGATTAAAAATAAAACACGCATGTACCCTATTACCGGTATTAAGGATCGGTTGAGAAATGCGACCTGTAGAGAACAGACAGACATACGAAACCGTTTTTGGCCAAGCTGAAATAGAGACGCTTCCCTCGCTTGGTCAATAAAGCTTCTCTGAGTTTCGTCGTTTAATAGAGTAGGTGTACCCCAAGGGACTATTCTTGGTCCCTTGCTGTTTTTACTTGATATTAATGATTCGCCATCAATTACTAAACATAATTGTACCTACATTATATGCTGATGACATATCAATTGTTATTTCTATGACACATCAAAATGTTGACGATGAAATCAATGACACTCTAAGTAAAATAATAAAATGGTTAAAGGACAATAAGTATATTTAGTTTCTCGAAATGACCTCAGGAATGTGTTCTTAAAATCTTACGGATTCCTCACGAGGCATCTTGTATTGTAAGTTACCTGTTTCCTTGGCAGTTTTTCTCTTTTTAATCTATACGATTTTATAGTTGTAAAAATGAAATGTCTGTACATTGAAGATATTAAAAAAAAAAATCGTAACGGACTATTTAGAGGTCACTGAATCGGTTATTTTTGCATGTTTGTATGTTACGTCGTTTCATTACTACAAATCGGCTAAACGAATTTCAACTATTTATGGTACACGGGTAGCTGGGTATCTCCAGATGGTCAAAGGATACTTTCCACCCGACAACGCTGAAGAAAAACAGAGGGGTCATGACTTTTCTCCTCCGCGAACGAAACTGCGGGCGCCTTCTAGTTATAAATAAAACACGACTTCCTTAAATATTTGCATGACTTATTTAAGTCTAGATGTATGATTCCAAATCTAGATGTATGATTTTTGCCTCTTCCGTGAACGAAGCTGCGAGGCGCCTTCTAGTCAGTAAATAACAACTTGTAAGCGTTGAGAAGTATTTGTAGAGAAGTACTTGCCAATGTGTAGCGCTAATATACATTTAGTCACAGAAAAATGTTTACGAATGTATTTGTAAATAGTAGTTAAAAAGTAATTAATATTGTAATTTAATAAAATAATTGTTCTGAAATGCGGTGTTTGTTACTGTATCCAAAGGTTACGCGGTGTCCGGGTATCCGGTTTCGCTTTTAAGTAACAGAAAAGTGTATGAGATGCAAAACTAACTTTGTAACCGCGTATATTAATATAGAATTACAAATTTACTTATGCAGCTTCTATATCTGGAATATTCGACTAAAATTGCAAAATGTTTTAGGCTTCTAGTTTTTTCACGACGAAGTTACAGAGAGGGAGGGAGGGGGCGGGTCTAAAGCGGCCCTAATGCCTTCGAGAAAAGGATGTTGACTAGGGTATTGACAAGCAGACTGACAGACAACAAAGTGATCCTATTAAGGGTTCCGGTTTTTCCTTTTGAGGTCCGGAACCCAAAAAAATTACGTGTGAATTGAAGATTGATTGTATGCTAGTGCACCTATTCGTGGCCATGCTACAACAAACGCTCAAGATTTCAACTCTGGCACTAAAATAACTAGACACGGACTGGACCACAGATTAAGTAATAGTACAAGTACAGAAATTAAACTTCCTCGTAAAAACGCTGTTTTGTTTGCCTACTATATGTTTCTCTGACTATCGTATAACTTGTATTCATTCGCACACGGCACGTGTAGTGCTAGGGTTGTCACGCCAGGAATACATCAATGAGGACAAAAAGTGTTGTAGCTTACCAGATGTCGTTTGGGTAAAGTGAGCCGACATTAAGTACAGTCAGCATCAAAAGTAGCTGACGATTTTACTACTGGAATATGTCAAATTGACGCTGACTGTACAAGCTACTTCACATATGTTAATTAAATCGACAACTCAGCTGTTTCGTAGCTATCGCACATAACATAGTGATAAAATTACATATTTAATTTACTTACATTTATTTAATTAACAAATTCCTATGTCATCCTTAAAAGGAAATAAAGATAACAGGATAGGAAAGGATAGGATAGGATGTTGTGAGAGCTTACTATGGGTTCCACAAAAAAGACACAAATTGTATAATCCGAAACAAATTTATGTATTTACGATTGTGTGACTTTAATGTGATAATGAACCTATTTATTATTATTATTATAATATATGACGCGAAAAATTCACCTACGCATACCTGCCTAATAACCGCGGTAGTTTAAAACAATGTAAGTAAAGGTAAAGTGTTTTATCTTTTGTACACACACAGTACCTACTGTGTACTTCTGTAGATGCTTAAATCTTATTAATTAATGGTTTAAGTTACGTAAAACACAGTTTAATAATAAACACGTACCTACTTCGTAAGTTATAAAAAAAATAACTTACTGTTCACAATTTGACAAAAAAGAGTACTTTCCGTCCTTATAATATGTATTCAAACATCCATTTACAGAACTATTCACGTAACCTCTTTTCAAAGTGCATTTCATGGCGCTTTTATAATCAATTGTTAAGGTAAGTATATCTATCAATACGACACGCTCCTAGACCGATCGATCCAGACGGCAGGTCGTAGCGTACGCGTGCTTACTCGCTCGGCGCCAGTCCCGGACTGATCGCCACAACCCGGTCTAGCCGGCGAGAAGGTAAATATCTCGGTTCGCCCCGCCCACTGCAAGCCCTCTGACTGGATGCGGATTATTTAAAGATGGTAAATAATGTACGTGTATGCTGAGAGACTACTCTGAAATTCGATTTTCGAAGTTCGTATCGCACTATCTCGCTCACTCAAATACAGTTTAGGATAAGAGCGAGAGGGATGGCGTGATATGAACTTAGAATTTCAGAGTAGTCCCTCTTGTCATTTCCTACGGTTTCTGAACGCATTTTAGAGCATGTGGGTAGATAAAATTACTTATTTCGCTTCTGGCAACATTATCGAATCGTAAAACAAACGTCGTCGACTCATCCCTATATTTTCACCCTATGTGTTAAATATTCTTAGTCTGTGGCTCGCAGCGAAAAGTGGATGCCAATTATTGGGTTGTACATTAGTGGGTTGAGCAATTTTGGGCCGCATCAGCTCGGCCGATGATCGACGATAATTCGTCACGGGGTGATAATTCGCGATCATCATTTGGAATCATGTACATGAATTATTGGGCTGTACATTACTGGGCTGAGCATTCTTGGGCCGCGCATTATCGAGCTGGACATGTTCGATACAGGGCAATATTTGAAAGCCACTTTTTCACGGGGCGAGAATGGTCGGCGCAATAATCCGTGACCATTTTCTTGAACTCAAATTATTGGGCTGTACATTCCATGGCTGTACATTAAACGGACTCGAAGACGCCACGCCATTTTTGATAGCTGTCAATGTCAATGCTGTTGCTGTCATTTCAATCTCAAGTGTCAGTCGAGTTTTTTTATTATCACAACGGTATGTCGAGGATCCGTTTTTTGTTATACCAAAGTAGCCAATCAGAGTTCTTGAAAGTTTATTACTTTTTTTTTACTTATTTGACATGTACAATTAAAACCATTAATTAATTATCTTCAATGAAGAAAAAATAGTAGTAAATTAATTCGTTCAAGGAGGAGGCTGTTATTTAAATCTATATAACAAATGATTTGATTTAATTATTAAAATTACCATAATTATTCTCCGTTTCAATTTGATATTCCATAGTAAATCAAATTGTCATAGTAAATTTTGGAAATGATCAGTCTCATGAAGTTAGAATTCTAATTTAGATTAGTTTATACAAGGCTTTAAGCAAATTTTACTCTGGCAACCGTAACTATGTCAAAATTAAAAAGTTATCACTGTCATTAACCGCTTGAAAAAAAACCAACGCGCTTCGCTTCTCTTTTGGAATTTATGGTACTGTAACAAGGCTTCCTTTTGTGATACTCCGCGTGAATGTTGTAAAATTCGGTGCAAATCGTATCAACAATGCTCGATTAACGCTTCTATAACAACGGGACGCGCGTACACGAATTTGATAACACGTACCCATTAATTACGGATCAATATTGAAGTTGCGTCGCGATGCTGTGAGCGTCGGTCATTAAATGGAGGCGAAGTCAGGCGTTGGCGGTCACCACCATTGGATGAAAACCATGATGGAAGCCGGCGGAGAGAAGTCTAATGATAATCGTCAATCAGTTAAACGCGAGAAAATGGCGGAGGCTTACAACGGTTCCGAAGTGAACTATTCACAAGGTGATCCGCGATTCCGATGCGACGTATGTGATCTTACTTTCGAAGGCATGGAGTATCTGATGCTGCACAAGAAGTTCCACGGAAACGACAAGGACACCGGGCAGGCGTCCCGAGAGCCCGATCCGCCGGTCCACAAGGAGCCCACTAAAAAGCGTAAGAAATTCCGCTGTGACCAATGCGACGTAAAGGTAAACAGCCAGTATCATCTTGACATACACCGCAGCAAGCATGAAGGTGTTACATCCAAAAAGTTCATGTGTGAGGTTTGTGACCGCACCTTCGTGGCGGCACAGTTCTTAAAATCCCACATGCAGACTCATTCGGCTGTCAGTACCATAAACTGCGAAATATGCAACAAGAGTTTCACCGGACAAGCATACTTGAAGCTTCACATGCAGCTACACAACGATATAAAGAAGTTCAAGTGCTCCAAATGCGATGAGATGTTCCCAACAAAGAACTGCCTCAAAGTTCACATGAAGAAGCACACTAAAGTGAAGAACTTCAAGTGCGATATTTGCAGCAAGCTCTTTGTTTCCAAGATCACAATGGAGAAGCACAAGCTTACCCATGAAGGTCAGCCGGTTGACTGCCATGTCAAGTGTCCGCAATGCGACCGCACCATGCACTCTTCACTGCTGAGGACTCATATGACTAGAACTCATCCCCCGAACATTGATGATGACGTCAAGCGACCGTACAAATGCTCGACCTGCGGCAAGTCGTTTATTGTAAAGATTAACCTTAATCTTCATATACGGGTATGCCACCCAGACCTGGCGGAGCCCGAAGAAGAGGAAGAAGATGTTATGACAGATAACTCGTAGTTTAATTCTTAAATCTGTAACCGTATCATGTATTGGATATAATTATAATTTTTTATGCTAACCATTAGGGACTTGTTTTATTTTAGTTCTTTATTTAACTTTTTGCATACCGCAGAGGGTAGACAAGGAAAAACTGGATGGATTGTGTGAGAGATGTCATGAACTGGAAGGATGTGAGTGATGGGATGACAGGTAATAAAGGAATGAAAGAAAAAAACATGCTGAGTTGACCCCAAGTAAATGGGACAAAGACTAGAATGATGATCAATGATTTCAGTTTCTGCATCCCCTTTTATGCTTGCAACTACCTACTTATATCATGTGTATGTATTAAATTTTTCTGTATTTATTATGTCATTAGCTTTTGCCCGCGACTTCGTCGGCCTTAAATTCGTTTATCGCGGATAAGGGTATTTTTCCAGGATAAAAAGTAGCCTATTTCCTTCCCCGGGACTCAAACTATCTCCAGACACACTTTCGCATTTATAATATTAGTATGGACTAGAGTGACTGCTACTTCGTTTGATGAGGGAAAAGTCATGTCTTAACGCCTCATTTTTCGATAACATAGTCGGGTAAAAAATATCCTATAACTATCTGTAAATACCCAGCATGGGTATGTACCAAAAACAGTTGAAATCTGTTTAGCCGATTTGGCGTGATGAAGCCACAACGACACATACAAAAAATAAAAAACATCAATGCAACCTTTAAATAATCCATATCACTATTTTTGCAAATATATCTTTAATGTACAGTTATATTTTATTTTTACTACTTTATAATACTATAGATGACTTATTTGGATTCCCTATCTAAAGGTACCAAAAGCACAGAACAGAATACAATATCTTCGGCACAGTCAAAACACGCAACAGAGATTATTGTTTGATTCATTTAAACTAACACTATTTCCACTCAAACGAAGAATAAGAACGAAAGGTAATAAAATAAAATTATATTTATACGCGATAAGCCCTGTTTGTTGTGTTGTGATAATAAGCTTTGCTTAGTTTGGGATAGGCCAGGGGTCGACAACCTGCGGCTCATCGGATGTGAAGCTGCGACTCTATAGATTAGTTTTTCTTATCAAAAAGTACTATTTATTATTAGCAAGAAAAACAATTGTGGCTCTCTAAAAACTTTGAAATTTTGTAAATTGTTATTTTTGACTCTTCTGACTCAAAAGGTTGCCGACCCCTGGGATAGGTCGATTTGTGTAAGATTTGTCCCTGATATTTTTATTTATTTATACTGAAGCATTGACTTTCTATCAATAAATAAATAGGTACCTACCTATATTATCATTATTAAACCCTGACCTCTTATCATTACCCTGATATAACCATTCAATTGCAATATTTACAAAGAAAAGGCGAAATACAGTTTATATGCATACGAATTTTAGTGGAAAACTTTTATTGCCGACTGTACTTTTGTTTGACTATCCATGTTTAGAAATGGTGGATAGGGCATTATTATTATTTATTAGGTAATAGATATAAGAGTTATTTCGACAAAATGACTGACTGTTGAGTTTGTTTCGGCTTTCTTCTCCTCAGTGGTCTCCTCTTGGGAAACGCCGTAGAGTCAGACTTCTAAAAGTGCCCTTGCGGCTGCTTGCAGAATAAAGATCATTAGTTTATTATTATTTCATCAACACCGGGATGATTCTAAGCAGCCCAAATTCGGTAGGATTGCTTTATTTTATAACAGAATTCCTTTGACCGCCTTCCGGCTCTATCATCTGATCAGCTCGATGTAATATGCCAAATTTTATCTTAATAGAAAATTGGGTCAAATTTAACTTGCAAGATTTCATTACAAACACCGGGATAGTTGAAACTAAGTAAAAGCTTGTAAAATATCCTCTAAAAAAATAAAAATCTTATTCCAATTTTATACACAACGATCGGATTAGCTCAGTGGGAGAGACGCGGACTGCGAAATTGAAACTGATTAGGCAAGAGAACCATTTGCCTAATTTTTGATTCATTTGCTTAATTTTATTGCTCGTCATCGTCACACAAATATTTGCTCTCAGGCGTATCGAAGACAAACACGAAAAAAAAGAATGAAACTCCAGTTGTGCTCCGCGGTCAAACATTCCTCGCGCAAGGTGGCTGATGAAGGCGCCCAGGCACTGCCATTTAAAGGTCCGTCCACACTTGTATCATTTGCTCGTATCCGATCACCGTGCCGTGGCATGATTGCGTATCGCGCTGCTTGGACGCTCACTGTCGGCGCGGCGATCATGCCTTGCTTGTCCGATCTAAGTGTGTGATACGCGTAGCAACATGGATTTCGAGCGATCGGATCGGCGCAACGTCCAAACGCGGGATCGTGACACGCGATCATGCCACGGGACGAAGATCTGATCGGGCAAATGATACAAATGTGGACGCACCGCGGTCTCGATGTATTGTTTGACGACCGGTTTAGCTCTGCGGCAGTAACCTTGCATGCGAAGCTCAAGGTTCTGGGTTCAAATCCCGGTAAGAGTAAATATTTGTGTGACAAGCAATAAATATTTCACTCACTCAGAATAAAAGTGACTCTATACAAACAAAAAATAAAACCGTTTAAAAATTGCTTCAAATATAAATTTTGGCTAAACCTCAAAACGTCACTATTTGAATGATTTTGTATAGGGTCAATTATGATTCTCAGTGAGCGATTTGTTCATGAGTCTTGGATGTTTTCTATGTATGTAAGAGTGTAGTGAATACATATATTTAAATTTGTATATAATTATAGTTCCCGATGTTTCGGAAATCTATTGAGAAATGCGATCTATTGTGGAGAACAGCCCGACAGTATAAATGAGAAAGCATTTTTGCTCAATTTGAAACGGTGACGCTGCGCTGGCTCGGTCAATTAATTTTCCATTTGTCCACCTGAACAGAAGTTGTTGACACAAAACAACATCATGTATATCAAAATAAAACAATGGCTTTTACATAATTTATTTAATTTACTCCATCATTAACCTGAATGAATAATTTACTTTATAAATAATAATTAATTAGTATTCATATTACATTGCGGCATGGCCATGGCCAAACTATCTAATCTACGCTACATTTCAGTACTAATCTTTCTTCTCTGTCTCTTCGGTATCTTGCTCTCCTTCCTTCTCTTCGCTCTCTTGTTGCTCTGCCTCCGCCTCAGCCTTTGACGCTTCTTCAGCGGCTTGCTGTAATAAAAACTTTTTATCTCAACTCTGATATTGATTACTTTACTACTCACCACTAGAGGGCACTGTAATCAACATTCATTACTTGTACAGGTAAGAATTAAACAGTGATTGATCTCAGTAGTATCGGATATGAGACTACGAAGCTGTAGATGGTGCTCCCTTATTTAGAGACAGCTCATTTACTATTCTCTAGAAGAAATTAAAAATATACTTTACTAAGAAAATACAGACGACGGCAGGCTGCTACTCGCCACGATGTAGCGCTGTTATCAATCTTACCTTTGCCTTTAATACATCCTCTTCCTTATTTCGCTGCAGCTCATTGCTGACCTCCCTAATGACCTTGAGCTGGTCCAACTGGGATTGACGGAGGGGATCGTGTACGTTGACAGGGGGCGCGTCCTTGTCCAAGTTGATCAGGAACTGGTCGAAGCGGGCGCGGAGCACGTAATAGCGCTCCGGTGTGATGTCCTCGAAAAGTCTGTCCATGTACGTCATGATGGCTGCGGAAAAGTAAATGTTACGATATCATGTACTCCTTTTTAACACTTAAAAACTTCTGAAAATTATAAAGTGTCTTTTTTAACTTACTCATTTTTCTATAAAAAATGTAATAAAATAGGAAAGTTAGCAGCTTTTGTGACAGTTAAGTGTGCCAATACAAAGTTCTATTTTTTTGAAATACTTTTTGCATTTACGTTGAGTTCGACTAAGATCGGAAAACCGTACCTTGGCTTTTTAACCTTGACGCTGGCAAAATTGTCCTAATGGGCAGAAGCCATCAAACTTAAATGAAATGAAAAAAAAAAAGATCATAAACGTCAGTTTATAATTAGCGATTGACCCCAGTATCACTCTATGGTAAGTGACTATACGGGGTACTGTTGTGCAAATTGCGGAAACTTTCCAAAATGCTTAAAAAAGGTTTTAAGTCTAGTGTTAACTTACATGTTTATAAGACCTTAACAAAGCATTTTTTAGTATATAAAAGGTCTGAAGTCTAGTGTTAACTTGCCTGTTAAAAGACCTTTTTAAAGCATTTTTTAGTAGGTATATAAAAGGTTTTAAGTCTACTGTTAACTTACATGTTTATAAGACCTTTTCAAAGCATTTTTAGTATATAAAAGGTCTGAAGTCTAGTGTTAACTTACCTGTTTAAAATACCTTTTTTAAGAATTTTGGAAAGTTTCCGCAATTTGGACATCAGTAATACGGAGTCGAGGATGTATCTCGCTGGTTCAGTAACTACCTATTCACTCTTGCCTTGAAGAGACCCAAATTATAATTTTCAGGAAATACACACGACAGGAGCGAGTTCCATTCCTTAGCGGCTTGCATTAGAAATGATGAAGCAAATCGCTTCGTGCGTATGAATGGTAAATTGACAACGTACGGATGAAGTCGTTTTGGTCTTTCTTTAACCATTATGTTAACTTTATTTAGCAATTTTTGCTGACATGTAAACCTTTATTTAACGATTACGTGACCATAGGTCTTATAAATTGCGCCATTTTCGCATTTTATAGTTTCTTTATATTTATACGACCAACCTAATCGTACCAGAAGTTGTATGTGTAACTGTGTCACGACTTTTAAAAGACTTTGTTTTGCTTGTTGGGCCTCGCCTGGATGTCCGATGGTGGAACGGGGATGGCGGGATTAAATCGTACAATTCCTGTGCACACTTTCCAAAATACATCCTTTAGAAAACCAATGAAATACTTACAATAGATAAAAACCGGTTCAAGGATCTCTAAATAAATAGCCTATGTATATCACTTATTTTTAGTACATTATATTCAATTTACTTACAGGCATTTCATATTTACAACGTTATAATCTATTAGCAGGCGCCTGCAACTTCGTTCGCGGAGGAGAACAAGTTATAACCCCTCTTCTTCAGCTTAGTCGGGTAAAAAGTCTCCTATAACCATCTGGGCATACCCAGCTACCCGTGTACCAAAAATAGTTGAAATCACTTTAGCCGATTTTGCGTAATAAACACATACAAACATACAAAAATCCAAAAAAATATGTTCCGCTTCAGTGACCTCCAAATACATAGATAATATAGATACTTATTTTAAAGTTGTAAAAATGAAATGTCTGTACATTGAAGATATTTTCAAAAAAATGTTGTTACGGTCTATTTGGAGGTCACTGGATCGAAAAAAAAAGATTTTTTTTGTATGTGTTGTGTGTGGCTTCATCACGCTCACGCCGAATCAGCTTATTGGATTTCAACTATTTTTGGTACACGAGTAGCTGGGGCATCCACAGATGTTATATGATACTTTATAGTCGTCTACGCTGAAGAGAAAAAAGGGTTATGATTTTTTCTCCTCCACTGACGAAGTAAAGATATATTAGATGTCATCTTTTACCTCTATACCTTTTAAGGACAGTAGTAAGGCAAAATGTAACGGAAATTGAATGGGAGAGGACACTGACTTTTGTCACACTGGTTTCTATCTAGCTCAAAAGTCAGGGACTTCAACTAATGTTTATACCTTTTTGTCAATAAAGTTATCTTTTACCTTTATCTTTTTTACGAGGGTTGCTACTTATATATCCGGAAACAAAAAAACAAACAAACGTACACGGCTGAAAATAGTTTTATTGTTTTTCAAAGTATTCCCCTTGATGATCTATGCACTTTTGCATTCGCGTGAACCAATTTTTAAAGCACTTCTGCCACTCCGCCTGAGGTACCTCCATAACGTGTTGTTTGAATGCGTCGACAGCATCTTCAGCGGTCGAAAATCGTTGACCGCGTAATTTATTCTTTATATTTGGAAATAAATAAAAATCGTTGGGTGCCAAGTCAGGGCTGTACGGCGGATGACCCGTTAATTCCACATTTTGACCCTCCAAAAATAGAGTTGTTTCGCGTGACGTATGACAGCTGGCATTGTCATGATGAAGAATGATTCTTCGTCGCTGGTTAGTTTTACGAATTTGTTCAAATACTTCCGGTAAGCAAATGGTCGTGTACCACTCTGAATTAACCGTTCTACGGTTTTCTAGTGGCACTGTAGCTACATGGCCATTAATACCGAAGAAGCAGGCCACCATTTGTTTCAATGTACTTTTTGCACGAGTAACTTTCGTAGGGTTCGGCTCATTTTGAAACACCCATACCGTTGATTGTTGCTTCGTTTCGGGATCGTATGCATAGATCCAGGATTCGTCACCTGTATAGATGTTATAAACGGCTTTTGAGTCACCACGGTTATATTTTTTTAACATTTTATTGCACCATTCGACGCGAGCATGTTTTTGCTCATTTGTTAAGTTGTGGGGTATCCAACGCGAACAAATTTTTTTTACAGCCAAATAATTATGTAATATGCTATTAATGCTGGTCATAGAAATACCCAGAGTCGCCTCTATCTCGCGGTACGTAACATGTCGGTCGTCCATTATAAGTTTTCGCACAGCCTCGATATTTTGTTGTACAACGACCGATTTCGGGCGACCTGCCTTAACTTCGTCCGTAAGCATACTACGTCCACGATTGAACTCACTAAACCAGTGATACACAGTAGTTTTAGATGGGGCTTCATCACCAAAAGTTGAAGTTAGTTGATCTATGCACTGTTGTTGCGTTAAACCACGCCGAAAATCATAATAAATCATAGCACGAATATTTTCACGAGTGAGTTCCATTCTTGCTGCGAGATGACATTTAAAACCCGTCAAAAACAAAACACGAGCGTTAATAAGGAAGAAAAAATATACCTTATATACTTAAAAAAGTTCAAATTTTACCATGGCGGTCAAATATGCTATTTAAGAAGATTGTAATCCCGGTTTCCGGATATATAAATAGCAGCCCTCGTATCACATACCATACCATAGCTTAGTATATTAAAATAGTTGTACCTAGCTACCAGCAGTGTCGTGGCGTCTATATAAACCGATTCCCACCGGGTTGTCCAAGAAAAGGGTTATAACCGCCTTTTTCTTTAAATATGCGTAAAAAAATACGGCTTCCCTTGCAATTTTCCTGACTCCACGCCCAAGCTAGCTACCTACATAACGAAACAAAAATATATGAAAGAAAATAAACAATTTTACCGTTAAATTTATATTTCTTCACGAGACACGAACAAGTACACTAGAAAAATACAACTGTCGTATCCTGATGAAAAAAGAACGTCAACATTTTTAGTTTTTTTTTTTCAATAATTCAGGGGTTGACAACACTTTACGTTTCAATTAGGTAAATATTTAGTGAACTGCTTTATCCTTGTCCTCACTATATTAAAAAGGTATATAATACTTTCAAGTATGTATATACGTTCCACATAATCTCAAAAACTACTGGATGATTTTTATGAAACTTTCCAGTTATGTACCTTATATATATATATCAGAATAGGACATAGGCTATATTTTATGTCAAATTTCATCCCTTTTAGGGACGAAAAAACTTTGTAAGCTATAAATTGCATCTCTACGCGGACGAAGTCGCGGGCAACAGCTAGTATATATATATTTGAAGGTACCCGCAACTTCATTCGCGGAGGAGAAAAAGTCAAAACCCCTCTTTTTTTCTTAATCGTAGTCGGGTAAAAAGTATCCTATAACCATCTAAAGATATCCAGCCCGTATATCCAAAAATAGTTGAAATCCGTTTAGCTGATTTGGCGTGATGAAGCCACAACGACACATACAAACATACAAAAAAAACGTTTCGGTTCAGTGTCTTCCAAATAGTCCGTTACATTACAATAGTTTTTTTGAAAATATATTCAATGTACAGACATTTCATTTTTACAACTTTATAATAGTTATAGATGATTGTATCGGACTATTTGGAGGTCACTGAATCGAAACATATTTTTCATGGATTTTCCTTAGTTTATATGTACCGTTGTGGATTCTTCACGCCAAATCGGCTAAACGGATTTTAATTATTGCTGGTACACGCGTAGCTGGGCATCCACAGATGGTTAAAGACTACTTTTTATCCGACTACGCTGAAATAAAAAAGAGAGTTAAACTTTTTTTATCTTCGTCGAACGAAGTACCACCAGTAGCACAATCTAGTACAAAATAAATCTTTATTGCATCCCTGCGTTACCGACCTTCCTTGTTTGAATTGGTGATAGTAGATCTAATGATTCTTTATTCAAATTATTATTTCAAAAAGGTTGGCAACAACTGGGATCAAGTCTGTGGTCAAGTAAGTCTAATTAATAAAACTTCAGACCGTTAATTATAAGTTCAACGAGTATCTTTATTTGCATAAAAATCGACTTGCTAATAGCTGTTCCAAAATAACTTTATGTAGACACAGACATAACAGTACTTTATAGGTGTTATATAAAATAATTATTTTTTCACTTCTCCTGCTCAAAAAGTACGTCATATTAGCTTCGCGAAGCGGGACTAAAATAGTACCTACATCTAGCCCTTAGGGTTTAAAAGAAAGCCATATAATCCCATAAAAAAAATATATGAAACTGAAAAAAAAACTTGCGGCCGGCCACATACATACTACTTGCGAATAATTAAAAACAAACAAACCAAACTGATCAAATTTGCCGAAATTTCAAATCGAATTGCTCACACTGTAATTCGAATTTTTCATAAAATATACAATTTCAATCTTAAGTCTTTTTTATTTTCTGTGTATTTAACACCTGGCTAAAAGCCATTATGACACTCGAACATATTTGTCCTCGCTTCGTGTCATAATGGCTTATTTTATAGCCTCTTGTCGAACAATCTACTATTAAACAGGTAAGTCAACACTAGACTTAAGACCTTTTATATACAAAAAAATGCTTTAAAAAGGTCTTATAAACATGTAAGTTAACACTAGACTTAAGACCTTTTTAAAGCATTTAGGAAAGTTTCCGCAATTTGCACATCAGTATGAAAGTGTCCAGCAGAAAGCAGTAATTAAAGTTTAAAATCCATCCACAGTGGCGCTAGAGTAGCAATATAGTATGAAGTCATTATTTATTTTATCATGAAATTAACATTCTTGTAAATTAAAAACCATTTTAATACCAATTACGAAATATTTTTATCGAAATGCTACTAAATTTTTCGTTCGTTTTCTGATTTAAATATTCAATCGTGTTCTAAATGATTTTCTTGCATCGTTGCGGATTTTGTTGGCATTATTACCTAACACCTTTTGACGGACACTTTGGATAAATAGAAACTTGTTTTCATTAGTTGCCAACACTCCATAGATAATAATTTATCACCAGTGTTTATTAGTTCAAATTTTATATATTAATTTCGGAACATATTAAAAAAAGAAATTACATGTATAAAACTATAAATAATAAAGGTCCCCCATGTAGTCACTCCCGGATGCCCAGAAGTTTGGCAGTATTGCCACGCTGAGTCATCTGATAACCTAATACTAATAATATTATTTAGAAATAGAAAGCATTTAAAAAAAATATGGTTTCATGATAAAAAAATAATGGTTTAATATTTTTTTAAATATATAATGATTAAGTAATTGTTATCATTTTGAATATGTAACAAATATTAAAAAAAATGAAATAATAATGTCATAAAAATATATCTAAAGACAATAATTAATTTCTATTATAAGTTCAAATTAAACACAAAAAAACTACCTACACAATCTGGTTGAATAAATACGCGTAAAACGGAACGCAAAACCACCCCTGCGAGGCTAATGACTCACTCTTTTCACCCTCGCCCGATCTAACCCGAGGCCCCCCGAGCGCCCCCGACCCGCGCGCTCCGTGCCGCACCGAAAACACACCAAATTCACAATTATTATGTAACACACATAAGTTTTTTATTAAAAAAAATATTAAGTGAAATGTCTACGACGGAACGTAGACACCCATCGTTCGCGGGTGTTGTTAAATTTGTTTTTAAAACGGACTTCAGTGAAAACAGTTATTGATTTTCTCGTGACGTTCCATGAATGCGGACAGTGTTATTACAGTGTGTACATATACGTATATATGTAGTGTAATTTATTTATAGTAAGTGCAACGAAGTGGTTAAATAATAAATTAAAAAACTTGCGGCAGAAATGGAATTCCAGTGCCTTGGTGATAAAAAAATAAATTAAACTAAGTTCGGAAAAATCAATTTAAACGCATTCCAATTTTATTGGAAATTATAATATATTTCTAAATGAATAATGTGCTTCTCCAATTTTAAAAAGATATCTAATCAAATTTAACATTTATAGACGCCATATTTATTTCGGTAAATCCAATACGAATCAAATTTGATTATATTTCCACTTTGTTTTTATTAGGTTAAAACTATTAGGTACAAGTTAGTTTCCGATCAATAGTCTGTGGTATGTAGGCGGACTATTTTTAACCTGTAACTATACTAAGTGTGGGTTTGCATCTTGCAAAAATGTCAAAACTGCATTCATATTTAAAATCATATTTTCCAGTGCCTTTTACCATTTTCAATTTAACCATAGTACATCACAATAGTTACAGGATTTAATCTAATTTACCTACTTTCTGAAATAAAAGATATATTTTTGAATTACATCCAAGTAATATACAAATCACATCTTTACAATATTATTTCATGCGTCTGTGTTCATTTGTATTTAGTTACACGTTTGAGGCACAAATTGTAGTATTCTACATGATTTAGCATATTTTTGTAATCAAAGTTAAATTTCGAAGTTCCTTCATAGTAGTGCGCAAAAAAATTTACTGAATAGTTCTTACAGCGTAATAGGGTTAATAATATTTTCGTTGTACCTACCTACTGAAATTTATTTTTAGAAAATGTAAAGGACATAGTGGTGAACATTTTGTCTTATATCATAGACAAGAAAATGTACAGTCGTCGTACCTACCTAATGAAATTTATTTTTAGAAAATGTGACGGACATAGTGGTGAACATTTTTTCTTATATCATAGACAAGAAAATGTACAGTCGACCAAGAAATTGGTTTACCACATTTCGACTCTATTTCATGTGTATTAAGGTTCAAAAGTGGTAGACCAACTTTTTGGCCGACTGTACTAAAACATGTTCTCAGCAAATGCGACAAAGTTATATTTTGTAACTAAATTATAATTTTTTTTAAACTAAATTAGATATATATTTTCTTTTATTCAATTACTAGCTTCTGCCCGCGACTTCGTCCGCCTTAAATTCGTTTATCACGGATAAGGGTATAGGGGTATTATTCCAGGATAAAAAGTAGCCTATGTCCTTCCCCTGGACTCAAACTATCTCCATACCAAATTTTCTAATTCGTTTAGCGGTTTAAGTGTGAAGAGGTAACAGACAGACAGACACACTTTCACATTTATAATATTAGTATGGATATACAGGCGGATTTGTTATTTACATTAAATATGTCTATAAAAAAACACCTTAAATGAAATCACACAAATCTGACCCGGTGGGCAGGTTTCCCATTAGAGTGGCTGCGTTCCATCCTTACTATATTATAAACGTGAAAGTATGTATGTACGTTCCACTTAATCTCAAAAACTGGGCGATTTTTTATGAATCTTTCCAGTTATGTACCTTATATATCAGAATAGGACATAGGCTATAATGTATGTCAAATTTCATCCCTTTTAAGGACGAAAAAGGGGATGAAAATTTGTTTGGACACAGTAAATATTTTTTTACGCTACAAACTTGAAATCTTGGTAATACTCGTATGCTTCACATTTAATTTAGTAAAATATCGAAGCTACTTTTTATCCCGGAAAAATACCTTTTATCCGCGATAAACGAATTTAAGGCGGACGAAGTCGCGGGCGGCCGCTAGTACTAAATAAACATTAATAAAAATAATAAGAATGCTAATCTCGTAAAGTTCAACAGTATTTTTTTATTGCGCGAATTTTGAGATTATACTGGCCCTGTCTAATCAGACAGAAACTTTTACATTTATAATATAAGTATGGATCGATAGATTATGTGTAAGTATTTCCTTCATAATAAATGTCTTCGATTCAACTAGATATCTATACTGATCAAAGGTGGGACAAATGGACAGAGGGGCCCCCTTGGTTAGTAGCTATTTGCAATAGGTGCCTACATTTGGCATCTTTTTGAAATCTATAAGATAAGATAAGATATTTATTGCAACCAAGTTACAGACTTAAGTCTCGTTACAAGGGCCCTTGTCGGGTGTAGCAAACATTTTTATTAGGTACAAAATTAACTTAAATCTATACATACACTATGTCTTAGGTATAGTTTTACTTGTTTATGTAAATAAAAACGTCGTAGATATTTCAATCACCCATGAATTCCGTGACAGAGTAATAACATTAATCAAGTAGTACACTTTCCAGTTTGTTTTTAAAGGCCGAGTCTGATTCTATAGTTTTTATATTTACAGGAAGTTTATTGTATATTTTTATTGGTCTATAATATGGACCGTTCTTATATATTTCCAATTTAGGCTCCGGAAGATCGAGATTTTGAAGGCGTCGGGTATTTTGACTGAAAGTGAAAAGATGTAAATTATTTCGGACAAACGTTGCTACTTCTAAAATGTACAGGGAGGGAAGGGTTAATAATTTGAGGTCTTTAAAGTAAGGTTTGCAGCTATGGCGTTGGTGGATATTAGCCAGGATTCGTAAACACTTTTTCTGCATAATGAAGAGCTGGTACGCGTCTGTGCTCTGGCCCCACAACAGGAGCCCGTACCGCAGCGACGAGACCGCCTGCGTGTGGTACGCAGTAAGCGCGCATTCCATGCTTGTATTGCTCTTCAATATGCTTAGAGCATATACGAATCTTGACAATTTCTTTTTTATACTTTCAACATGTGTCTTCCAGTTTAGGTGGCTTTCTAATTTAAGACCCAAAAGAGTGCAATTTGTTACTTCTTCAATATCTAAATTATTTGACACAATGTTCAGATTAAGTGGCTGTTTTTGTCTCGGTCTATTCGCGTGCCAAGCGTAATATGTTAATTCCTTAGGGCATATTCTGAGAAAAACCCTGCAAACCTCAGATTTGAGATTGAAAAAGTTTACGTTTATCAGTTAGATCCCGCCTCCCGCCTACGAATGAAGTTTTTAAGTTTTTCATACAATTTCCTTTTTAGAAGTTGGGATGAGCAAATTTTTAAAAAGATATGAATATTCAAAAACCATTTCGAGCTTTATGCACCGCTTGCAATTATCAAATTTCAAAAATATGATTTAAGGTATAATTTATTCCTGTTTTCAATTTTGCCTTTTATTTGTGCTTGCCAAATCCTAAAACAGACGTCAGTCAGTAATGACGTCACTCAAAACATCTACTTGCCAATGTAAAACGCATGTTATTAGTATCTTAGAATAGCCTTTTCTGTCGAAAAAAACGGGCATTTTTTTGGCTCATCCCTTTTTTTTTTTTTTGGACAATGTATATATGGACCGTCGTCTGTTGTCTCTCAGTTAACTAAAATCGTGTGTTGTTCGTTAATCGCTGTATCAGATCATTGAATAGGGAACATGCATAATTTTTTCTTTTTGTTTTATGAAAAACTCATTCATGTAACAACCAGTGGAGAAAAATACTTTTTCGAATAACTATAAAAACAACCAAGACTAGAAGATGCCCGCAACTTCGTACGCGGAGGGGGAAAAGTCATAACCCTCTTTTTTTCGACAGCGTAGTTGGATAAAAAGTATCCTATAACCACCTGGAGATACCCGGCTACCCGTGTGCCAAAAATAGTTGAAATTGATTTAGCCGATTTTGCGTGATGAAGCCACAACGACACATAAAAATACAAAGGATACATAAAATCCAAATAAAATACGTTTCGTTTTAGTGAACTGCAAAGAGTCCGTAACAACCATTTTTTTGAAAATATCTTCAATGTAGGTACAGACATTTCATTTTTATAACTTTATAATAGTATCAAAAATGTCATTCTATCTCATTCTAGCAAAACAGAATTTTTAATATGGAGTTTATATGACCGTAGTGGATTGTGACATAACAGTACACGTCGGACCTCTCAGTCAAATTAATAGTTTAAAATGCCTATATCATGCGTATTTCATGGCCGATATTAATTTTAATTTCACTTTTTGGAATAGTTTCACAGTATTTTGATATTTTGTTAAGAAAAGCGATGAAAAAATTTCATGCATGTTCCCTATTGTTTTCTAGATTGATATTCAGTTAGGAGATAAAGATATTAATAGGGGGACACAAGTCATGTATTCGTTAAAGAAAGCAACCTACGTATAAATAGCCAATGGATCGTTATTGGGATACTAGAAGGTGGCAGCAAACTTCCTCCGCGGAGGAGAAAAACATCACAACTTTCTTTTTTTCTTCAGCGTAGACGGGTAAAAAGTATCCCATAACTATCTGGAGATACCTAGCTACCCATGTACCAAAAATTTTTAATATCTGTTAAGCCGATTTGGCGTGATGAAGCCACGACACATACAAACATACAAAAAACAACGGGTTGCACTCCGGGAGTACCGGCAGAAGTGAAAACTTGAATACTAACGTTGTGCATTTATTAAGGTGCGTCCACACTTGTATCATTTGCTCGTATCCGATCACCGTGCCGTGGCATGACTGCGTATCGCGCTGCTTGGACGCTGTCGGCGCGCCGATCATGCCGCACTCTTCCGATATAAGTGTGTGATACGCGTAGCAAATGGATTTCGAGCGATCAGATCGGCGCAACGTCCAAACGTGTGATCGTGACACGCGATCATGCCACGCGACGATGATCTGATACGGGCAAATGATACAAATGTGGACGCACCTTTATGTGCGTTGTCAATGACATTGTAACAGTTTTTCGATCAGGTCACGTGTCCGTATTATGACAGATCACGTGACCGATGGATTGAAATTGTCGGTCACGTGATCTGTCGCGAGTTTAACATTTTTGCCCATCACAAAAAGTGCACAGCGTCGCTAAAGAAGTTTATTTCACTTCAAAAAAACGATTCTGTTACCTCCAAATTGTCCGTTTTAATCATTGTTTTGAGAACATCTTTAATGTACAGACAATTCGTTGTTACAACTTTATAATAGTATAGATGTTGTTTACTATTTAGGACAAGCAAAGACGAATAGAGTATGAGTACGAATTTCTTCCATCGGCTACGCCCGTATAGAGGAAAATGTTGGTCGTGAAAGTCTTAAATGTCCTACTATATCTTCGCTTGGCACCTACTTAGCTAGTCGTCGTGCTAATAAAGATCTCCACAGACTTAACATAGAACCTACATACACAGTAAAGTACTGGCACAAAGCCAACTCTTATTCAGAACAAAAGCGACGTTCAAATTGAAGTCAACGCGTTCGAAGAGAATTGCTACGTAAGAATGTATTTCCTATTATATTTGAGTTATGTCTGCGATTTGAAAACTAAAGGTTACTTTATTGGTATTAGAAAATATTAATTCTAAGATACGGTATTTTTGGTACACCTTTTGGTATCATAAAAATACCCTCGTCGCTTAATGATTTATTTTACGAACGGAAAATGATACATTAAAATAAGTACCTTTTTAATTATGGTATGGGTTTAATCTCATACTAAATGCATGGGAGGGAGTGTTCAACGTCAAAATTTTGGATACCCTTCGTTTGATTTTTAAAAAGTTATTGATGTCATTTTACTCATTTAGGTAACGTACTTTCGATATCATTTTAAAGTTTTTTGATATCTGTAATAGTTAAGGAATAATCGCATTTAGTTTTTTTATTTATGTAATAGTTTTTTTATTTTTTTATTCGCATGGTCACCACACTTAACGATTACACCCGGTATAGTCTTAAAAAGCTTGCTGAAGCTTAAAAGGCTTGCTACTTAGCACGATGTCGTACTAATAACGATCTCAATAGACTTAACACAGAGACTGCTTGCTCAGTAAAGTATTGGCACAAAGCCAACTAAATCTTCAGAACCTGAAAGCTTCTTACAAATTGAAGTCATCACCATCACGTTCGAAGAAAATTGCTATGTAAGAACGTGTTTCCTATCATATTTGATTGAACTGTGGCCATATGATTCGAAACTTCAAAGTTATAGGTATCGACGGGACATAGAAGAAATCATCTAATAGGGTATTTGACGGTAGTAAAAAAATGTAAAAATTATGTAAGATCCTGATAAAACAAGAAAAGTAAAAAACTACGTTAAAATTTTCACCTCGATACCTAACGTGTAGCTCGATTTATAAGTTTAAAGTTTCGTGGGAGAATCTCTTTTAAAGTATGAGAATATTAATAACTAATAATATAATTGAATCACCCATAAATGTATGGCAAGTTTTGTTGAAAATGAATCCGTTTCGATGAACGCAAGTTTTACGAGCGTTTATACCTGCTTCACTGGCAACGTCGCATATTTTTTCATTTTGCCTCATTATTTTGTGGTACTTGAATGAAACTTAAAGTTGTACTGTTCAATTCATACCCTACATCTTTAGGAATCATGTTGCGTTTAATTCACCTATCACCCGCTCTTGCGTTTATTTAATTACAAAACAAGATATAGACATGAATTCATTTTTAGAGCCTTAGTTGTGGCAGTTAACATGAAATTTTGAATTGTGCCAGCTTAACTACCGAAAACCTAATGAATGTATTGAAAACATGTTTAAGTTACATTCATATTTCTCAAGATAAAATAAATAAATAAATATTACGGACAATCTTACACAAATCGACCTAGTCCCAAACTAAGCTTAGCTTGTACTATGGGTACTAGGCGACGATATACATAATATATAGATAAATTATAATACTTAAATACATAGAAAACATCCAAGACCCAGGAACAAACATCCGTGCTCATCACACAAACACTTGCCCTGGCCGGGATTCAAACCCAGGACCGCCAGCTTCGTAGGCCGTTGTGCAACCCACTGAGCCAAACGTGTCGCCAAAATAATCAAGGAAAACAAAAAAATATGCGACGTTGCCAGTTAAGCGGGTATAAACCCTCTTAACATAGCTACAGAACAAAGTTTTTAATTTCCGCTTACAAGATTATATATTCAGCGATACAAGGTAGGAACGTGTGACGTCGACGGTGACGACACAAAATTATACACGAGCCAGACTATGACAATACTCTTTTTTCACGGTTACCCTCCTCTGGCATAATTTTGTTTGTCATAATGATCATTTGGTTTGACGACACGTTTGGCTCAGTGGGTTGTACAACGGCCCACGAAGCTGGCGGTCCCGGGTTCGAATCCCGGCCAGGGCAAGTGTTTGTGTGATGAGCACGAATGTTTGTTCCTGGGTCTTGGATGTTTTCTATGTATTTAAGAATTATAATTTATCGATATATTATGTATATCGTCGCCTAGTACCCATAGTACAAGCTTTGCTTAGTTTGGGACTAGGTCGATTTGAGTAAGCTTGTCCCTGTGTTATTTATTTGGCATAACATAACACATTTTCAGGATTGTTAAGGCATCATCCCGTTAAATGCATTAAGTTAGGTTGTTAGGTTAGGTTTTTCATGTTAAAAGTATTTATTAAGTTTAATATATACATAAGTACAGGAGAAAGTCAAAATCTTGCCCATCACTAGTAAATTCATCATTCAAAGACATTCACTATGGCGGTTTATTATTTATTTATTTATTTATTTAAACTTTATTGCAGAAAACAAAAGTAAGTACAAATGGCGAACTTAATACCAAAAGGCATTCGGCTTGTTTACATAGTTAAGCAAGTTCCAGTTAGAATTACACTTTAGGTTTTCCAGGGCCGTCTTCGGTAGAGTATCATAGGTTAGGTTTGTTTTATAGTAATCCTGAAAAGTTTAAACGTTCACAAAAAAACGCATTATGCCAAATGATGATTATGACAAAAAAATATGTCAGATGAGGGTAAACCCTTTTTTTCATTGGGGGTTAAAATATAGTAAATTTTATCAAGGAGTTTTTCCCAGAAATTATGTATTTTTATTTATTTATTTATATTTATTTTATGTAAACTTGGACACACATTTTATTATTCACTTATATACAGATGCATATACAAGAATCACTCGTTAATTACAAATCTGTCCACTAACTTATACAGGGTGGAAAGGCACGACGATCCTTTCCGAAAATGGGGGTTAGTTTAAGTGATGGCAAATCGATTCGTAATGTTTAGATTTTTGTTACGAACAAGTAGTAAAATTATTAAAATTATTGAAATAAAACAATTTAACGGATTATATCGCGTACATTATCTCATTTTAGTTCCCGACGTTTCGGAAGCTTTCCAGCTTTCCATGGTCACGGGAGGACTCAGAAAAGATGTATTTTCCTTTGTCAAAGTTTCAATTTGTGTAAACTACCCATTTTTTGAAAAAACACAAATAAAGGTGTACATACATGCCAGATGGTTTTGCAGTCCTGTGTCTCGCTTGTTCCTTGATGAGATGTATTACAGGATTCCAAGCAGGTGGTAGTGACAATCCGAAGCTCGAAGCGCACGTTTGACATTCTGTAACTCAGCAGTCAAACGTGCGCTTCGAGCCAACGAGCTCTAGATACCACGTTCCAAGCAGAATCCCAGTATGAAGAAACCAACAGTCGAGCGTAAACCTGCCGTATTACCATATGTGAAAGGGGTCACAGACAAGATCGGAAACATCTTGAAGCGTGCTTCTATAAAAACATATTTCAAGCCGTTGAAGAAGGTGTCTCAATACCTTAGACCCGTGAAGAGTAGCACCCCTTTGCAGAGTGCAGGCATTTATAAGCTAGACTGCGAGTGTGGTCTTTCATATATTGGTCAAACGAAACGCAGTGTATCAACCCGGGTGAAGGAGCACATAGCAGATGTCAAGCACCGTCGGTGTAATAGGTCTGCAGTCTGTGAACATGTCATTGACAAACCAAACCACTCAATTAAGTTTGATAAACCTTCTATCCTTGCCAAAGAAAAAAGATATTTTCCCAGGATGCTACGCGAGGCTATTGAGATTAAAAAGCATCCCAATTTCAATAGAGAAGATGGATTGTCACTACCACCAGCTTGGGATCCTGTAATACATCTCATCAAGGAGCAAGCGAGACACAGGACCGCAAAACCTTAATTTCCGAACGGTGTAAAATATCTTATCTGTTTAATAGTAGTTTAATAGTCTCTGTTTTTTAAATATTATAATTAGTAATGAGGTGGCCTGGGAGTTTTTCTTTGCAGCGTTTCTTTTCTCCTCAGTACGCCTCATTTGTGAAATGCTGCTTGGTAAATCATTAGAATAAAATAATTAAGCCCTTCTGGCACATGTGTAACTGTCTTTACAGCTTAGGCCCATCTGGCATGTATGTACACCTTTATTTGTGCTTTTTCAAAAAATGGGTAGTTTGCACAAATTGTAACTTTGACAGAGGAAAATACATCTTTTCTCAGTCCTCCCGTGACCATGGAAAGCTGGAAAGCTTCCGAAACGTCGGGAACTAAAATGAGATAATATACGCGATATAATCCGTTAAATTGTTTTATTTCAATGAGTAATAATCGCGGAAACAGAAGAAAATATTATTATTAAAATTAATTAATGTTCTTCTTAGTGACAACCCTACTGTTACAACGTACTTTCTACCTACATGTAAGTGTACATACACAATTGTAATATTGCCTGGGAAATATGATGGGTAGATGCGCAAAGGATCGTCGTGTCGTTCCACCCTGTATATAAAATATAAGGATGCAATTTTATATAAAAATAAAAATCAAGGCACTGAAATTTCTATTCGCGGCCGAAACCTAAAATAACATTAAACCTCACTAATCAGAAGAAATTTTCCAGTGATCAAACAGTTATGACAAAATTAAAAAACAAACCACAAACTCTTCTGTTCTTGCGTCCAAAATGAATCGTACAGAGAATGGTTGCTGACCGGGAGTGAGCCAGTATGGAGTCCGGGGCCGCGGCGGAGGCCTACCAGTATGTGGGGCCTTTTCGGCTGGAGAAGACTCTGGGAAAGGGGCAGACAGGTAAGCAACTTTCCAATTCAAATTCAATTCACATGTCACAAAAAAAAACAAATATTTGTACGCCTATCGGCAAGACATAGAGAGCTTTATGTTATGGCATTGTAATACCAACACCAACTCTGTCTGTACGTATGTTTCACAAATAAACGTATTCTTATTCTTAATTCTAGTGTTAGTAGGTAAATATATAATTTTACAAGTATGTACACATTAACATAAACAATGTATATCATTCAATTTGTCAGGATACCTTAATTTTATTGACATTTATTCTTTTAGTTGATAGAGTAGGTAACTTGTATATAGTATTTTGGTTATCTAAACTAATATAAGGTTGTACTTTTTGTTTTACAAATATCATGATAATAATCACAATCTTTGCAATTTATTAGTGGACCACACCACTACAAAACGGCTAAAGAGTCGGATGCACCATACAGAGATCCATAAGCTAGAACAGATGACAAAATTCGTCGACTACTGGTATGGACGATTAGCTCAGTTGGTTAAAGCGTGCTGCCCCGGTTTGGCTCAAGGCACTGGTTCAAGTCCAGTATCGTCGAAAAAAAAATTGTCCACCCGTGACCATGGAAAGCTGAAAAGCTTCCGAAATGTCGGGAACTCAAATGAGATTAATATACGCGATATAATCCGTTAAATTGTTTTATTTAAATAAGTACGGTTAATATATTCTTCTCTTCCTTAAAGTGCATGTGCGATGAAGACAGATATGGTACTTAATTCTCGTTATTCGCCTCGAAATTAGGGTTGCCATAAGTCCCGGAACGCCGGGTGATGGCCCATTTTGCAGCGCGGTGTCCCGGCCATTAAATAAATTGTCCCGGTATCAAATCATAGATTTTGTAGTTACTGATCGGTGTGAGAGATAGTGTGTAGTATTGATCAGAACTAGGAAAATAAGTACGCATATATCTGCCCTCCACAGCAGGGATCGTGGTGAAATAAATCCACTTGTTTCGATGCATTTTCCTACTCACAGTAGTAGAAAAAATTAACGCCTCGCTTTAGAACGGGGAACACTGGAGATTAATATGGGACAGTGAATTTTGTAATCAGCCATCATAAATTTTCATGCAGTGTTTTTTATTACTATGTAAGGTAAATATAGTTTTATGTTTCCCAAACAATACCAGCGAGCCTCCCTTCTCGTACTTTGCTTCAATTGTCCCGGTCGTCTTGCCCATATTTATGGCAACCCTACTCTATATATGTAGATGTAGGTTTATCCTAGAAATCCGTCCCACATTTATAATTCCATTCATAGCAGACGTGTGATATTTGCACATTCCTAGGGGCATTGGAATGTTGGCCCCAACATTTGTGAAGCGTTTGTGCGTTGGTCTTGCATACACAAATGTACGCCAATTTATAATATAATCGGATGATAGTTTAAAGTTATTGATGCTTTTGTCACAAGTATAGAGTAGAAAGAAAAAAGTAGCAAAATTATAATTTATTGTATTGTTTTAATTTTAGATGAATTAAATTTTATAATTGTTTAGTATATTTTTGTATTGATTTTAACTCAAGCTAATTATTTTAATTTAGACCTTTTAACTTTATTTAAAATTAAGAGTATTAATATTTCAAATGTGTTGCTCGAAATATTTTTTTAAGCGATATTAAAATTATTAAGTCAATTTTTTATTACGAAACTGCTGAAATTTATTCAAAATAATATCAAGACCATAATTAATTACGGAGAACGAACGCAGTATTATCTAATATTCCTAAAAACATTCTGTCACAAATTACATTTTTGTCACAAGCTTTATTGCCGACTGTACTTTTCTTTGAACACCCCACCCTTTAAATAAGCAATAAAAACATTGTGAACTTCACAAAAATAAATAACATCCCACCAAAATCATTTAAAGGTGCGTCCACACTTGTATCATTTGCTCGTATCCGATCACCGTGCCGTAGCATGACTGCGTATCGCGCTGCTTGGACGCTTACTGTCGGCGCGCCGATAATGCCGCACTCTTCCGATACAAGTGGGTGATACGCGTAGCAAATGGATTTCGAGTGATCGGATCGGCGCAACGTCCAAACGCGTGATCGTGACACGCGATCATGCTACGCGACGATGATCTGATACGGGCAAATAATACAAATGTGGACGCACCTTAAAGTAAAATTAGCGGCCAAGACTCTCACTTGCTCATAAAACGCTTTCGCTGTAAAAAAGTTATCAGATCCTAGGAAAAGTCAAGCCCCTAAGCCCTGACTTTACTAACTCTACCACCTTGGTTTAAAAACTATGGCATCAACTGGGTTCAAGCCCCTAAGCCCTGAGTTTATCAACCCTACACCTTGGTTTCAAAATTATGGCTTGGCCGTTTCATAGAGTACCGTAAATAAGTCCAACGGACTGTCTGACCCATATGGTAAGGAATTAAGTTCATATTATATCATTACTAGCTTTTGCCCGAGACTCGTGCGCCTTAAATTCGTTTATCGCGGATAAGGGTATTTTGCCGGGATAAAAAGTAGCCTATGTCCTTCCCCGGGACTCAAACTACGTACCAAATTTCATCCAAATCGGTTCAGCGGTTTAAGCGTGAAGAGGTAACAGACAGAAACACTTTCGCATTTATAATATTAAGTATGGATATATCCATACTAATATTATTAATCCATACTAATACTAATATTATAAATGTGAAAGTGTGTCTGTCTGTCTGTCTGTTACCTCTTCACGCTTAAACCGTTGAACCGATTGGGATGAAATTTGGTATGGAGACAGTTTGAGCCCCGGGGAAGGGCATAGGCTACTTTTTATCCCGGAAAAATACCCTTATCCGCGATAAACGAATTTAAGGCGCACGAAGTCACGGGCAAAAGCTAGTAATGATATGATATAAACTTAATTCCTTACCATATGGGCCTAATATACTAAAAAAATAGTACACCAAAAACAATGACTATTGTACGAACGTACCCCGTGTACGAAGGATCCCAATTTTCCCTTACGTTAACAGTTAAATAGAAAATACAGTCCGCCATTTTCTTTCCATTGGAAAGAGGTAAAATATCATTCCGTCGAACAATAGGCGGCCTTCGAAGCCTGTCGAGACATACAGAGTGGGCGGAAGCATTTCGCGGCCTATTTCTGCCATAGCAGCGAACATCTACATTAAATATATATTTTTTAATAAATGTAACGGACTATATGAGGGTCACCGAGTCGATTTTTTTTGCATTTTTTTTATGTATCGTCGTTGCTTCATCACGCTTAAACGGAGAAGCGCATTTCAATAGGGTACATGCATGAATTTTCTTTGTCGCTTTTCTTAACTATATATCAAAATACCGTAAAAACGATTTCAAACTGTGAAATTAAAATTTAAATCGGCCAAGATACACGCAAGATATAGGCATTTTAAACTGCTAATTAGACGGCAATTTGACAGAGAGGTCCGACATGTACTGTTACGTCATAGTCCACTCCGGCCATATAAACTCCATATTAAATTCCGTTTTGCTAGAAAGAGATAGAATGAAATGTTAGATGGCTTAGATCTTGGTTATTTTTATAGTTATTCGAAAAAATATTTTTGTCTACTGTTTGTTACATGAATGAGCTTTTAATAAAGTAAAAATTAATATTCATGCATATTCCCTATTATTTTTGGTACAAGTGTAGCTGGCCATACCCAATACCCAGATGGTTCTCGTTATTACAGAAAGATCAAAATGCAGAAAAAAAACACGATTGCTCTCGCACGTGATCCAACCCGTATCGAACTTGGTACCTTTGGATTACGCGTCCAAAGTGTCAATCTCTCCACCAACGAGCACTGTGCTGTACGCCTCAATTGTATCCATTCGCTTTGATCCTCTACTTTCGTTATTGATCTTTGTACAAAATATATAATAACACGGTGTCAATTTTCCCACATGAAAAATCACAGACACAACAATTAGTGATTTCATATAAACACAACTGTATATTTAAATAAAAATAGTTGTTGACGATATTATTTTAAACAGACTTCAGGAAACCTACTCTATTGTTGGAAAGTGAGAAAATATATTTTTGACGGACAATAATAGGCGGCCCTCGAAACCTGACTCATATTGGGCGGAAGTTTCGCGGCCTGTTTCTGCCATTGCAACGAACATTTCCAATATTTGTTTGCTCGGCTCCATATTGGCGTTTTATGAAATATTTCTTGATTACTTACAGCTCGCAGTTACATAATAACTGCATCAGTTTTATTGTACAGTCGCGGATTAAAAAGGTTCGCCAAAAACTTGTAAAAATTAACACCATCACATTGAGTGGAAAAGCGATGTTTTCGATATTAATATTTACAGTCGCAATCTAAATCTATTTTGTTTTTTATAAGCTGCCATTTTATCGTAAACAAGAAAGTGCCCGCAACTTCGTTCACGAAAGAGAAAAAGTCATAAGTCATAACCCTTCTTTTTTTCAGCGGATTCGGGTAAAAAGTATCCCATTACCATCTGGAGATACTTACCCAGTTGCACGGGTGTGTACCAAAATGGTTGAAATCCGTTTAGCCGATTTAGCGTGAAAAAAACATTTTTCGCTTCAGGTCTCCAAATAGACCCTTACAATAGTTTTTTTTAATATCGTCAATGTACAGACATTTCATTTTTACAACTTTATAATAGTTATAGATGACTTTTACATCTAAATAGTAACTTTCGGCAGACATCCATTGTCTTAAGAGGTTAGAAAATTGTATACTAAATAAGATAACTATGTAAATATTTTTTTTTACACAACTACACGTACATCCGTCGTTAACATTAGCATACATTTTTAATTTAGTCATATATTTTGGAAGTAAATACTACTGCACGACAGATGGCGCTCGCAAACAATCCGAATTCCAGGCAGTTAACATTAAAATTATAGCCTGATTTAAATATTTTTTATTGCTTTATCGCGTACGATTAACTTTGTTGGTACAGTTATGTGCGTAGGTAACTCAATATCGTACCGGCGTAAGATTGGTAGAGGACAAAAATAGTTTTAAAAATATAGGTACGGGTATTCAGTACGCCACTAGATATAAAAGAAAATGGACGACTGGGAATTTAAGGTTGTTGCTTACGATAGACAGTTTTCTGAGAAATATATATGCCTTTCAAACAAACGAGAATAAGTCAAGCGATATTATACAGAATGATCAATCTAAATCGGTCAGTAGGGAGAAGTCAGAAACTATAAAAGATAGGGAACTCTTTTCTTAGGAACTATGGCGTCGATTTTAGATTTATCAAAAACTGCATTCAATTTTTTTTTCATATATGTATGAAAAAAAATTGAATGCTTCTTTTCAGGGAATCGAACCCGGTTAAAATTGGAGAGTAGAAACAAAAAGTTGAAGATGTCAAGCGATCTTATTTTTTATTGACACCAAATGTCGGTATGAGAGTACATACATTAAGAATGGTCTAAGAGTCAGAAATTGCTGTTGAAGCTGAAACCGCTCCATATAAATGTCTACTTTGACCGAGAAAAGAGAAGCCATAACCATTTTATTTGCTTCGGCGTAATCGGATAATGAGTATCTTATAACCTGTGAATACTCAGCTAACCGTGTACCAAAAATAGTTGAAATCCGTTTAGTTTTTTTGGCGTGATGAAGCCATAACGACATTTACAAAAAATCTAAAAAATATTTTTCAATTAAGTGACCTCCAAATAATCTATATCACTAATTTTGTATTAGTAGATTGGTTGTTCGATTGGATAAAACGCTTCGAGTAAAGATGGTTAGTGCTACTTGCGAATGCATTTGGTTATTTTTAGTATAGGAAAAACATAAAAGTTTTAATCAAATGTACGGTTTTTTCATACAAATCGCGTAACCAATTACATTCCCTAGTTTATGCGTGAGACAGTGGCACTACCGTATCCCAAAATTCCCTTCTATCACAGTAGAATACAGATTTAGTTAGACTCAGTCTGTGTTAATTATCGCGTTTACAAGACCATTCGGCACCAACATATACCCTATCTGGTATTGGCCTTGACCGTATAAAATGTCTTACTTAATGCTCACTTGTTTTCAGGTCTGGTCAAGCTGGGCGTCCATTGCGTGACGGGCAAGAAGGTCGCTATCAAGATCATAAACCGGGAGAAACTCAGCGAATCCGTGCTAATGAAAGTATGTATATGTTTTTTACCGTCTAGCTTTAATTATAACCGTCAAACTTATACAGTGTCCCACGACTGGAGTTTGGCCACAGAAACATGATATTGACCTTGAAACAGACTTCTTTATATGGCAACATTTTTCGTATTTAAAAACTGCCTTATTATAAAAACTACCACATTTCTACGCATTCCGTATATCCAGGTGATGATTTTTTCAAATTTGCCGCATTTTTTAATTATCATGTTTTGCTGGCCAAACTCTGCGACATGAAGAGAGTTCCTTAAATATTGTTAGATACAATATTTTGCTGAATGGAGACATTATTTTATTTTTTAAAGCAATTAGTTAGTGCATCTCATTCATCATCACTCAAATACTTTCTGAAAAAACTTCTAAATGCTTTTGTTTATATTTTTTTATGCGAAAACATCACACAAACAATTCACAAAAGATCTAAGAAGGAAAAATTAATTGCGATCCACTGCAGTCTAACCGAGCCAGCGTCTCTGTTATACCGGAACAGCGTCCTGTAGGTACCCTTAGACCATCAGACCGCTTGTGATTCCGGTATAACAGAGACGTTGGTTCGATTCCAGCTTAGACTGCAGTGGATCGCAATATTTTTTTCTTTCAACTTAGATCTTCGTATCAATATAGTAAGTATAATTTCTAACAATTATTCCAGTATTGATCTATTAATGCAATACATTTTTGAGTATGACGAGTATCTATGCAAAAATCAGTAAATAACAATATTTTCGTATTTTACACTTTTTTACGAAATCTTTCTTCACAGACTAGTCAAATTATAGCGACCCACGTCACGTTTATTTCGAATTAAGCGATTGTTTATCAGCAAAAAAGATTGGCACGAATTGAGAACCGCCTCGTTTTTACGAACTTTTAGTAGTCAATAAGGTAATTTTAATTAAAAATCTTTTTTCTTAATGTATTTATTCATGTTTGTTTTATTTCAGGTGGAGCGTGAAATAGCAATTATGAAATTAATAGAACACCCGCATGTCCTAGGATTGTCCGATGTTTATGAAAATAAGAAATACTTGTAAGTGCCACTTCTATAATTGTAATAATGATCTATAATCAATGTATTAATTCAATTTCAATGGTGTGGTTGCTTGGTTTAGTTTCTATACATGAGTATACACATTACTAGGCTAACGACAGGGTTGTTTAGAAAACGAATGAGACAAATTAATAAATAAATATTACAGGTCAATTTCACAGAATATATAACTACCCATGGTAAGCTCAATGAGGCTTGTTTTATGGGTAGTAAACGACGTTTTTTTTAGTATATCAATCAATCAAATAATGTTTTATTCAAGTACGCCTAGTTACAAGCACTTTCGAATTGTCAGGTACAGTACATTAGAGAAGTGTTTACTGGGAGAGATACAATATGATCCAACATTTGTTGCAAGGATTAGGGAAAACCCAGAAAAACCTAATCAGATCATTAATCTTAAGTATAATATTATTGATAAAAATTATCATAAAAAAAAATATTATTAAGATAAATCCCAAATGGATTGTCAATAAAAAAGAAAAAAAAATCTAGAATGTGTCTAGAATAAAATTCTAAATGTCCGAGTATATAAAACAATTATGATTAAAATAATAATAATACCTCAATAGGTATTCGTTAAAAAAATTATACATATACCTAGATGACGCTATAATGTACATTAATCCCACGCGGCTTTTATAATTCATGTAGTCTTGTGTGCTATAATAAGCTTTAGAAATTAATTTTCGTATACATACATACTTACTTAGATGCCTTCACAGAAAACATTCAAAACTTAGGAACAAATATATATTTATGCTCATCACACAAATATTTGTCCTTGCCGGGATTTAAAACCTTCAGCTTCGCAGGCAACGTTACTTCCGCTGAGCTAAACCGGTCGTCAAATATAATAAAATTATTTATTTTCAGAGACAAGTCACCAACAGTTAGGAAAGCAAGAGTCGTAATAAATACACTTTTACCCGTACTATATTCAAAGTAAAGAAATGATAGTTTAAATTTTATATTTGTCAAATTAGTTTCATAAATAATCCTGCTATCAGTGAATATTAACACCACCTCTGCATTTACCAAAGCCACCTCAAGAAAATATTTTTAAGTGTTATTATCTACTTACCAATAGATGGCGCTGTAATCAACTCCGCTTCCACAGATACCTAGTCCTGGAACATGTGAGCGGAGGAGAGCTCTTCGACTACCTGGTGAAGAAGGGACGGCTCACGCCGAAGGAGGCGCGGAGGTTCTTCCGACAGATAATATCCGCACTGGATTTCTGTCATAGCCATTCTATATGGTAAGTTTCTATAAGAAAACAATAATAGTTATTTGGTAGACACGGCTGCTGAGTTTTGATTCGCGACGTTGCCACGTATGTTGCCAAATTTCGCGTCGCTATTGACATTGACAGACATAAAAGTGACACTCACTAACTTACTCCTCTGGCGCAGTGACCCAAAAAGTGTCTTGGCCTCCAACACGAGTGCACGCCACTGATCCCAATCCTCTGTGATTGCTTTCCACGACCCAGCTTGAAGAGCACTCACTAAAGTTATCCTTTTTTGGAAAAAATGATAGGTACCATTTTATTAAACGGCATAATTTTCATAGCGATGCGAAATTTATTCAATTTTTACGTACAATAATCGACAAATCTATTTGTGTTGCTACTCCTAATGACCTCTGGAATGCTTGGATAAAATCGTTCGGATTCCTCGCATGCACAATGTATAATCTATACTGTTATAAAGGTTGTAAAAATGATATGTCTGTACATTGAAGACATTTAAAAAAATATTGTAACTGGAGGTCACAGAAACTAAAATTATAGTATGTGTCCTTGTGGCTTCATCACGCCAAATCTAAACAGATTACAACAATTTTTGGTGCAAGGGTAGCTAGGTATCAGGAGGACAGATGGTAACAGGATACTTCTTACCCAACTACGCTGAAAAAAAGAGGTTATGACTTTTTATTCTGCGCAAACGAGGTTGAGCTTTTGAGCGCCCATCGTGTTGACGAAAAACCGAGCTCCACACGCCAACCAATAAACAAATTGTATGTTACCGTAGAGCGGCAAATGACCTCGTGGCGTGGCATTAGAGGCACAATTTTTTGTTGAAGTGATTTGCCCGCCTTTGCCGCTCAAAGGGTTAATTTGCGTTCTTCATTTCAGCCATCGCGACCTAAAGCCAGAGAACCTGTTGCTAGACGAGCGAAACAACATTAAGATAGCAGACTTTGGCATGGCGTCTCTTCAACCCGCTGGTTGCATGCTCGAGACATCATGCGGAAGCCCGCATTACGCGTGTCCTGAAGTTATACGGGTAAGTTTGATTACAGCGCCATCTAGTGAGAGTTTCAGCGAGAAGAGACGAGATCGTCAACGCGCCGGGCGCCGGCTCCGTAGGAACACTCTTTTGTGTATGTGTGACCTGAAATTGTATCTACGGGTAAATGAGCTTAGGGCGCCATCTAGTGAGACACAAGATACTTGATGGTTTTGGGGTCATGAGCAGGAGTGAGGGGTGATGGAGAGGGTTACATTGAGCAAACTTCATATCCCCCCCTCCACAGACCATGGGAGTGTCACAAACGGAGTTGCCAAGCTATAAACAAGACAAGTAAGAAGATGGATCCATAGGTATCCATAACAGTCAAAGGTTCTAAGTGATCAAATGAATAAAAAGCTATGATTATACTTTATGTATTTATTATTTATTGTACTACAAAAGAAAACAATACCTACTACGTAAAAAAACAAAATACTGCTAGAAAAGCTACAACTTATTATAAAACTATAATAATCACATACGTCATTCTACAATTGGGAAGTTTCTTATGTAAAATAGTCTAAATCATGGGGCAAGTCGTACATGGAATCAGCTCGTTAGTTTCTAACGCTACTTACAATTACGATCAACTTTAGTACAAGGCCGAAGTCGAAGTCATCAGGGTTATTTTTTAGGGTTCTGTACCTCAATCGAAAAAAACTGAACCCTTATAGGATCACTTTGTTGTTCCTTTATCTCGAGAACGCGTGGGAGGTATCGAGTTGAAATTAACACCATATACTCAGGTCTACGGTCCCTAAAATATGTGAAGAAATTAAGCTTCTATATGAACGTAAAAAAAGATCGGCCATTTATGCCGCAAAAGACGTATATTTCGACACTCTCAAGGGAATCAAAATGAAAGGGTACTTCCCGTTCACACAGAACTATGAAATTTGGCAAGTAATAACGTCATACTACAAATACATACATGAATCTGAAAACTTACACATTTGTAATTAATTCATAAAAATTATAGTCTTTTTCATTAGACATATTTAGACAGCCCGGTTGCGTTAAGTTTGCACCTCATTTGTATGCAATGCAGATATCAGGTGCAAACTTAAATCAACCGGAATCGGGTAGTATAATAATGTTAGGGTAAGTGAAAGTTTGTACGGAACCCTAGGTGCGCGAGTCGGACTCGCATTTGGCCGATTTTACCTTTTGGCACGGAACCCTGAAAATTATCTCCATACAATATGTGAAGTCAACCGATTGCTTTACTATGGGACGTGCAAATTTCCTGTAGGTAACATTTCGATGTTGGCCCAATACTAAAAGCGGATCTTAATCGTATGTAACATTTCGTTTCACGTCTTAGATTTCACCCTGTATTCACATCCAAGTTGAATCTAACGACACTTTATACGTTAAAATCCGTGCATTCGATAACTCAACCATTTCACGAAGTGGGTTAAAATGGTACCAAATGTATGTCTGATTTAAACTGTCACGATTTTCACTCAAATCAAAACACAAAACGGAGCGTAATCGCGTATAAAAATATTTTATTATATTTTCGTTGGTAATTCTTCGACGTTTCGGACGTTGCGCTACGTCGAGGTCCTTTGAGACTATGGACTTAACCCGACGTCCGAAAGTACGAATAAAGACAAGAACATAAAAAAAATATTCCGGCGAATTGTGAACCCCCTTCCTTTTTTAAGTCGGTTAAAAATAAAATAGTGATTACAGAACGAGACATCTCTATTACGAGCATATTCGGAGTCTTTGAACAATGTAATTCGGACGGCTTATGCCGATGTTGGCGTCAGTGGCGGTCAAAAGGTTTAATAACCACTAGAGAGCTTTCCGCGACTGTCGTTGCATGACATCATTCTTCATTATGTGTCATTGTGGCTTCATCACGACAAATCGGCTACACGGATTTCAACTATTTTTGGTACACGGGTAGCTGGGTATCTTCAGATGGTTATAGGATACTTTGTACCCGACTATGCTAAAGAAAAAAAAGAGGGGTTATGACTTTTCTCCTCCGCGAACGCAGTTGCGGGCGCCTTCTAGTTTCAAATACAAATAGAAGTTCAAACTAAAATCTCGAGAACGTGAGTGGAGATCATATTTATACGCGATTAAGCTCCGTTTTGTTGTGTTATGATTATGATGTCCGGTTATAACTATGAAACAAAATATAAGTATTAGTAGGTAATTTAAATATTATAACACTAATTAAGTACATAGCCCGATTTAGCTATACCTAAGCGATAATTTTCTCTAATATGCCAGGAGGGTTGTACCTTGTTTTATCGAAATATTTTTCATCGAATACTTCATTTCATCGACTATCATTTATTTTCTCTGAAACCGTTAATAATCTGGCTTTATTATAAAACAAACCTAACGTACCGGCTTCTACAAAATTGTACGGTTTCAGGGAAAAAAAATCGATGAAATGAAAATTCTATGAAATATAACATTCTAGGAAACGTTAGTCGATTAAATGGAAGGACACTATACCAAAGGGTTTACTCCGAATCTCAAAATTCGTAACTTGCCGTGCTCTCGCTCTCATGTTAAAATCTATGTGAGTGAGCGAGATGGTGCGATACGAACTTCGAATATCGAATTTCAGTGTAGCCCCTCAGTAGTCCAGTATACATATTAATTCGGTTATTGAACTTAAATCAATACAATGTATGTCCATTTTTGCGAGTGTTTCAACTTCTTCGGTCTTATTATGTATGGTCCAAGGTATTTTATATATGAGCAGAGGTCAACATTTTCGCGGCAAAGCACAAGTGTTAAAGGTGAATTCCACCAGAATGTCGGGTACGTGACCCCATTCTTTTCATACTACTAAGAAAGTTAGGAAGCCATTTTTTGGTATGTATTATTTTATAACTTGGCTTTAGTATTGGTTGTGAATTCTTGGACATTTTATATGTTTTTTAAGGTAGCTGTCATAGCCGTCACGTACCCGACAAAGTAGACGTTCTGGTGGAATGTAGCTAAAGTATTTTTTTGTTGAATAAGTGTGGAATAAAGGAAAATATGGTCTATCAAATTTTGACGTCAAGGTAACAAATTCATAAAAGTAATTGATGTTCAGGTGGGGAGTGATTATTATTATTAGTTATTTAATACATTTTATTGAGAAATTAATGGTTATTTACTCCTATCACGAAACAGATAAATTGGCATGTGCTTTGTGTGTACTAACGTGGATAATCCATACTAATATTAAAAATGCGAAAGTGTCTATCTGTTATCTCTTCACGCTTAAACCGCTGAACCGATTTGGATGAAATTTGGTATAGAGATAGTTTGAGTTCCGGGGAAGGATATAGGCTACTTTTTATCCCGTAAAATACCCTTATCCGCGATAAACGAATTTAAGGCTGACGAAGTCGCAAGCAGAAGCTAGTGAAAAATAAATTGCATATGTTACTATATGTATATACTTTTTTTTACAAAACTACCCATGACCGGCTCATGTAAGATTCTATTAAATGTATATTTTAACATGTGGTGGACTTTTTACTTCTATTTAATTTAATTAGTATCGATATCGATAAAAATATGCCTACAACATTAATTACATTGCGATAGTCTCGCCGCAAAAATTCTGACCTCTGCCATGTCGCCTGAATTAATTTGAATTATTGCTGAAATTTCAGGAGTTTAGACATTTTCTGTTACTTTATGGAGTCCATAGCATACTTCTCTTTTTTAGAAGTTGGTAAGAGAAAGTTTAATCTATCTCGCGGTATACCGACAGTAAAGTGACCACAGTAGGTCAGTCCGGTTGAAACACTCATCTATAGATTTCTGTGGCACAGTCACCCATCTTTGCGACTATGGTATGCTTTTTGGCGCTTTGGATGTGTGTTACAGACTATTTAATAGAGTGGGTACATCGACAATGATCAAGATACTATCCGTCGGCTAGTCACAAACCTCTTAACTCAATTGGATCAAATTTTACAGGAGGCACAAAAAAAATAACTTTAACAATATGGTGGTCGGGTATTATCGGTTTTTAAGCTTAAACGGTTTTTTCCTAGCATCTAAGAGTTTCGCCATTATATGCGTTCAGACTTTAACTATCTAAAAGTGCCAAAACATTACTTTGAAAAAAAAAAAAAATGGAGTTAAGAAGTTTGCGACGTAGCCGACGTTTGAGTTTGTATAATAGGGACGATGACTAAATTTCAATAATCAGTCCGTCATGTAGATTAATAAAAAATATTTTAACACTCTATTTTTCTATTTATACGTAATCAATAAATAAAGGCATTGAGTTAAAATGTCGCGTGACGTCACTCCCAAGTACAATTTGTATCTAGTTATAACGACACGAGCCCCCACTCCTAAACTTAAATGCGATTTATTTAGTATTTTTTTGTTAATTTTATAAAGATACACCTATAATTTCTCTTTGTCCATGATATAAGACAGCTGATAGTAGTTACATACATACAAATCACGTTTAAAGATACTTAAATGAAATCAATTGAATTCGTAATTTAATTTAAACTAAAAAAACATAATCACCCAATCAACCAAGTAAAAAAACTTAATCTATTCTGCTCTTAAAAAAATAACTAAAAATACAAAGGCAATCACAGATTATTAATGTACTATATCAGAAAGTTGAGATTTCCTCCGACTTATGTAATAATGGTATACCTATTAGAGTCCCAGACATCTATTGATAGATACATTTCCATTGCTTTTGAGTGTATATGCCATATATTCGGTTTTACAATCTATTTTTGAATATAGAATTTGGTAAATAAATAGATATTAAATACTATTTCAAATTCAGAACCACCAATACTAATTTATTTCAACAGGAGAAAGCATTCACTCTGTTTTTTATTGTGTTCTTCTAAAACGAATTGTTTTTATTCCTTCGTAAATGTATAAAGTTACAAATTTAGAATACTATCACACAAAACTGTAGCAAATTTTAAATTAAACTGTTATTTGTACCTGAGCCAAAAAGTGTTTCATCTTTATATTTTCTCTTTACCATTTCGCGAAATTGAAATGAACTAAAAAATAGGGCTGCTTAGTTTATCCACTGGCTGAATACAATATTTCATAAATATGTCTTGAAACACATATTTATTTCAAATTCCACAAAATAAGGCAAATTAATTCCAAAAACTAACCAAATCTTAAGTCGTCTCTAATCATCATCAATTCTCTGTTTCTTACTGGTATTGGACGGTGTTTGAGGCGGCGAATGCGTTGTCTCCCGTCTCTTCCCAGAATGCCTGGCACATCCTGATGTCCTGGTAGTTGTGGATTCCCTATTCGACTCCCTTTTCGGAGAGAACTGCTTTAGCATCTCCACATCGTTGAAGATAACCTGAGCGCCGCCTCCACAAGTTGGAACAACGTCTCCTTTGTAAAGTTTCGTCTCTAGCTCTCCATCTGTGTCTTGTTCTTGGGATATCAGACAGTATTTGGATGCTTTTGAGTTGGCTATGTCTTTGACTGTGGTTAGCTTGTTCACGACTTTGCTGTTAGTGATGCTTGGCTTCATAACTGTTCCCATCGGGACAAGCTTGTTCGGAGCATGCTCAATCCAGCCTCGGCCATCTGCTGATAAAGATCTGCGGTGTCTTGGATTGGCAATAGCGACACCTCGTCTAGACGTAGCAGGAGTGTCTCTGGTCTCTCTGCCCTCTCTAGTGTGTGCTCCGGAACTGAATGGAGTCAAGAGATGTGCCGGTAAAGCCCGAGGAGTTGAACCAGGTGTGTACTCTCTAACAGACGTCTGAGCGGCAAAATCTCCTGTATTTTTTGGCTCTGCATCACCTCGATCTAGTGCTTCTGCTATAATTCTTAACCGATTATCTTTATCTTCAATTGCGTTTCGTAATTTTTCTTTCTCAGAGTGAATCTCTTTTGCCCGCTCATGTTCTGCTGCTATCTTATGGTTGTACTTTCTTTCTAAGATGCGTTTCATTTTCTCTTTCTCTAATTTGTTCTGGCTTAATTGTAGTTCTTTATCTTGTAGCTCGCGTTTAAGTGTGCTTGTGTATTCAGTTAATTCATTAAGTTTTCGCTTGTTAGAAGTTGATTCGTTTTCAGTAGCTGTGAGACGATCTTCCAAAGCTCTGATTCGACGTTCAGATGCTGCCAACTGCCCCCTTAACGCAGCATTCACTCCTCTTACTTCTAGAGATTCCTTCTCCAAATCTATCAGAGCTGCCCGGAACCTCTCATCCTTCAATGCCTTGCTCCGTTTCAAAGTTTCTCGGCGATCCAACCGCATTTCTAAATGGGCCATGAGTTCTTTGATAATATGTCCTGCTTGTGAACTATTTAGTTCTAGACTAGGGAAATCTGGGCCGAGGCTGTAGACTAAACCTAAGTCAACTTCTAGGTCTTTAGCATCAGCCCTGGCTAGGTTCTCCCGAGCAGTTGCGAATAGTCGATTAGCCTTGCGCCTACCAGACATCAGTCCAATAGAAGCTGCAATGTCATTAACCTGGGCTTTCGTTACCTCAACTTCTGCCGCCATCTCAGCAAACCTCATGACTTGGAGAGTCTCATCATAGTCCTCTGCTCTAGGGTTAGCACAGACAATCATACGTACCTGTCCTTCTCCTTCGAAGAAGTTCTTGAACAAGTGAGTGATCTTTGACTCTCTGTATGGAACCATATTGTTAGTTCCATTTGCTTGGTTCTCTCGTAATACTTCAAGGCAAGTTCGGAGTGTCATTAAAGACTTGTTGATGTTGCCAGCTTCTCGTAACCGCTGGCCCGTGTTTTTTGTTCGATTTGTTCTTTCGCTACCAGCTAAATCAACCAAGCTTATTTGGCTGATGGATAAGAACTTCTTATTTTGAATAACTGCTTCACCAACTTCATCTACCGGTGCCTGCACCAGTCTTATTGTGAAAATGGAGTGGCTTCGACTTGATTCTGCATTAAGAGTTGTGTGAGCCATCCGTTTACGTTTCAGTCCCAAGTAAAATGCATCAAAAGCTTCCTCAGCTGATTTTATTTCGATTTCTGTAACTCCATGTACATACATATTTTTAGCTGCATCTTCTCTGATGATTTTAGCTGGTAAGTTTTTGGATATTGGTGGCCCATCTTCCAGTAGATCAAAAACACTGTTATTGTACACTTCTACATATGAAACGAAGACCGCATATTGGTTATCTTCATTCAAACCTTCGATTTTGGTAACTTCCATAGAAGCCATAGCTAAGTCAGGATTTGAATTATTTTTCTTCCCCATTTTGAACTTGTGGAGCTCCTGCTGCCTTTCCAACATGGCTTCCACCTCCGTTTGAATCTCGAACATGTTCATTTTGTCAGGTTTGAACACATATTTGTGTGCTTGGCATTCGTTTATAGTTTTAAATATGATGTTCAGACATCTTGGCAAAATTCCGCAGTTTTGCGGCTCTCCGGTCATTGTGAAAGTTTTCCCGCTGCCTGTAACGCCGTAAGTGAATAATAAACCATTTTTGCCTTTAATTAAGCCCTCTACGAGCGGGTAAGCGACTTTATCGAACACTTCTTGTTGGGGTGTTTCGGGAGGGAAAACTTCTTTGAAAGTGTATTTCATTGATTTGTTAGTCTCGTTTCTGTAGGTCAAAGCCGTCACAGGCGGCGTTAAGAGCACTGTTGTCGGTGAAATAATCTTCATACATGTTATATCAGACTCTCGTTGCATGGGGCGCAATCTACAAAATACTTGGACCGGATCTCGCTCGCCGGTCAAATTTTGCTTACTCCGCGCCGGTGTACGAATTTCATTGAGTCTCTGTTTGGATTTTGCAGACTTCATTTTCACTTATGTTCGTTTTTACACTCACAGAACGAGAAAACACACTTTATTTATTAGAAATTAACGTTTTACAAATTCGACGGTTACACGAAATCAAAGCAACCGTTGCCCGTTGATTGAATTAACGCGAATAAATTTAATATTGTCGGTTCAGGGGTCAAAAGTTGTTTATCCTTGTTTCTCTTGAGTTATTTGAATTCGTTTTCTCTTTCTAAGGGTGTCACGCATGACTTTTCAAACGGATCGGCTATCATTTGAAATGACGTTTGTGGGCCAGGAGTGTTGCTGGTAATTTACATTTTACTCCACTAGTATTCAATTTAACACGAACCTCCCAAGTTAATAACTCAACTTTTATGAGAATTATACATTTTAGTAACGAGTGTAAGTTATTTTTACTATTTGCGTACTATAAATATAAGTTTGTTATAGCTTTATAAAAGCTGAAAATTGTCCCTATTTTTCTTATATGATAAATATGGCTACACAGGTTTACGTTCCGCTCCATGGAATGTAAAGAATGAAATTCACACAAATTTCATTGATATTTAGTTAATTATAATGTTCGTTATTTTTCATAAAAAAACCATTTATCATAAAATTATTTAACAAGAAATGAAAATTCATACAATTTTGTGTATAATTTAGAGTGCCATGGAACGTATTAAATGTTGCCAGTTTTTAAGCAACAAATGGTCCAAATTAGAGGGGTTACTCCAAAACTCAAAATTCGAAGTTCGTGACGTGCCGTCCCTCTTGCTCTCATGTTAAGCTGTATTTGGGTGAGCGAGATGGCGCTATACGAACTTTGTTTTTCGAGTTTCGGAGTAGGGGGCTAGTTACTTCAATTTCGCACAAATGTAAAGTCCGACCAGAGTGGTTACTCCGAAACTCGAAATTCGAAGTTCGTAACGTGCCGTCCCTCACACTCTCATGTTAAGTTGTATTTGAGTGAGCGGAATAGCGCCATACGATATTCGTTTTTCGGGTTTCGGAGTAGCCCTTCAGGAAAATAAAAAATTTCGCCATATTGCGGAAAACTATTTGAACTAATTTCTTCAACTGGCAATAGTAACTTTACAGTCATTAAAGCCATCTGTCAATCTCCGACCATGTTGTCAACATGACTGGTAGGTACATCATACTTAGTGTTGCTATAATTATTGCTAATTTAACGCCCCCAGAGCAGGTTATTTTATTTTCCTGGTCGGGCTTTACAAGTATTTAACATTCTATCAGGTTGGAAATTTAATGTTTTGCAGTTGAAAGTTGTCTGCTGCATAATTCATTCTAAAATGAACGTTTCGTGCGTTATGTCCGACGATTTTTATTTCATAAATACCATTTACATATTTCGGGATTTTCTCTACATCGCAATGGCAACTCTAAATCTTGACAGTGCTAAGTGCTATTTCCAGTATAAGTATTTGTTTACATTACATGTTATAAAATGTTTAACTTTTCGCATAAATATGTTTTAGGGCGAAAAATATGACGGCAGAAGAGCCGACGTATGGTCCTGCGGCGTTATCCTATACGCGCTACTTGTCGGCGCCCTACCGTTCGACGATGATAATCTGCGACAGTTGCTTGAAAAGGTTTGTACAACTCTGTAAAATAAGTTGGGGAACTGTTTATAAATATATATTCAAGGCTAGGGCAACAGTAAAGCAACGTTAACAAAGTGTGACAAAGTGCCTTATAAACATTTCTGTACTGAAACAGTAATGAAAAACTTAAGAATGAACTTAACAAACGGTTTAAAAAGTTATATGAAATCTGTTGTGATTTTTACCGCTTATGCTGGCCACTTCATAAGATAATAAGATAATATTTATTTTTGTTAAACATAGGTATGATACATTGATGGAATATTACATGGTGGTTGTCGCACTATGTTTTACCCGTAGGTGTACAAAGTTTTATATAGTGGTTGATTTACAGAACTAGGCTATGGACGTATTAATTATAATATCAATAGATCGTTATACAACAAAAAAGAACTAAGCAACTGAAAGATCATTATAAAAGATTTTTTTAGGTCATGTTATTATAATACATAAATTAATTTTAGTTATTCGTTTATACACTTGTCTTTTTTAATCCTATATAATAATCTAAGCGTCATCAGCTTACAATAACATCGTTCAGATAGTCTTTAACAGAACAGTAGCATTTGTCTAGCAATAGTTCAATTAGTTTACTTTTAAACATAGGCGTTTGTAAACATTTAACCTCATTTGGTTGTTTATTAAAAATTAATGGTCCCATACCCATAAAAGTTTTCCGAAATAGAGCTGTTTTGCTCATCTTTGTTTGCAATTTGTGTTGATATTGTTTTCTGATGGGTCTTGTTTGATGGTTGCATAATTTGTGGAACAAGTGTGGATTTCATTAAACAAAGATTGATAATTCTAAAATGTATAATGTAGGTAAAGTTAATATTCTTAATAATTTAAAAGCAGGGACACAGCTTTCCCTCATATTCAGGCCACACATAGCACAAATACATCTTTTTTGGGATCGAAATATTATTTCCCTGTCAGTACAGTTTCCCCAGAAAATTATGCCATATCTGAGCCTTGATGCTACTAGGCCGTGGTAGGCAGTTAATAGAGCTTCGCGATTTACAACCCTAGACAAGATACGAAGAGCATCATATATTTTATTTTATTTTCTATTTATAGGCTGCCTTATTGATTACTGTACAAATTTCCTTACTTTGACTTTTCCAATTTACGTTACTATCTATATTTATTCCTAAAAATTTTGTATCATGAACTTCAGTTATTAACATTCCATTATAATGTATGTTCATTGTATTAAAATTATTATACCTGTGACAGAAATGCATTATGTAGGTTTTATTTCAATTAATTATTAGATTATTCTTATTAAGCCATGATTTCTTTTACAACAATATTTACATATGTCATTTTCGTATGCGTTCATGTCAACATTTCGATGGTGTATTACAGCTGTACTATCGTCTGCGAATAAAACCATTGGATGGCGAATTTCTTTATGTAGGTCGTTGATAGATACTAAGAATAATAATGGACCTAACACACTACCTTGTGGTACACCACATCTCATCTCTCTTTTGGAAGAGATATAAGTACATTCACGTTTAGTTTTTAGACAAATTCTAGATATTTCCGTGCATTGCTTTGTTTTACTGAGGTAGCATTCAATTAAATTAAGCATGTGTCCTCTTACCCCATAGGCATTAAGCTTGTGCAGTAGTAATTTATGGTCTAAATAATCAAATGCCTTTGTCATGTCTGTATATACAGCACAAACAGGTGTGTTTTTGTCTAAACTATTTATTATAATGTGGAGCAAATCAGAAATAGCCATGTTTATAGTTTTATTCTTCCTGAAGCCCATTTGCTCTTCACATACTCGTAAGACGTTGTATTTATCCAAAAAGTTGTATAAACGCTCATATATAATCAAAAATTTTCAAATACTTTAGAAAATATGGGAATAAGCGCAATGGGTCTGTAGTTTTTCATATTTTCTTTATCGTCTTTTTCGAAAAGGGGCTTGATAACAGTACGTTTTAGACTGTCAGGATAAACACCGGCGTTCAACGATAAGTTGATTATGTGCGCAAGAGGCTTAGCTATAACGGCACGTACAAATTTAACTACTTTTGTATGAATATTATCATATCCAACGCTTGCCGTGTTTTTAAGATTTACGACAGCTTTTTCAATTTCATCCGAGGATGTTGGATAGAGGAATAGTGATTTTGGGTTGATCTGGATTTTGTCTGAATATACTATATTGTTTGGAGAGACATCTGTGTGGTGTACATAATAATTATTAAAAGCATCAGCGATGTCTTTGGGATTTGTGACCAGTTTGTTTTGCTCTGTTTTTATTTTAAGAATAGGTTCTTTTGGGCCAATCATTTTCGTGTTATTGATAATTTGTCACGCAGTCTTATTTTGCGCAGTATGAATTTTGTAGTTATTTTGCGCTTTTTGTGTAAGTCTTATTATTTTTTTATATATTTTAGAATAGTGAGTGAATTTGGCTTTGTTTGCTGATGTTGGTGATGTTCTATATCTCCAAAGTAGGTGTCTCTGTTTTTTGCTACTTTTCTTTATTCCCTTGGCTAGCCATTTTACTTTTCTAAGCGCCCTTACACTAACTATTATCCATGGGAAACACAAATCGTATAACATCGTGAATGTTTCAAGAAATGTATCGTAAGCTATGTTTGGGTTCTCTGTTGTGTAGACTTCTGAGAATGAGATGCTTTCTAAGTGTGATTTAAATTTGTCTAGATTCTCCTTACTGTAGTCCCGTTTTTTTCTACTCCTACAGATAGGTACTTCCAACTTGCAGATTTTTTTCTACAGGAGTCATGCATATTATATTATATTTATTTGAACAAGTTACAATTGGCAGTGCCTGCAACACTATTTATGTATTTTGTTTATTTAAAAATTTATTCCACAAAACATAAGTGTACTAGTGCCAAATGGCATTCTCTACCAGTCAACCATCCAAACAGAAATTGATGCAGTGGGAAATAGCAATCAGTACTGAGTGTTCGTTCCAGTAATTTATCTGAAAGAAATTGTTTGCCTTATTGATCCAAGTGGTTGAATAAAAAGTAGGTATTACAAATATTGAATGCTAGAGTAAATCTACCTGTGCACCAGTGACGTGGCATCCATAGAACTCGATTCCCACCGAGTTAGCTATTTTCAGACAGCTGACTACAGAATTTGAAGAAAAAATAATTCCATATGCTTTAAAAATGTATACACTATTTAATGTCGATTTAGGGTACAGAATATTCGCTGTGCAACATAATAAAATCTGCTTTTATTTTTCTCCATACAAGAGTGGCCCACCCTAATGTTATGTAAATAATAAAAATAAAATGTAATTAATTGCCAAAAATAAGTTACAAAATAATTTTGCCTACCAGGTACTTGTCTGTTGCATTAATATTGTTAGTAACTCAGTGGCGTGGTATCCATATAATGCCGATTCTCACCGGGTTGTCCAAGGAAAGGCTTATAACCACCTTTTTCTTTAAATATAAGTAAATGAATACGGCTTCCCTTGTAATGTTCCTGACGCCACACCACTGGTAACTATAATGTCATAACCTAGATTGCAAATGTTTTTCTGTTTATTGTAAAATCAGATGTAAAAGAGCCCTTGAGGCATTTGCAGAATAAGTTTTGAATTGGAATTTGAATCATCATTTGCTTAAGAGCTACGTACAGACGCATAGATACATAGGTCTGCTACCAGTCACACATGCTAAACTTATACCATTCCTTATTTTACCAAGATTAGAAATATAACTATATCATTTTATTGACTAACAATTATATTTTTTATTTTGTCTGTCGGCAGGTAAAACGCGGTGTGTTCCATGTGCCACATTTCGTCCCTCCAGACTGCCAGCAGCTGCTGAGGGGCATGATAGAAGTTAATCCGGAGAAAAGGATGACAGTAAGTTTAATTTATATATACTCTCCAGTAGAACACCACTCAGGACAATGGGAGGAGAAAATAATAGAATAAGAAAATTATTTAGGATAATAAGTTTGTCCAAAATAATCAGGGGCGTATTTAACCTAGGGCCAAGGGGGCCATGGCGCTCGGTGCGCGAGTCCAACCCGCCAACTGGCCGGTTTTTAGGGTTCCGTTTCGTCATGTCCGTCCGTCCGTATGTCACAGGCATTTTACTCAAAAACTATGAGTTTTTGAGTAAAACTACGTAATTTGGACGAGTTAACCCGGAAATTGAGAGTAGCAGAAGAAACCATTAAAAATAATAGAAGTGCATTCAGACGTTTAAAAGACAACTTTTTTCGGCGATGTCGCACTTGCATTGAGCAACAGGGGGGCAATTTTGAAAATTTCTTGTAATGAAACACCTTGTAATTGGTTTTACTTTACTTTTTGTTTTACTTTTGGTTTTACTTTGTTTGTATTAATCATCATGTAAATTAAAATTTTGCACTTACCACATTTAGATTTCAATTTTTTGATTGAAGCCTTATGAATAATAAAATGAAATTTTCAGGGTAGCTACCTGATAGATAGAGCAAGTTTTTAAAAGCCAAACGGTAATTTTTTTATGTGATTTTATCTTTTTAAAGCCCCTTGAAGTTGTGAACATATTGGGTAATTTTATCATTCTTGGCATTTAATTTTTTTTTATTCCATTCAAAGATCTAACGATAGTAAATGTTACCATACTGAATTGGCCTATCTATCAGCTTAGCACACAAAAAAATCAAGCATCTACCGCAATAATTCACGTGACCATAAATAAAAATCTCATCGTACTCGGCGATAGGTGAAAAATTAAAAAAAGTCATAACTCCGAAAATACGAAAAATCGTGGAATGTAAATACATGGGGGTGATTTAGATAGCCCTCGAGGTACTCTACCTCCCAGCTTCAGTATATCACTACTTCTTGGGACACCCTGTATATGCTATTATATTACTATTTATTATTCAGGGTTTATGTGTATGTGTATGCTACTTTAGCTTTTAACAGTTTTAATGTCATTGTGCATATTAACTTGTTGGTTTGTCTATCTGCGTTGATGTTTACTCTTCTCTTTCATTTGCTCTAAGGTTAACTGGAAGAGATCCCTTAAAGGGATAAGTTCGCCTTTGTACAAATGTGTTACTTTAATTTGTTTGTTTTATTGTTTTTATGTACAATAAAGTGTTTACAATACTATACAATACAATACAAAATCCAGTGTTAGCAGAGCCCTACTCCTAAGCAAAATGCACGCGGTACTTGATCATTTTATATTGGTTACTGATATAGACAGACAGACGTAAAAAAAATAGTTTTTCGGATTTATTTTGTTGATTGTGCTATAAGAGCTTCCTTCATACCAAATTTCAAGTTTCTAGAACAACTGGAAGTACCCTATCAATTTCAAAGTGTCGAAATACACGTTTTTTGCGGCATAAATGGCCGTATCTTTTTTTACGTAAACTTTTGATTTTTTCACAGCTTCAAGGGGCCGTAGACCTGAGTTTCTAGTTTTAATTTCAACTCGATACCTCCACGCGTTCCCGGGATCTTGATCGAGATCGGGATCGGGTCTTGACAGACAGACAGACAGACGGACAGACGGACGGACAACAAAGTGATCCTATAAGGGTTGCGTTTTTTTCCTTTTGAGGTACGGAACCCTAAAAATCATGCTGCGTCGACCCCAGATGAATGGAATAAGGGCAGAGGAATGATGATGATTGATGAATGGTATTCTTGTTCAATGTTGTTTAGTAGCGGAAATAAAGGTGTTTATGTGTTTTCAGCTCGCGGAGATAACCCGGCACGGCTGGGTGACGGCGGGAGGCAGGGGCGAGCTGGAGCAAGAACTGCCCATGATGGAGGTGGTGCAGACCAGGGTCCTGGCCAGCGCGGAGGCTGTAGACCCCGATGTGCTACAGGTAGACCTTATTTATGCGAAACTGAGGGTTCAAATCCCGGTAAGGGCAAATATTTGTGTGATGAGCATAAATATTTGTTTCTGAGTCTTGGATGTTTTCTATGTATATAAGTAATAGTATATCATATTAAAAAAAACAATTACTGCAAGCATAAATCGATCATTCCCATTATTATGTATGACGGCGGCATCGTCATGCTCGCACTTTTAATAAAATACTTCAGGCGAAAAACAGGTGTAAACAGCAGGTCACCTGGCAAGACCGATCAGGCCACTGTGGCTACTTCTAGCTATAAATTGCCCTACCTGAGTCGGTGGGGATCATTCTTGCTATCGAGCTGGTCCGGTGCAATTACGAGTACCTACTTAAAGTGTTACTTACTATTAATTGAAATTATTTGTGAGTAGTAATTTATAAATAATAATAAATAATAATAATAAATAAATACTACGGGACAATTTTACACAAATCGAACTAGCCCCATGGTAAGCTCAATAAGGCTTGTGTTATGGGTACTAGACGACGATATATTTAATAGATATATTACTTATATACATAGAAAACATCCAAGACTCAGGAATAAATATTTATGCTCATCACACAAATATTTGCCCTTACCGGGATTTGAACCCAGGACCTCGACTTCGCAGGCAACGTTACTCCCACTGAGCCAAACCGGTCGTCAAATTTATGTGTGGTGAAATAAACCCGGTACGTTAAATAGGCTGTTTTATATTTGTCGGACTAACCTCTCTACACCTATGTCGGATCAACCGCCGCTATGTATATCTCAAACATTATAATTATAATTTACATGTGTTTCTAATTTAATCTGATATATAATTAATTTTGATAAATTTACCAATACATTTATGTTTTAATCTCTCATGTTCTATTGAGATTATAACTAAGTACTGTATGTTGCTACGCCCTATCAGGGCCCATGAGAAACTGTATTAAATTAAGAACTTATGTACCATGGATGCAATCATTTAATAAATGAATAATATGTCTATTAAATATATCGTCGTCTAGTACCCCTAACACAAGCCTTATTGATCTTAGCATGACACTAGTTGGATTAGTGTAAAAATGTCCCGTAATATTTATTTATGTTTAAACCCAACTAAGACAAGTTCTATTATAAATCCTCCACTGCCTGTCGGCCTCAGGGCTCTTTTTAAATCTAAAATCGTAAAAAATAACCTGAAATGTTCAAAGAAAGACACTATAAGAAGCGAAATGTCAGGAATTACATCTATACTAAATATTATAAAGTTGTAAAAATGAAGTGTCTGTACATTACATTGGAGATATTCTCAAAAAAAAAAAACCTTAGTATGTTTTATGTCTCGCTGTGGCTACTAAACGGCTAAACTGATTTTAACTATTTTTGGTACGCAGGGTATCCACAGATGGTTATAGGATACTTTTTACTCGACTACGCTAAAAAAAAGGGTTATGATTTTTTCCCCTCCGCTGACGAAGTTGCGGGCTCCTTCCAGTGAAGATATAAAATGAATATAAATTAACAGGACTGTAAATCATTCAAGAAACCTGTTTTTGTGGCTTTTGCGTACGGTGATATAAAGAAATGTACCCATTTTTAGGGTTCCGTCGCCAAAATGGCAAAAACGGAACCCTTATAGATTCGTCATGTCTGTCTGTCTGTTCGTCCGTATGTCACAGGCATTTTATTCTAAAACTATAAGATGTACATTGATGAAATTTAGAGCATAGATGTCTTGTGTAACCCGCTACTTAGTTTGATAGTTAAATAAAAAATATATTGTGTCCCCCCCCCCCCTTTTATTTTCTAAACGGTATGTTCAAAAAATGTGAAAAAAATTACAAATATCAAGCTTAATAAATACTTCCATCAAAAATTGTTTTCAACATGATCGGACATACCGTTTTTAAGTTATTGACAAAAAACTGTGCTTCTCAGCAAAAGGACGTAAGTGCCGGGGAGATACGCTCTTTTGTTAGTGTTTTTTTTCGTATCGTATTTTATTCATCTGTAGTGCATTTTTTGGTATAAACAGCTGCGGAACCCTTCATGGGCGAGTCCGACTCGCCCTGGGCCGCTTTTTTTAGAACTTATTTTATTACACTGCGATAATGTGAAAAGTTTACTTCTCTTTTAGTCGACTGTATGTTTTCGATTAGCCGATTTTTAAATTTTTGTTTAACTTTCTAAGAATTGATGTGATGTTTTGTATTAATTGTGATTTTTTATTTCAGGCCATTTGCAGTTTAGGATGTTTCAAACAGCGTGACAAGTTAATCCAAGAACTGCTCAGTCCACAGTGAGTAAAACTGTTCATTATGACATTATTTTGTATCTGATGTTGTCTGTAGGTTCTGTGAGGCGATGGATAACCATCATACTTGTATTAAGAGGATTACTAGTGGCCGTTCCTCCATACAAACGTAATCCCCCGTTTCCTCCCAGGATAATTATCTTAGAGCAATTTTTTTTATAAATATAGTCTATATTTACCTGAGCCATGCCCCTATGTATTATATTTCTTAATAATTTGTTTATTTTACGAATTCGAGGCCCTCTAACACTGCAAAAAATGCCACCATCCGGCGCCATAAGCACACGTTCAGTAAACAAATTTAACGAATATAAAAGAAAAACAGAAAACATAGGCATAGCCGTAGCCCTCGTTATAATATATGTGAAAGAAAAACTAATATTAGTCCAGTTATGGAAGAGGAAATAGGGTACTACGAAACCCTGTTTTCGCCAATTTGTCGTAGGTCAGATCGTTCCGAGCTACAGTTGTCCCTTTTGCACTGTAATACGGGGGATTTGAGGCGATGCGATAGCAATATGCTCTTAAGGTTCGCCGAAATCAATGCTTAAAATACGCTGGCGGTGCGTTATCGCAGTAACTTGACTAACGCGTCACGATTTTACCGCATGTCCACATCGCTGCGCTAAAAACGCTGTGTACGCGGCTTCTGTGAGGCATGCGTAAAAATAGTGACGCACAAGACACGTCACCGCGTATACGCATTGTTAAGCTTCGATGTGGGAGGCATGTGTACAAATCGTGACGCACAAGACATGTCATCGTGTATACGCAGTGTTAAGCTTCGGTGTGGGAGGCATGCGTACAAATCGTAACGCACAAGACATGTCATCGCGTATACGCAGTGTTAAGTTTCGGTGTGGGAGGCATTGTGTAAAAATCGTGACTCACAAGACACGTCACCGCGTATACGCAGCGTTAAGCTTCGGTGTGGGAGGCATGCGTACAAGTCGTGACGCACAAGACATGTCATCGCGTATACGCAGGGTTAAGCTTCGGTGTGGGAGGCATGCGTACAAACGCGTAAGACACGTCACTACCACAACGAGACAGGCGTAATGACGGGGTATTAAAATCAAAATTCTAAAAATGTTTCAGTTAGATAATAACGTATTTGTTACTTTTTCGAAATAATAATAAAAAACTCAGATAAATCGCATTAAAGTTAAGGAGTGGGTACTCGTGACGTCACTCCTAAGTACAATTCGTACCTAGGTATGACGTCACGCGCCATTTGGAATTAATATATACCCTTTATTTATTGATTACGCATAAAAAGAAAAAATACGTGTCCAATATTTTTTATTAATCTACATTACGGACTAATTATTTAAATTTAGTCATCATCCTTATTGGTTTGGCCGAACCTTTATCTGTCATTAAATGTTATATTTAGCATTGGGAACGTTAAGTTTTTCAGAGGTGTGCTTTTTTCGGATAGTATACGTTATGTGAACTCAGAATCTATGAATAGCTTATTTTTACATCGCATTGTTTTTAGGGTGCCGTAGCCAAAATGGCAAAATTGGAACTCTTATAGTTTCGTCATGTCCGTCCGTCCGTCCGTATGTCATAAGCATTTTACTCAAAAACTACGGGATGTACCTATATTGATGAAATTTAGAGGATAGGTGTCTTGTATAAGCCGCTACTTAGTTTGGTAGTTAAATAATAATAAAATATAATTCTAAGTGGGGCACTCCATACATTTAACCAAAACTGAAAAAAAAATCAGCGAAAATCAATATGTGGCACATATTTCGACAGTTCTTTTAAAAAAACTTTGAGCCTTCCAAAAAAATATGATTTACGTATGTTAGAAAAACATGAAAAAATTACAAATATAAAGCTTAATAAATACTTCCAACGAAAATTGTTTTCAACATGATCGGACATACCGTTTTTAAGTTATTGCCAAAAAACTGCGCTTCTCAGCAAAAGGACGTAAGTGCCGGGTAGATAAGCTCTTTTGTTAGTGTTTTTATTTTCATATCGTGTTTTTTTCATCTGTAGTGCATTTTATTGTATAAACGGCTGCGGAACCCTACATTGAGCATGGTCCGACATGCTCTTGGCCGGTTTTTTGTAGATATTTTTTTTTAAACATTCGTTGTGACATTTCTACAGTGGCTTCGTATGAATACATTTTTACATTGGTCTACAATGTATGTAGACTCTACGTAGATTAGTACAATATTACAGTACTAGTAGTTTAACATTTAATATTTAGAACTTTGTAATAGTATAGATAAAGTGTTATATAATACTTACTCCCTTGGCTCAGTGACCCAAAGTGAGTCTTGACCTCCAACACGAGAGCTCGCCATTCCTCCCGAACCTGCGCCAATTCCTGCCCATTTATGGCACGAAGCTCGCGCGGATCCGCCTCCACTATGTCCCTCCAGCGATACCTGGGACACCCGAGAGAACGTCGGCCTGTCGGGCGGCCCAAGTATGCTCTCTTTACGCTCAGATCTTCCTCCATCCTTTCAAGGTGGCCAAGCCAACGGAGTCTGTGAACTTTCGTCTCTCCTATGATATTAAAATCGGACATCAAATTCGAGATCAAAATTGTAAACAAATGGGATGCCACAGTAAAAAATTTAACGCAAGCGGTGGTTAATAAAATAATTGAATCCTCTTCCCCCGGACCGCCGCATGGCGCGCACGTGTACTTACCCGCTATAAGATTTTGTTAAATAAATTAAATAAATACTTTAATTAAAAATAAATTGCAACATACATTGGGAGTCCATAAAACTAAAGCTGCTAAGTTCGAGTGAAGATAATCGACTTCTGCGTGCCCTGATCCCCTGGTACCGAGCACGCGTGAGTTCTTAAATTAGTTATTTGCGTGCGCGCTGACCAATTACGTGCATCTTCATTATCTTTTATGCCACACCGCTGCGCTATTGGCGTAGCGACTACAAAAAAGCTCCGCCCGCTATTGTTTCCGCTCCTGACTGCATAATAAGAACTCCTTAAGCTCCTAATACCTTAGTAAGGATGAGCCATTTGGGAGACCGGTCGGCGCCGGATTCGAACTTACACAAATCAGACGACACTATACCACCGAACACTTATGTCACATCGCGAGTAAAAAGAAAGCGGGAGGACGAAAGCACAACGGACTTAGCGTCCTTTAAAGAGGAAATTAGAGCAAAGATTTCTTCAATGTTGGCACACAGCTCAATTAAATCATGAAAAATACCGATACCATACGGGAAATACAACAAACGAATAGGAATATCGAAGGTTCGGTTGCGTTTTTATCTGCGAAATATGAAGACTTTCAAAACAAAATAGGCAGCCTAGAAAACCAAATAACTGAGGACAGGATCCTTATCCAGAACCTAGAGGATAAAATTGAGGACCTCCACGAGAAGCACGCAAAGCAAACCTGGAATTTAAAAATGTTCCTAAGAAACCTAAGGAGTCAAAAGAAGACTTAATTAATATGGTAATTGCCCTCGGTAAAAGAATAAATTGCCAAGTAAATAAGTCAGACATTAAGGACATATATAGGGTGCGACCAAAAAAAAAAGGAATCCAGTAATACACCCATCATTATTGAATTGGTCTCGACAATACTTAAGTACGACTTTCTTAAAATGTGCAAGGCTCATAATGTTAAACACAGGAGAACCCTATGTACCTCACTCCTTGGAGTACAAACAGCGGAAAACTCTGCCATCTACGTGAGTGAACAACTGACTGCAAGAGCATCTAGACTGCATTTTTTGGCAAGGGAGCTCAAAAGGAGGAAACTCTATAAGCATTGCTGGACCATCTACGGCAGAGTTTTCCTTAGACAAAATGACGACTCACAAATTATCGATATCTCAAACGAAATGCAAATAGAACGATTAGGCAGGCAGGTCCTCCAAATCACCCAACAGAATTCTAAAACCCTCACAAGATCCCCGGATGGACCAACGACGGAAGATAACAGTCAAGCGACAGGAAACTACACTCGCGAAACCGCAACGGAAACCCAGGAAACGTGACTATGCTTTTTTCTGTTATCTTAGCTTATATCACTCTCAGTACTGCATGCTCCCCTGGTTGTCGTAAACTAAATTTGTGTAAACTAAAGTTAAAACTTAATAATATTAGGATTAATCATAATAATGTTGTATGCTATAATCTATGCGACCCTAGTATTACCAAACTTTACTTAACAAGGTTATTATCAATTATTTTTATAAAATATCAAATAGACTCAACCTACCTATGTGGTCCTGGTAATTTGGATCTATTTTATCAGCTACTCAACTTTTACGAATGTGACATAAAACATACGTATCATATACTATTTAAGTACACAAAACAGAATTGCGCATTGCTCATAACTAAATACAATGATCTCATCACAAATACTCAAACGAGGACACAAATCATAATTACTGCAGAGTTAAATAGTACCGTAGGAGTAGTTAAAAATATTTTTCTAAGTTAAACAGCAAATTTTCATTTTTTTTTTCTTTTACATATTTGTGTAGTTCACATAAAATATACGGAGATTTAATTTATACCACTGGTAGTTCAGAAGTTGAGAACAGTTGGTTGGTAATTATTCCATTTCATTTCATTTGTAATTCAATTTTCAAATATTCTGTGACAAAATGCAGAAAAGGGAGCGTTCAAGTATTACTTTAGATTATTTTGTTAAAGTTGCATTCAAAAATTTGGTCTTTAAAGTTCGGATATTAAAAAAATAAGATAAAAAAGATGATTTACCCCTGGCACGTTACTTTGACGTTGACAGTTGTATGTTTACATTTTTGGTCTCGAATTCGATCTCCGAGTTTAGGTTCGGTTTTTATATAATACTAGAAGGCGCCCGCAACTACGTTCGCGGAGGAGAAAAAGTCATAACCCTATAACCATCTGGATATACCCAGCTACCCGTGTACCAAAAATAGTTGAAATCCGTTTAGCCGATTTAGCGGGAAGAAGCCACAACGACACATACAAACATACATAAAATCCAAAAAAAAAAGAATTCGTTGTAGTGACCTCCAAATAGTCCATAACAATCATTTTTTGAAAATATCTTCAATGTACAGACATTTCATTTTTACAACTTTATAATAGTATAGATATTGAAGGGTGCTTACCTTGACCCTTGCCTCCTTTCCAGCCACAACACTGAGAAGGTGATATACTTCCTGCTCCTGGAGCGCAAGCGTCGCCGGCCGGCGCGCGACGACGAGCCACGCCCGCCCAAGCCGGCGCCGCCCGCCGTCTGCGACCCGCCGCGCAAGCGCCTCGATACTTGCCGGGTAACATACCTCCATACCTTAGTGCGAGAAGCGGATCGTTGGGCGAGAGAAAAGCGGATACTTTAGTGGCTTACGAGTGGATCGTTGAGTGAGAGAGAAGTGGATACTCTAGTGAGTTACGAGTGGATAGTTGAGTGAGGGAGAAGTGGATACTTTAGTAAGAGCGATGTGGATAGTTCAGTGAGAAAAAGGTGGTAAATTAATGAAAGAGAGGCGGATAGTTGAGTGAACTTGAAGTGGATAGTTTCTTGAGGGAAGTGGATAGTTTAGTGAGAGATAAGTGGATAATCTAATATTAAAAAGATGAAAGATGTAAGTATTTCAATGTAAGAGGGGGATATTTGAGTGAAAGAGAAGTTGATAGTCTAGTAGTCGAGAAGTGGATAGTTCAGTGAGAGAGGAGAGAAGTGTATAGTTTAGTAAGAAAGGTGGATAATTTAATGGAAAAGAGGTGGGTATGTTACTTAAAGAGGCGGATAGTTGAGTGAGAGAGAAGTGGGTAGTTTATTGAGGGAAAAGTGGATAGTTAAGCAGGTAAGAGGTGAATATTTTAGTGAAAATGAGGTGGATAGTTAAGTTAGGAAAATGTGGGTAGTTTAGTGACAAAGTTGAGGATAGCCCAGTGAAAAAAGTGCATCATTTTGTCAGAAATTTGTAGATGTAGTGTGAATTTTTTTTTTATCTTATGTCAAAGTTTGATGTGTAGGCAATTTTAAATTTCAACTACGTATATCTCTTTGTTAATTAATAACTCTATATTTTCCAGGTAAACGGCCAATCTGCGCATTTCGGCCAAATTAGCGAAGGATCGCCGATCACGCCCCGCCGGTCCCAATTCAGGTGCGAATTTTGTCATTGTTGCAATCTATTTCTAAATTAAAATTAAAACAAATGTTATTTAAATTATGTTGTTACGTAATCTATGTAACAAGATATTTCTATGATTATTATTTTATTGAGATGTAAAATATACAGAAGAGAAACTGCCTTCACGGATTTGTATAAAAATGCACATTTTTTAAACAGTGTGCTTCTTTTATTTAAAGAAGTATAGGGAATAAAGAAACTATAGCAATTAAAACGAAAAGTTCAAAGCGATCTTTCGATTTTTGGTATAAAAAATTGTGTATAATTTTTCGGTTAAGCGTAAGTTATATACATTTTGGCTTACAACCCAGGCTTGACACAGAAAAAGTATTAGTCAAAATGTGTTTATATTTCTTATGTTATGTTAATTTAATTTTCATTTTAAAAGGTTGATGTGTTCATACAGGTTTTGAACGTTTTCCTGTAATTTCCGTTTTAATATTTCTCATTTCTGTTCCAATAAAAACAGCTGAAAGAAAAATATTTTTATAAAAATCCGTGGATACAGTTTTTATAAATCTCAAATCTGAGCCATGTTTCCTCAGACCAAGATTTTATATCTCTTTTAATTTCGGATTTTCCCATACTGGCACAAATACTCTTTCAAATACAAATACTCTTTACTGCACACCCCGCAAATATACAGAAATTAATAATGAAAAAAAAGCTTTTCGCTGAAGAACGATCTCTTTGGATTGACACATTTGTATTGCTCACCCTGTATACAGCATTGAAGTTTGGTTTCCCCAGCAGATCTGCGTCGGGGCGCCGCGAGGGACGCAGTTCGCCGCAGCTGCCCGCGTCTCCTCCCTGTGAGTACTGTGAAGGTGTTAACCATGACCATATGACGAGACAGGCCGTATGTAAAAGTAGTATATATTTAAATTAGGAATGTCAGCTGTCTCGTTCCAGCTTTATGTCATTAGGTTTAAGTCTTAGGACAGACGTTGAATACAATACATCAAACCTGTACCAGCTCCCTTTTATTTTATACCACCATCTGCTACAGCCTAAATATTGGTAGAGGTGCGGGGTGCACACCACGCGTAACTTTCCCAGCTAATACAGGGTGGAACATATAAATGGGTCAGTAACGGCTCCTAGAATTTTGGCCGCCACGCGAAAATGACATAGGGAGGCTTTTACTAAATTTTTAAGTTATTTCCGTGGGTGTTTTCAGATTTGAAAAAAAATATGTAGAGACGGTGGGAAAAACGTCAGTATTACCAAAAAATATGTATTAATGCCAGTCGATACTTTTGCGATTAATATTCAAAAACTCTTTAAGATCGACTAGGATTAGATGTTAGAAAATAAATTGACTTAATATGATTTTTTTTTACTCTGCTGACAAAGTTGTCTATTTTTAAAAAATTATAAAGTTTTAAAAATGAAAAGTTTGTATGTGTCGTTGTGGCTTCATCTCGCAAAATCGGCTAAACGGATTTCAACTATTTTTGGCACAAGGGTAGCTTCACAGATGTTTATAGAATACTTTTTACCCGACTACGCTGAAGAAAAATCGAGGGGTTAGGACTTTTCCCCCGCGAACGAAGTATTTTGTTCCCAAAAAAATAAGTGATACGGACTTATTCATCTATACTATGATGTACAGATATTTCATTTTTACAACTTTAAAATGAATCGGGCCTACTGATGTGCAAATTGCGGAAGCTTTCCAAAATGCTTAAAAAAGGTCTTTTAAACAGGTAAGTTAACACTAGACTTAAGACCTTTTATGTACTAAAAAATGCTTAAAAAAGTTCTTATAAACATATAAGTTAAGACTAGACTTAAGACCTTTTTAAACATTTTGGAAAGTTTCCGCAATTTGCACAACAGTAATCAGGCCGCGGAGCGTTTCGACCGCCGCTACATTACTGGTGAATAAAATGTCAAAAGCATAGGTATAGGCATAAGGTAGATTGCATGGTATCATTTTCTATTTCTATTTACATTTTTTATTAAATTTACATGTATGATGTAAAAGATTCGTTACACAAAAGTGTAGCTGTTGAAACGCTCCGCGGCCCGACCCAAATAGTACCTATAGAAGAATACCGGTAATTAGTCGCTGCTTGGAAGTTGTGACGTCAGTTTGAGTGTAAAAAAAAGTAAAAAATATTTTTCTAGAGCGAATCCACTTAGCTTTGTACCCGATGAACAATACTCATTATCTGCATTGTTAACTGTGGCCACAACTGCCACTTCGAAATGTAAGGCGTTGTAAGTGCAAATGACTTTTACACTCAATTAGTCTGTAACTCAAACGAAATAAGGTTTACTCTTAAACAAAAAGAACACAGATGTTGGTCACTTCGTAAGTGAAACAGCAGTGAAGTTCGTATCGATGCTTAGGATGACGATGAAGTGACCAACATCTGTGTTCTTTTTGTTTAAGAGTAAACCTTATTTCGTTTGTCTTACAGACTAATTCAGTGTAAAAGTCATTAGCAGTCTAGAAAAATATTTTTTACTATAGAAAGCTTGACGTCACTTGGTCGCGTCTCGTACTTTTCTAACAACATTTGTGTAACAGCAGGCCACACGCCGCACCGCGTGTCGTCACTGGGTGGCACGCCCGCCACGCCCGGCTCCCCGCTGGGTACGTAACACGCTCAATCTTATGAACATACATACATAATCACTGGAGTCTATATATTACCACTGGACTGGCCGCTGTCAAATTATTTTTGTACGAAATAATGATCTTTTTAATACAGATGCTCAAAACTACTTTACGTAGCTGTTTAGCGTGCGGAAAATTGGTTTTCGCGAACTAGTGCTTTTCACTTTTCCATTTTTTTAAATTTATACTTGTTCCAATTCATGGACGGAATAGCTGCCGAAACGCTTGTCAAAGAAGAGGCGTTTTTTCTTACTGCAAGCATTTTTTAAATTTGGAATTCCTTACTTGTTCTGTTTCTTATTTTTTCGCAACTGTATTAATAAACACGGTATGAAACACGTGCGAAAATGTCTAAAATAATATCTCGGTACTCGTCAAGTAATGTCACACATTCCGCACTAGCATCGAAATGTACTATTGTTATGCAAGGCTACAAAGTTGTTACCACGAGGTTACGAGATTTGCATACCTTTTACGCTTCGGCAACTTTCATAAAATTCCTCGTACATTCTCGTCGGTTTAGATTGCGCCTGATCTCGCCCTTCTTTAAAATATCCTCTATTAGGTGTAGGAATGTCCTCCCAGGTTTCCTCTTCCAGCATTTCCGTTCCTCCGGTCGAGGGTATATAAAGATCTAACAAATTGGTTGTCTGTAAAGTCGGATTACGGACGATAATTTCACATGATAACGTCTAAAACATTGATGCACAATTGCATACTAGTATGAATTCACAAGCCGAACGCTTAGGCCGATGGTGCCTCTCTAGCGCTTGTTCCACGCTCTCGCTTGCACGCTCGGCTCAGGCGGAACGTGCCAATGAGTCATGCTTTTCGTGCGTGCAGCCGGCGTTCATCGATTTATATGACATTATCATGTCAAAAAATAGAAAATACGTGGCAACTTCAAAATTTCGCTCTGTTACCACCAACATATTCGCCGCAAAATGTTGACTTTTTGGAACCCTCCTTGTCACGCTTATTCCGATCACTGTCACACGTAATGTCAAGTTTGGCATGACCCCCCCCCCCCCCCCCCCTCCCCCTAACGCTATGACGTAGTATATCTATGGCCACTTAGAGATATTTCGTCTCATAAATTCTTACCAAAAATAAATTTCTAAATGAAATTTAGTTAGATATCATTTAGAGATCTCTTCGACCTCCAATCTCGCCTTACGTAATAAATGGACGACCCCTATGTATATATTGTATTATTACAGCGTCGCCGTCTGTGCATCACCATCAAAGGGCTAACTCCACTGGACCGACGATAAGCCTCAACATAAGTGAGTCACTATTACATCTGATTTATTTTATTTGCACTTTAGACTGCGTGATTTATGACGGACCCCCTTATATATTTTCATCACATTTTCATTCCTGTGACAAAAGAAAGTTTTGTTTCGTATAACTGTTTTCTTTAAACTCTCACATTTACCAAAGTTATGTTTGTTTTATGAATATCCAGAAAAACTTAGATTTTCTTTTAAAATATAAAGTAATTTTACAGTTTAGGATATATTTTTTATTTCACCTAAGATTGACACTAAAATGCTTTATTTTCTTTTATGATAGTGTAAAACGGTGTTTTTCTTCTTATACTATAATAAAAAGCTTTTGTCCTAAAAATATAATAGGGTACATGCATGAATGTTTTTTATCGCTTTTTTAACTAAATATCAAAATACCGTAAAAACTATTTCAAAACGTGCAATTAAAATTAAAATCGGCCAAGAAACACGCATAATATAGGCATTTTAAACTAGTAATTAGACAGAGAGGTCCGATGTGCACTGTTACGTCATAGTGCACTCCGGCCATATGAACTCCATATTAAATTTTGTTTGCAAGAAAGAGATAGAATAAAATGTTTGATGGGGTTATATCTTGGTTATTTTTATAGCTATTCGAAAAAATATTTTTGTCTACTGTTTGTTACTAGAATGAGCTTTTAATAAAGCAAAAATTAAAATTCATGCATATTCCCTATGATTGGAAAATATTGGACACATAATTTTTATATTCTCAATAAAACAGAAATTTATGAATATATAGCCCGTTAAAGTTCCCTGTGACGTCACGCCGTGCGATCGTTTTTCGCACGGCGTGACGTCATGCTTCCCACTCCCAAATTTCGACGCGCTTTATCTTTCTCTTTTTTTGTTTGATTGACAAAAGAAAAAGTGTGTGTTTAACATTTTTTGATAATGTAACTGGCAGACTAATTAGAATAATATTTTTATACCCAGGATACTATCCTATTATTTTAACAAAAACAAATTATTTTTCAGGCGGAGAGCCAGGCGAGGCGGTTATAATTATAAACGAGTCGCCGTTGCTAAGCAACACGGTGCCTGTTCGGCCCCACAGCCCGTCCCAATCCCACAGGAGTAGCAGTTAGTATTCTGTCCTTCTTTATTTAGCCTAAACTGTCAATAGACTGAGAAGAAATACTTTTTCTATCAGTTTGAGCAAAGTAACTACACTTGATTAAATGATTACTTGTAATCAGTTTTTTTATAAGTAGTTAGTTAGTTGGGCATCTACAGATGATTGAAGGATACTTTTGACCCGACTACGCTGAAGTATAAAAGAGGGTTATGATATGACCTTCTAGGTTATTATATTTATTTGTACCTGTTTCAGTGCGGGAGCGGTCCTCCCTGCCCGGGCCTGCGAGCACGGCGCAGTCGCCCGCGCAGCCTACTCTGTTCCCCAACTTAAACACTATTACAGGTACCTATTTATATATCTACATGGATAACCAACAGCTTAAAGTATAACAATTTAAATTTAATCAATTCCTGGTGGTTACTAACGTAGTAACCGCCAATGGATTCAGTTGGCGGTTACTAGACATTTAGGTTACGTTCGGACGAATTGATTTGGGAACTTTATTTGAAGTGTTCTCTAACCGGTTACTCCGTGTTCGGACATGGGATCAATGACCGCTGTCGCGTCGATAGTGGCGCAACGACAGTGAACTACATTAAAAATTGAATCAAATACCATAGCAAGCAAACCAATCCTGTCTAAGCGAGCGGTTATTCGCTCACACGGAGGGACCGCTCTAGAGGTTAGAACCGGTAAATGGATTTCGCTCCCTGTTTTGCGCTCCGAGATACTAAGGCCTTGCATCGACATTCGTAAACCACACCCCAAACGCGGAGCAGGCCAATCAGCGTAACTTGCAATAAGGGACGCATTCATTGCTCGCGCGCATCAAAGAAAGAGAAAGCGAAAAGCATTACATGCTCGGGGTTTTTTGGCGTAAGCGCCAGATGTAAAAGTACAATGAAATCGAAGATATTATTATGTTTTGTTTAACATTTAAGTTAGTGACGTAAAAGATAAAGGGAATAATGCCATTTTTACATAATTTAGCCGTTTATTAATCTGTCGTTTGTACAAACTAGACAAAAAACGGAAAATGGAGACGCGTTTTTGAATAACTTTTCTATCGAGGAAATTTTAAGCAAACATGTTTCCGCGTTAGGCGCTAAATAGGTTATATAGTCAAAAAACACATTTCTGAAAACCAGCCTGTTTCATATACTAGATTTGACTTCTCACTAAAAAATAGCTTAAATTTTCGGTGCACCCCCTTAACCAGTTAGAGCGATGTTCTTGCGAGCGTAACCTTTATTATGGCTCTCAGAGTGTGGCTCTAATCGGTACGAGAAATAAACCGGGTTACAAGTCCCGCTCGTCCATACGTTGAGTGGAATGTCCAGCAGGGTCGCCGGGCGCCAGCGGCGCGGCGGCCCCGTGGCGCGCGCGACTGGCCACCATCAAGAACTCCTTCCTGGGCTCGCCGCGGTTCCATCGCCGGAAAATGCAGAGTGAGACATTGCTTCTTTTTAACACGCTTTTATTAGGTCGACCTGTATGTAACTAACTATGTAATAGAATCTGAGGTAACTAATTTAACCATATTCCAAGGATCGTAGGGTCATGAAAATTGGCAGCTGTATGTTGTTCTGATGACAATACAATACTATGGTACTGTCGAACTGATCTGATGATGGAGCCGGAAGATATGAACTGGAACTTCATGATGAAACGTCGTATCATAGCTTTGTTTGATGGATTCTGTGGATTTGTTAGAAAAGTCTTGTAAAGCGTGTTTTTCTAGTGTTTTTTATACTATTAATTTATTACTACTCATTACATTTCACTTAGGATGGGTCCAAACAATCTAGAATGACGCTTATTGAGTTGAAAGATTGAATCGCAAGTATCAGGATTTTTAAAGTTCCATGGACAGATGTTCCTTTTGTTGTTGTTTATTTACAAGCTTTCATTAGATCCACCTGTAACTATGTATGTATGTATGTAGGTGAGACTGAAATTCGAAGTTCAAAATAGCGCACATTTTAATGCTTTTAAGAATACAGAATATTCTTAAAAGCATTAAAATGTGACACATGTTACTGCAAAAGTACGCCACATCGATTCACATATTGTCGATTGTTTATCACCGCGATGCACGTTAGTGCGAAAGGTACTGTAAACAGTACTGTCGTTGAATACGCGCCACGCTCGTGTCGCTCGCGCGCCTTAAGGTCTTGGTTCTACCTAACAGTCTTCCTCGCTTCGCTCGTCGTCGTACCTTACGGAGACCTGCCTTAAGCTAGAATAGGTAGGTGATTATAAAAAAAACTCGGTTCTAAGATGCAAAATAGAGCGTCTTCCTTAAGGCAGGTCTCGGATAAAAAAAATATGCTTTAATTAATTACCCATTTTAAAGTTATAATTTCTTCAGCTTCATCGGAAGAAGTCCACCTAACTCCGGAAACGTCGCCAGAGCTCACGAAGCGCTCTTGGTTCGGCTCCCTCTTGCTCTCGGCCGACAAGGAGGAGACCTTCACCGCCCTCGTCAAGGGCAAACCGCTAGCGACCGTCAAGGCTGACCTGATACATGCTTTCTTGAGTGTAAGTGCGGAATCCCACTTCTGACACCAGACTACAAGGAGGAGACACTTACTCCACCAACCTGGCAACAAGGAGACACTTCAAGGACCGTCAAGGCTGACCTAATACACTTCATGAGTGTAAGTGTAGTATCCCACTTCTGATATCAGACTACAAGGAGGAGACACTTACTCCACCAACCTGGCAACAAGGAGACACTTCAAGGACCGTCAAGGCTGCCCATACACACCATGAGTGTAAGTGTAGTATCACACTTCTAACATCAGACTACAAGGAGGGGACACTTACTCCACCAACCTGGTAACAAAGAGACACTTCAAGGACCGTCAAGGTTGACCTAATACACGCCATAAGTTTAAGTGCGGTATCCCACTTCTGACATCAGACTACAAAGAGGAGACACTTACTCCACCAACCTGGTAACAAGGAGACACTTCAAGGACCGTCAAGTTTGTCACGCCACGAGTGTAAGTGTAGTTTCCCACTTCTGACATTAGACTGCCAAGGCCCTCGTTTTATGTGAGGCATTATTTATTTATATATATTACCGCCCCCTTCATTAACACTTTCACTACCAGAAAGCAACAGCGCTCTGCTCTGCTGCAATGTTAAAACGCCGTGTTTTATTGCGAGGCTTGTGTAAAATAATGTTATGTATGGTTTTTAACTGTAATGTATATTTGTATGTTTATATTATAGATAGCAGAGCTGTCCCACAGCGTGCTCAGTCCGATGTCCTTTCGGGTGGAGTACAAGAGGGGATCCAATGCGCCCGCCATGTTCCAGAGACACGTCCGGTTTCAAGTAATTCTTTTTTTATATCAAAAGCGAACTATTTTTTTTTTTGCCTATTTAGGTGTACTACAGCTAGACAAAGGCCTCCTCTGCTATTTCCCACTCAATCCTATGTCGCATACATATAGAAAAGTGGGCCAAAATGGCAACCGAGTGGGTCCCGCAATATGATACCGGCTGCGAGGCGGAGTATGGGGAGTAGAAAACTACAAGCCCGCAACTTTGTTCGCGGAGGAAAAAAGTCATAAACCCCTCTTTTTCGTCGTCGTAGTTAAGTAAAAAGTATTCTATAACCATCGGTGGATACCCAGCTACCCGTGTGGCAAAAATAGTTGAAATCCGTTTAGCCGATTTCGCGTGATGGAACCACAACGACACATACAAAGATACAAAAAATCAGAAGAAAAAATGTTTCGTTTCAGTGACCTCCAAATAGTCCGTTCCAATATATATATTTTTTAAATATCTTCAATGTACAGACATTTCATTAATACAACTATATATTAGTATAGAAGTCAAAGTGAGTTAAATTGGTGGCGCCACAGTAACAAGTTCGTGAAATAAATTATTATGCCAAAAACACACTGGATGACACTTCATACACCAGTGTATCAGTGTTCCAAATAAAATTAGAGTACTATTACTAACATAATTATAAGTATAGGTTGGGTCAAAATTTTTTGCACTTGAAACATCGATAAAAATTTAACTATACATGTTTTTCTATATTTTATTGATTCAACCTACTAACGGGTAATTGCAATTTATTTTTTAAAAATTATATCATCCAGATGTCCTCCATCTCTTCGTTGGCACTCTTGCAATCGACTACGCAAACTTTGGAAAACTCGCTGACACATGCTGCGAGGGATCGCGGCTCTCTCATCATCTTTTGATAAAACTGTTAGCCCGTTGTTTTCCCTTGAATTCCAAGGACCATTAGGTGCCCCGATCGCAAAGAGATATTCTGGCAAAAACTAGATGGCGCTTTAAAATTAAACATTTAACGGTGTTATAATTGTACAGAGAAACATAGTGCTGACGGGCTACTCCGAAAGCCGAAAAATGAAGTTCGTATGGCGCCATCTCGCTCACTCAAATGCAGCATAACATGAGAGCAAGAGGGACAGTACGTTACGAACTTAGATTTTTGAGTTTCGGAGTAACAGTAACAATTAGTTCGTAAACAGCCAATAATAAATAAATCGTAACATTTAAATAATATCACACGCTTGCTAGTTGAATAATTGTAAATAATATTTTTTATACATAGATAGCTTTGTACATATCGGCGAACGGCTTTGTGAATGGAGATGGACAGTCCTCTTGTTTTAATGGTCCTTGAATCTAATTAAAATAAATTAATTATATAAACGAATGTTTTCAGGTGGACATATCGACTATTACGAAAGCGCCGGGCGAGAACGGGAAAGAATATCTATACGCTATCACTTTCACGTTGTTATCTGGTAAGTTTTTATTAATTTATTTTTATTTTTAGTTAAACAGTACACAATAGCAGTGTTTTTCGTCTTCATTCATTACGTGCCCATCTTTAATGAAAAATGTTTCGCGATGCCCTTTTCTGCGCGGATCAAAATTGTGTTTTTAAAATGTTACAAATATTGAGACCGGAACCGGACCCACTAAGGCAGGGGTCTTGAAACTTTTTGACTTACTGGCCGCACTGCACATAATATAAATTCCTGCGGGCCAATACGTTGATTTCATGGCTGGTCATGGGGTAATACATTAGTTAAGTAGTCTTAGTCTTCAGGAGGTACCTTGTACCTAGATAACAAATAATGAACGCACTTGGTGTTGATTATGTTCATGAGTGGCTATGATTATGACCAATTACCGTCATAACATTTTCTTCTGTTTCCGCGATTATTACTCATTGAAATAAAACCTTAAATCGTGCACATACATTTTTAGTTAAAATATCTGATATTTATTAGTATTAAAGTTAAAAGAAATCTACGAACGTGTTTTACGATAAGTGTCAAAGGCTAGCCCAGATTTTTTACTCGTCGAAATCTATATTGTCTATGAAAAAACTTCAATTGGTAGTGATAGGATATGACCAGTATTATTATTCAGTCCACCCGTGACCATGGAAAGCTGAAAAGCTTCCGAAACGTCGGGAACTAAAATGAGATAATTGTTTTATTTCAATTACCGTCAGTTTGTGGGATCAATTAAATCTTATATTGTTGCTATATTTTGTAAAAAAATAAAGATATATTTCGCCGCAATTTTATCGGCAAAACATAAGTGTCGCAATTTAAGTATAGTGTTAGGAACATTTTTTTTTATCGATATGGATAGTCGACACATAGTAGAAATAGTGGTCCACCAAATGAAAACTATTTTTAGTTTTTCACTATAAAGCCATTTTTGTATACTTAAAGAACGTTCAACTGAATTCGATTTGTGGGAACAATGAAACTGATTTTTCTCCAACTTGCTCGGAAATGTTCCCATTAATGTAGTAAAAACACACCACGAAGTCCATCGTTATATACGTTGATACGCTAATCAATTTTAAAAAAAAGTGGCATTACTTCCCGGACAGGCCCGGGAAGTGTATATTATTGTGCAGGTTTTTACTTTTAATTTCATCCAAGACTGAAAATTCACCATACAGCCAGTAACGTACAAAAACCGAGATTTAAGAAAACTTTAATTGTTTTCTGCGTTTAGTTAATGCATGGTTAATGCCAATAATAATAGAAAAAAAAAACAATTATTATTGTAAATCATAATGAAATGAAATGAAATGAAATTATTTATTTCGGACATTATCCAACCATATTTGGTTAGTAGGTAACATGTCGTCTTAATAACTAGGTTAGAACTTACAATTAATAGGAATTTAATAATAATTTAATTCAATTAAACAATTTAATCTAAATGCAATTGAAATTTGCCATAAAGGATTAAATCAAACAATTACATTAAATTAAAATTACTATTTGGCTGTACATGCATAGACATCCAGTGTGTGACTATAGGACTATCTGTCCTCTCGGCGACTACCTTCAGGAGAGTGTTAGGGCTGCCCCGCACGCGCGGCCACAAGGTCGCCACGCGCTTGCGCAGCACGGCGGTGAAGCCGATATAATACAATTTATTTAGTCTTAATGATCTTCTGGGACTGATAAATATTTTGTAGCAAAGGTATATTTTTTTAAATGTTGTGCGTTTAGGAATTGTCGATTCAACTAAAAGTAATAACGCATATATTTATCTTAACTATTGCTATGGGTTTTCTTTTTATTTATTTTCATTACTATATTTCATGTGGAACCAAATATACAATTCGGACTCAAAACTTTAATATCCTTAAAAAAATTAAGGCGGGAACGTGAATGTCGTGAATTTCATTTTGTCAAAGATTGTCTGTCGTGTTATTTTTACGAAAATAAGTCACATAAACATGTGTTTAATTTCCTCGCATATTTGGAGAAAAGCAGTATACATGCCTCGGCAGGAATGTCATTTCGTGGATTCGTATCTATTGAAGGAAAAAAACCGTACTCATCCACGAAATGACTTTTCCCGGCCTCTGCAGTAATATACTATTAATGTGTATGATGTTATTGTTGATTTTAATAAGTTTTATTGAGAGATGCATCTTTATTTATCACAAAACAGGTAAAATGCCATGTGATGTCGTGGACGGAAGAAGAAACATGTTTCTTTTGGTGTTGGTTGGCCATTTATTTAAAAAAAGCTCGTCATGGGCGTCGTTTTCTACATTTTAAGTGCAGATTTCAAAAGTTACCTCCATTTTGGGTTTCAAGAAGGCTGACTTCAATCGAGACGATGATTTCATAAAAAGGTTGTTGTCATGAAATTGAAAAAAATTACTTCTTATTTATTAATACTGAAAGTTGACCGTCACTGTGAGTAACCTCGGAAAGTAACATTTTGTATCACGTCTTAAGCAGGGATCGTTACCGGTATTACTTTAACATGAAATAACTTACCAAACTCTCGATATTTGAAAATGTTTGTTCAATAATATTTAGGTAATCATTATTAAATTTGAATTTAGCTCATTAAAATACATAAATCTCTAATAATAAGCGAGAAACTGAAATTGAATACCGCTTATTTTGTATGGAAAAAATATCGGTAATCGATAACTGGTCTTGTGTCACCTTATAGTATCGACCTGTATTTTCCAGGCAACATCCGCCGGTTCCGGCGCGTGTGCGAGGTGGTGCAGGCGGCGGTGTGCCGCGCGCGGGAGCCCCCCGCGCCCCGCGCCACCCCCCACCACCCGCCCTCGCCCCGCGCCGCACGCAGGAACATCCCGCAGCACCGTGAGTATACCACACGTTACTGGTTGTGGGGAGAGACCCCCCCACCACCCGCCCTTGCCCTGCGCCGCGCGCAAGAACATCCCGCAGCACCGTGAGTATACCGCACGTTACCGGTTGTGGGGGGAGACCCTCCCACCACCCGCCCTCGCCCTGCGCCGCGTACAGGAACATCCCGCAGCACCGTGAGTATACCACACGTTACTGGTTGTGAGGGGAGACCCCCCCACCACCCGCCCTCGCCCTGCGCCGCACGAAGGAACATCCCGCAGCACCGTGAGTATACCACACGTTACTGGTTGTGGGGAGAGACCCCCCCACCACCCGCCCTTGCCCTGCGCCGCGCGCAAGAACATCCCGCAGCACCGTGAGTATACCGCACGTTACCGGTTGTGGGGGGAGACCCTCCCACCACCCGCCCTCGCCCTGCGCCGCGTATAGGAACATCCCGCAGCACCGTGAGTATACCACACGTTACTGGTTGTGAGGGGAGACCCCCCCACCACCCGCCCTCGCCCTGCGCCGCACGAAGGAACATCCCGCAGCACCGTGAGTATACCACACGTTACTGGCTGTGGGGGGAGAGCCCCCCCCCCCCCACCACCGCCCGCCCTACCCGCGCCGCGTGCAGGAACATCCCGCAACACCGTGAGTCGCCCTCGCCCCGCGCCGCACGCCGGAACATCCCGCAGCACACGTTATTGGCTGTGGGGGGAGAAAGAAAAACTACATGTTTCCCACACAAACATTCAACTCTTTTTTAACCCCCTTAGGGGATGAATTTTTAGAGCAACGCTAAATCATTTGTTTTGTTTTTAGTAAGAACCTTTATACAAAGATTCAAGTCTATAATTTTCAATATAAACGATTTTCATTCAACGGTTCAACCCCTATTTCACCCCCTTAAGGGTTGAGTTTCTAAAAATCCTATCTAAGTACACGTCCACATACTATAAGAATATACGTTCCAAACATGCTTATATCTTTAGCGGTTTAGGCTGTGCGTTGTCTGTCAATAGGTCAGTAACGCAAGCGTTTTATAATATGTATAGGTTGTACGCTCAGAGAGGAGGGCTCCCCGCACTCCCCTCCATCCAGCACCGTGAGTACAGTACATGTACTACATGTACACTGGCTTTGGAGCAGTACTCAGCTTCCCACATAAATAACTCACGACTTTATTCTAGTTAAAATTGTTGCATATTAAAGCCCGATCAGGAAAATAAAAAACTTCGCCGTATTGCGGAAAAATTGCTGTCAAAGTGAGGTGATGATTGTGCGTGGTCTATTTCTGGGATATTGTGAGTTATTTGTGCGTTGAAATGCCGAAAACTATTAAAAGTCACTTAAGAAAAGTAATTTACAATATGATGAAGTATTTGTCGGATAGAAACTCTGAAGGATTAGACGCTATTCCTCTAAATAATATCTCCGACCTTGTTGTCAACATGACACGAAGGTTTTTTTTTAAAGGAATTAGGTACATCATACTTAGTGTTGCTATAATTATTGCTAATTTAACGCCCCCAGAGCAGGTATTTTATTTTCCTGGTCGGGCTTTATCTGTTATGTTTAAACTATTATTTAATTTCCAGCGGCGAACGAGATCCCAGACAGCCCGGAGACCCCTCATCACCAGGAGCACGAAGACAACGCCTTCGACGCGGTGAAGAGCCCCACCACGACCACCACCACTACAACAAGCCACACTTCCATAGACCAGCTCGATCAGGTGAGTTTTATTTCACTTATAAAATAAAATGTGTTATATAATTGTTACGGACGGGTCCGTATAGGGTCCATGCAGTGGACTGTAGATGGTGCAGCAGGGTTTCGGCATAAGAAGACGATTTTTCAGGTTTCAGCAGTGATGCGGTGAGTATTGCGGAACGTGGGGCGAATGGTGGCAAGTGGCAGGTGACTGATTTTACTAGGGAAAGGATCGGTATAAGGTGAATTTACGTGGGGCGCAATTAGTGGGATTTCCGCCCACCGGGCAGGCAAATTTGATATAGTCAAATAATGGGTATGCGAGGTGCAAGGGAGAAGGGGGAACGAGAGACAAGGATGGAAGATGTGTAAAAATGAAAATATAATGTAAACAATAATCAAATAAAACGAAACTAAAAGTGAGTCTTACTTGGGTTCTTTAGGAACATAAACAAAACTTATAATAAATAATAATAAGCTGGACAAAAAAGCCACCAATGAGGAAGTATTGGAAAGGGTAGGGGAGAAGAGACAAATACTTCATACAATAGAAACTCAAAGAGGGAAAATGCTAGGTCATTTGATACGACACGACGATCTAATACATAAGATAATGCAAGGGATAATTGAGGAAGAGGAAGGCCGAGGATTAGTTATCTGGACCAGATAAAGAAAAAGGTAGACGTCGTGTCGTATCGAGAAGTCAAAGAACTGGCATTAAGTAGAACGCACTGGAGAGAACTACACCGACAAGAGTGAAACTCTTTAATAATAATAATAATGTAGTTTATCTGGATTATAGCCCTTTACGGCTGCGAAACGTGGACCATGATCCAAAAGACAGAGAGAGATTGGAAGCGTTTGAAATGTGGCGTTGGAGGAGGTTGGAAAAGATCAGTTGGACAAAAAAGAAAAGTAATGAAGAAGTTTTAAATATAGTTAACGACAAAAGATCTTTATTGAAAATAATTGAGAACAGGAGAGGAAAAATGTTAGGTCATCTCTTACTTTAATACTAATGATAATGATAATTATATTAGGACTATAATAGAAGGAAAAAGAAAAGGGGAAGACCAAGAAGGACATATATGGAGCAAATACAAGAAAAAATAAATATTTCATCATTTAAAGAAGTAAAAGAACAAGCGGAATGCAGAATAAGCTGGAAATTACTCCACCGACAAGAGCCTAGCTCTTAAATATATGATGATGATGTGTATAATAGTGTTTGTTCTTAAACGTCTGAAGTATGGTGATGAATTACTTTCTTAGAATATTAAAAGAAAAAAATGGTTGTAAAGTCGGTTTACGGACGATAATTTTACGTGATAACGTCATAAGAAAACGTTGATGAAAAATTGCATATTTTTATGAAGTCACAAGCCGAACGCTTAGGCCGATCGTGCCTCTCTCGCTTGTTCCGCGCTCTCGCTTGCACGCTCGGCTCAGGCGGAACGTGACAATGAGTCATGCTTTATTGTGCGTGCAGCCGGCGTTCATCGATTTATAAAACGTTATCATGTCAAAAAATAGAAAACACTTTCTACTAGTATAGAATGTTATGGCGACTTTTTTGCGTTTATATGTTTTTATTCGCTGTCTTACAATTAACGTGACCGAGGCGTCATCTACACCTCCGTCACATAAAAGGCATGATATAATTAGTCAGTTAGCTAGATAATATAAAAATATCGGACACGAATTAAATAACACGTAAAGAATAAATTAATAGTTTAAAAAACACTAGAAAAACACGCTTTACAAGACTTTTCTAACCAATCCAAACACAGCTGTGATATGATGTTCCATCATGAAGTTCCAGTTCATATCTTCCGGCTCCATCATGATATCAGTTCGACAGTACCATATTCTTGTATTGTCATCAGAACTACATACAGCTGCTAATTTTCATGACGCTACGATCCTTGGAAGATGGTTAAATTACTTACTTTAGATTCCATTACACAGTTAGTTACATACAAGTCGACCTAATAAAAGCGTGTTAAAAACTCAGATAGATCGCGTTAAAGTTTAGGAGTGGGGGCTCGTGACGTCACTTCTTAGTAGAATTTGTACTTAGGAGTGACGTCACGCGACACTTTGTCTCAATGTATCGCCTTTATTTTTCGATTATGTAAAATAAGAAAGAATATGTGTCCAATATTTTTTATTCATCTACATGGCAGACTAAATATTAAAATTTAGTCATCACCCCTATTTTAGCATGAAGCCTTTGCCAGTAAAAAAATAACGACAAACTTTGTATAGCGGAAAGTTTGACTGTCAGTGTCAATAGAATGTAATGTTGTTTCAGAACGGCACACACACTCTGGGTTCCAGTTCGTCAGTTACTAGTGGCTCTAGCGGTTATAAAGTAAGTATTTACTCTTTCATACACTTTTACTGACCTGAAAAATTAGCCGTAGTTGACAATACAAATCCGACTAAAAGGAAATGTTTCGATGTGCGACGGGAATATTCAATAACTAGAAGGCGCCCGCAGCTTCGTTCGCTGTGGCGAAAAAGTCATAACTCCTGTTTTTTTTTCTTTGGCAAACTCGGATAAAAAGTATCCTATAACCACCTGGAGATACCCAGCTACCCGTGTAACACAAATAGTTGGAACCCGTTTAGCCCATTTAGCGTGATGAAGCCACAACGACACAAAAGTAAAAATAAAAATCGATTCTGTTACTTCCAAATAGTCAGTTACAATTTTTATTTTTTAATATGTTCAATCAACACACATTTCATTGTTACAACTTTTAAATAGTATAGATATCGCATATTTTAGCAACAAGTCGAATAAAAGACCATAGATTTTTTGACGTTACTTTATTGCAGTAACGGTATTCATTAAAACACTAAAAATCGTCTGAATTCTTAATTTAATCGTTCGTACCTGTTTCATATGAATAATAGTCGGAATAAACAGTGCAATTTAACTGATTTTTCTTGAAATTTCCGTGAAGATTCCGCTGTAAATTGACCTTGGTGATTCCCACTAAGCAAGGCACCAAGTCCTAAACAAAAAACCTTTTTCACCTCACTAGCTCGAAAAAGTACCGTTTACAGCGCCAAATCTGCGTGGAAAAGTTTGTTTTATCCGCTAGCGTGGAAAGTAATTTGAAGTTCAAATTCTATTTTTTTTATATGTTCATTTGTTTGTTTTGTTATGAGTGTGTTTCGTAGGTTCATTATCGCTAGTTCGAAATGAAAAAGCAATCGGTCATCACACATTTTTTCGCTGTAGTGAGGTGATAAGTTGTGTGTTTCGCACGGCTGCAAAATTATTTGGCTTCTCGTGCCTTAAAAGCCTCGTTAGGCTCAGGAATCTATATTTCCGCTCCGCTCGTGGTTCAATTTTTGATTCCTTCGCTTACCCGGCTTTCAATTCAGGCATCGCGCCAAATATCAATTTTGAAGTCTTGCCTAACAAGTAACTATTTTCTGTGTCCGTACTCTGTATTGATGTATTATTAGACCGAGTAGGTAGAAAGCAGGGTAAAGAAAATAACTAAGATTTTCCAGCGGCTTCGCCTAACGCGATCTATCCTATGTCCTTTCTAGAGTCACACTCTATATCTATACCTAATTTCATCTAAATTGGTTCAGCGGTTTAAGCGTGAAGAGGTAACAGACAGACGGAGTTACTTTTGCATTTATAATATTAGTAGAAGGGGGGCGGGGGGCTTTTCGGGGGCGAAAAAGTCATTACCCCTATTGTTTTTCTTTAGTGTAGTCGGGTAAAATCCTATAACCATCTGTAGATACCCCAGCTAATCCGTTTAGCCGATTTGGCGTGATGAAGCCACAACGACACATACAAACATACAAAATATCCAATATTTTTTGATTTAGTGACATCCAAATAGTCCGTTACAATCACTTTTGATTTTACATCTTGAATGTACAGTCATTTAATTTTTACAATTTTATAATAGTATAGAAGTGTGTATAGTATGGATTGTTAGTCAAAAAGGTGCACTGTCTATTCCGAACTCCCTCGAAAACCCGTTATATCTGTAACGCTATAAATATGCATGTGATCAGTCCTCCGATTGCAGCAAAGTGTGCGGCGGCGGCGCGTCGATCGCGAGCCGGCGTCCGCCTCCCTAGACCACGAGATCATGAGCTGTCCCAGAGAACTACCCGGTAAGAAACACAGTTCAGTTTATACTGGTTTATGAGTGAAAGATTCAAATTGCACCGATTTATACACACGCGTTGATAACAGCGCCATCTCTCGGCTGCACGATCTAACTTCAAAGGTATATAGACTGTATTAAGGGCAGTTTAAACGTGTAATACTGTGTGTATGCATATTATATAACTTGCGGTGGCATGATTACCGCGAGCCGGCGTCCACCTCCTTAGACCACGAGATCATGTGCTGTCCCAGGGAACTACCCGGTAAGAAACACGGTTCAGCTTACACTGGTTTATGAGTCAAAGATTCAAATTGCACCGGTTTATACATACGCGTTAATAACAGCGCCATCTCTGGGCAGCACGATCCTTCTAATAAAGCTTGTCACAAAAATGTAAGTATTAGAGTATATTCGTCGAGACGCGGACGAACGACTTTTAAGCGATCAGGCGAAAAAGAAAAGCCTCATTACTCAAACGCGTGCGCGGTAGCAGCAACAGCATGCTGAGAGTATTGGCCGAGCGTCTCGACTGGACTCACTAAACATTGGAGCGATTTGGTTATTGGAAGGGCGAAGTAGGGCTATTGGTGGGTACTGCTGGCCCTCCTGATAAGCGCAGACACATCAAACATTAATTTGTCTATAAACACAACTACTAACAGCGTTTTAAGTCAATAAACTAACAGTCATATGGATTATCATAATTTGGACTCAAATCAATATCGGATGTATCGCGACGTCCGAAACGTCGAAGAATTACCAACGGAAGATAATTAAATAAAATCATATTTATACGCGATTAAGCCCCGTTTGTTGTGTTGTGATAATGAGTGAAAATCATGTTAGTTTAAGTCATATGGATTTCCAATTGTCCAAAATAAACTTTTTTTTTTTATTGATAGAAAGTAATTTCGTTTTCAGGCACGCACACAAAACGCTCGTCCTCCGAGCACCGTTCGTCTCTGGACTCGCGCTCGTCGCTCGCCGACGACCTGCGCCGCAACAACAGCCTGCGCGAGCGCCGCGACCGCGCCGACGTGCCGCGTCTCGCGTGAGTGCGGCCGGGGGGAGGGGGGCGGTGCACACCACCACTCATTTGTTGACTATACTGTGTCTCGAAGACTGTCGCTTATGTGATTGTGACTATTCCGAATCTGCCTTTGATGGTCCTATTTGAGCACCATACGTCTCTAGACATACTGCGCGTCGCGTGTGCGTTGATCCGAGTGGGCCGACAGATAAAGGGACCCAGTTGAGGATCATTGGAGGTGGATATAAGCCACCACTGGTATTTATTTGACTATACTGTGTCTCATAGACTCGCTTATGTGATTATGACCCTTCCGAATCTGCCTTTGATGGTCCTATTTAAGCACCATACGTCTCTAGATATACTGCGCGTCGCGTGATTGCATTCACTGATAGGGAGGCGAAGATAGCCGGGGGATGGCTGGACTTAAGAGGGGGCTATTGGGGGGTGGGTATAGGACTGAGATTGTAGATAGAATACCAATTTCTTGGCTATGTGTGATCCCAACTCGAATATGTCTAATATGTATATGATCCCTCTATCTGGATCCACCTTTGATGATGTCCTAACTATTCCTCTCTAGACATATAGCGCGTCGTGTGAGTGCTTTGACGAATGCGGGGGCGAAGAGTGCCGGGTGATCGAGGGCAGACCACAGGGCAACCTGTGATAGGTCTAAATTGACCACTGGTAATTTTTTGTGCTCTATCCCTTTGACTTACAATCTTCGTCTTTATATTTGACCACTCTTTACCCATAGACCACTGATACAGGGGCGGAGTGTGCCATTTGATGGGTGGACCCAAGAGGGGATTACTGGGGTTTGTCTTATACTACTAAGGTGGCAAACAAGCGTATAACCTGCCTGATGTTACGCAGTCACCGCAGCCTATGAACGCTTGCAACGCCAGGAGCATTACGTGCGTGTTGCCGACTCTATAAAATCCTATTCACTCCCCTCTTGAAGAATTCCGTAGCCTCCAGGGAAAACCGCTGCAGGGAGGCCATCCAACATTCGGAACCACGGCGGTAGGTCTAGGAAACTCGACCACTTATTTTCCGGCTATATGACCTTCTTCCGAGTCGAATATGTATAGTATATTACCGTATGTTACCTTTCGTCTGATCGGATCCGCCTTTAATAGATATGGGTAAATCCGTAGTTGCAGATTGAAATGATTCGAATCCGTAAGCGGATCTGATTCCTTATCGGCTCCTTTAAATCTTATCGAGTTCGAGGAGTTACCAACTCCGACTAGGTAACCTATCGGTATGAAGGATCGGTTTGCTTCGGTACCGCGGAACAGAGCGAGGTCGGCGCGAATCAACCAGTCTGGAGTGACATGCTTTGAAGGATTCAAAGGAGTCGAAGAGTTGTTAAGCGGAGTCGGTAATCGGAAGCGGAAGTTTAGCTATTCGAATCACTTTCCGGAGTCGAGATTACTCATCTCTAGCCTTTAATGTCCTTCCATTTGAGCACCATTGAGAGGCGTATCGCGCGTTGAGTGAGTTCTCGAAGGGGACTATGGAGGGTACCAGGTTGTGGCGTGCCGTCCATATAGGCACAAAGGCATTGCACACCCTGAACGACCATGGCTCCATATAGGCACAGAAAAACTGCCTACCTTGGCCAAAAATGCTGCCAGGTGTTGAAGGGCCGATCCAAGGGGTATATTGGAGTATCTACCGATGATTTTTCTATGTGACAATCTATACCTCTAGCTCCGCCATGTACTATTCAATATTAGGGTAAATTGTCTATAACTGGCCACTCTTCGGTAACTGGCCAAATAGCAAAAATACGACATACGGGGTGTTCCAAGTGAAGGGAAAGTGCCTGAAATATATAGGATAGGATATTTTGCTGACTGGCGGTTATTTTATTTTCAAAAGTAAGTAATACTGCATTTAAAGACCAGCACTGGCTTTCGAGCTAGCATAGGGTAGTTTTCTGGGTAAAAGAAATAGTATTTTAATTAGTCCCCCAGTTAGATTATCAAAAAATATTGGACACGTATTTTTTCTTTTGTCAATCAAACAAAAAAAACAAAGGTTAAGCGCGTCAAAGTTTGGGAGTGAGGGCGGATGACTTGCGTGCGAAAAACAGTCGTACGGAAAGACGCCACGGTGAACTTTAACGTGCCATATGTTCATAATTTTTTGTTTAATGTTTAATTGGCAAAAGAAGAAATACGTGTCCAATATTTTCCGATAGTGTAACTGACAGACTAATTATTTTTATCGTTGTATGTGTCCGAATAAATATTTCTTTCTTACTAAAGATTTTCTAAAAATCTTGCTGATGCTGTAAGTAAACTCTCTGGAAATTTTGAATCAAGCATTACACGTTATTCCTTTATTTTAAAATTATATGATTTTTAAAAGGAATTATTTTTTATTGTTTATCCTTTCGCTTGAGATCATAAAAACCCAGGATTCTTTTTTCCAATTTGGTCGGTTTCATTCCCAAACGAAGCAAGCCATTTTTAGAAAATCAGCAATAGATCCCATAGAAAATATTTAAGGTACTTTCCCTTCACGTTGTAAATCAAGAGTATGTATAAAAAAATTACTTTTTTAAGGTTCCGTACTCTTATCTGTCAAAAATCTGTGTGATCTACGCATACGACATGTGGGCTAGTTGTATACACCGACCACTTTATCTTTTGAAGCGCTATAACGTTGAAATATAATATGAACATTATTGAACAATGAAATAGAAATCATCTTGCAAGTACTAAAATAATGATTTCTAATACTACTATTAGAAATGTATTTTGTTATATACAAATTATTATAGCCAAAACAGAAAGGACATCGCTTTATTTTATTCGGAATGGATTAGGTTAGCGACTATTACGCACTATCGAACATGTTACGTGCCTAGCGAACATTATAAATAAATGTAATTATTCAGTAATTTCTGTCTTTTTGGAAGACGGTTAATGAAGTAGGTGCACTGTAACTAAGTAAACTTTATGCCGACCGAACCGCGCGATCTCGCCACTACTACATAAACCCTCCGGGTTTTCAATAGTGGCTCTTATTATATACCATATAAATTGCTGTAACTATAAATTTCATTTTTAATAAAAAAAAATGTATCTTAATCATGAAATATTTTGTAATGATATTCATTGAAATAAAACAATTTAACGGATTATATCGCGTATATTATCTCATTTTAGTTCCCGACGTTTCGGAAGCTTTCCAGCTTTTCATGGTCACGAGTGGACTGAGAAAAGATGTATTTTCCTCTGTCAAAGTTACAATTTGTGCAAACTACCCATTTTTGAAAAAACAAATAAAGGTGTACATACATGCCATATGGGCCTAAGCTGTAAAGACAGTTACACATGTGCCAGAAGGGCTTAATTATTTTATTCTAATAATTTACCAAGCAGCATTTCACAAATGAGGCTACCTCATTACTAATTATAATATTTTAAAAACAGAGACTTGAAACTACTTTTTAAACAGATAAGATATTTTACACCGTTCAGAAATAAATGTTTTGCAGTCCTGTGTCTCGCTTGTTCCTTGATGAGATGTATTACAGGATCCCAAGCTGGTGGTAGTGACAATCTATCTTCTCTATTGAAATTAGGATGCTTTTTAATCTCAATAGGCTCGCGTAGTATTCTGGGAAAATATCTTTTTTCCTTGGCAAGGATAGAAGGTTTATCAAACTTAATTGAGTGGTTTGGTTTGTCAATGACATGTTCACAGACTGCAGACCTATTACACCGACGGTATATAATCCGTTAAATTGTTTTATTTCAATGAGTAATAATCGCGGAAACAGAAGAAAATATTATGATATTCATTGTTAATTACAGCATCAGTAAGTTAATATGAATAATAGGGTGTTGACGGGATACGAAAATCTTAATTCAATTTAGTCCTTCAGATAGATAATAAAAAAAATATAAGACACGTATTTTTTGCTTCTTCATATTATTTAAAACATACTCAGATAAATCGCATTAAAGTTTAGGAGTACCTGAACAGGAGTGACGTCACGCGATATTTTTATCGCCATTATTATTTGATTACGTAAAATAAAAAAAAGGCTTCAATATTTTTTATTAATCTATACATATATACATACAATACATACAATTACGCCTTTTTCCTATTTCCCCTTTTCCCAGATTTATTAATCTATATGATGGACTAATCATTAAAATTTTGTCATCATCCCTATTGCGTCTATGGGAGGAAATGCGTCTCTTAAAAAAAAACATAGAATTTCTTACTACTACTTACTAAAACGTAAACAAAATAGACTTGTCAAAACATGAACACATGACGAGTGGCGCGAGGCGCGACTAGCGAACTGAAACGAACTTTCCCGATTGCACCTGAACTTAGCCAAAACCAATCATCGGCGTTGTCGACTCGTCGGCCGATTAGTCGGCTAGTCGGCAAAATCCATATATAAATAAAACACTCAGTGTGGTTATACTACTGAACACGTAATAACTACAACCAAGAAACTTACATGGTACACTGGCGTTGCAAAGTAATAAGTCATTTGTCGTCATAGAACGATTCATTATTTTAATTATTATTTATTTAAACGTCGGGAACTCAAATGAGATAATATACGCGATATAATCCGTTAAAATTGTTTTAAATAAATGAATAATAATCGCGGAAACAGAAGAAAATATTAAAATTACTGATGTTATTAGCTTCTGCTGTATTTTGATGTGCGTCCTTAATTGTGAACATCGTTTGACCCTGTTGCGTTATAAGTACATCAACTGCGGCGTAGCCTGCCTTAGATGGGCCCTATATTAAAATTTGTCGAGGGGCCCAAAAGAAGTGTAGATTTTCGGGCCCTCTAAGGCGTGGTCCTGCAGCCCGGGGGCCCCGTATTATTGATGCGGCTGATACGGCAGTAGCTACGCCCCTGTATCTCAACATTCTCAACCTAAAATCTCACTTACACACCGTACATTTTTAATTTCCTATACACCAGTTTTATCTAAGGTCAACTGGGACAATTGCGACTTTGGGACAAATGCGTCTTTTACAGATTTCATAAAATTCGAACACTGAAACTACCCATACCCTCCCTTCCTAAAATTCGGCAGTATAAGTATAAAAAAAGAGAGCAGGGATAGTTGCAAAATAAGGTGTTTTATGTTATTGTCAAAAGATGCATTTGTCCTATAGTCGCATTTGTCTCGGTTGACCTTAAACGTCAACAAAAATAAAACTAGATAAACAAAATCCTGTTGGATAAAATCGGATATATTCGTGTATAGAATGATCGAGGCAAATGACAATCTTGGAAGTATATAGAGCAGATAATACTCGGCAATTATTATACCGAGCTTCATAGCTTGTATTGTTTAGAAGGGTATTTCATAGCTCTGAATAATATGATTCAAACCTTCAAGAAAAGAGCGTACTCCCACCTGAAAGGCCGGCAACGCACTTGTGTCTATGGGCGACGGTGATCGCTTACCTATAACATAAATATATATATATATAGAGCAGATAATACCTGGCAGTTATTTGCTTTGATGCTACATGTTTTAAGATGAAACGATCGGAAATTTCGAACTGGGTACGATTTTAGTGACAATTACACGACTACACAATCCAAAAATTTCAGAAATGGGACGTATAGAAATTGTATATCTAATACAGATATACACAAGGAATACGCGGGTCGTCTAGGAAATTGTTTTTCTGTACAGTTTTAAATATGGTACATGCATGAATTTTTTTTATCGCTTTTCGTAACAAAATATCATAATATCATTAAAACGATTTCAAAAAGTGAAATTAAAAGCGGCGAAGAAATACGCATGATATAGGCATTTTAAATTACTAATTCGACAGCGATATGACAGAGAGGTCCGACATGCACTGTTACGTCATCGTCCACTATGGCCATATAAACTCCATATTAAATTCTGTTTTTCTAGAAAGAGATAGAATGAAATGTTTGATACGATTTTTTTTGTCTACTGTTTGCTTCACGAATGAGCTTTTATTAAACCAAAAACAAAAATTCATGCATATTCCCTATTGATATTAAAATGGTGTAAATTTCGTAATGATTAAATAATTTTGACTGGGTCGTAAGAGACATATCGTAGCGCGAAATGCAGCTAAGTGAGGGTGAATTCCGGCTTTTGGAGTAAAATTATGATACAAATTGTAATTTTATTTTAACAAATATATTAATTGGGTCTTTTATAACTGGATAAATTTCTGCTGATTATGTTAACAATTTGAAAATAAAACAGCCGTTAAAATAAAAAGGTGGATGGCAAAATTGTTCCATATACCCAATTATGACTGATTTTATTATGAAAAAATTGGTTTTAACTGAAACAGTATGTCTCTTACGACATTATCGCAATAATTTCACCTTTACATGTCATTTACACCGATGATATGCCATTTAGTCGAATTGTTAGTTTTTTACGCCAAAAACTAAGAAGTATTAAGATTTAGATAACTATTTGATGGCTTGAGCGTGGTATGGAGTGCACAAAAATGAAAACAGATGGACTTTTATAAATTGGCTATTTAAAACTGGCATTGGCGTAACATGTAAATAAAAAAAAACACCTAGATATTTTTTATAAGAAATTTTGGCAACATTAACGAATATTATGAACTGAAACTAAACAGTTCTAAGTAAAAGGCTTATAATAATAATAATAATTGCTTGTTTATAAATAGGTATGAGGTATTTTTTTCAATTACTCTACCAAAGGGTAAATATAATAAATAATGTACCGAAATCAGTTCAAATTTAAAAGCATTATTTAGTTATATATAAACCTTTTTGACACAGTTGCGCCTTTGTCAGTTATAGGATTTTTTAAAAATCTCACTGACGCTTCCTATGAACACGATTTTCGAGAAAATTCGGCATACTTCCAATTTTGGACCGACTCTGGAGAAGTTAGTAATGATGTATATATTTTTGGCGCAACCGCGGAACGTTTTCGATTACATGTTGGAGATTTTTGAAAATTCCCTACTGATATACTATTTAATCAAGTTTTGTAAAACTGACACCGACAAAAAATACAATTTTGAATGTATTGTAGGTATATGAAAATTGACGGGTAAAATATAGGCGAGGGTGAAAATTAAAAATCTTCAACAATGGAGCGCTTATGGTTTCAGAGTCGGTTTTTTTAAAGGTATTTTTAAAGCCAAAATTCGAGTTTTTAACGCCCAATGAGAGTTAGCGATTTTTTTTTATACATATTATATATAGCTGTATCTAGTAAGCTTTATTGATGTATGTTAAATGAAAGTAATATGCGCCGCGGGTACATCTTGGTTTGAAGAATATCAACCGGTATTCTGGTTTGACTACACCTTTTGCATTTGACAACGCCCATATTTGTAAAAAATCTTTTTTAAACGTATTGTTTTGAACAAAACTGATTTTGTTTTTTTAGTTATACAATAAAATTAATGCAACATTATTCTCATAATTTGCAACTTTATCTATCAAGTATTGTCCTCGAAAAATTAATTATTTAAACAAAATAACAAAAATATGTGTGATAAGATACACTTATCATTATCATGTCTAAACACATATTAGATTATTGCCATATTTTTAGGTTTATCAACGAATTTTCTATTATAAGGACATTCACAAAGTTATATATACCGTGGAATTTTCTTTCATATTAAATATTTCTTTGAGTTTTAATATTAAGTAGATTTGAAAATCCCAACGAATACTGTTGCCTCATCTCAAAATTTGTAAAAATTATATAAGATTATATAAGAAAACAAGCAAAATAAGGAAGGAACTACGTTAAGATTTGAAGTCGGATAACTTACCTATGGCTTGTTTTATGAGATTTGAAAATATTAATAAATAATAATACCATGAAATGTATGGTAGCTTTTGTTATGAAACCGTTTTGATAAACGCAAGTTTTAACATAGCTGCTATTGAAGTAGTTTTTTTCCACGAACATTTCTATTATTGAAAGGACGTTCTATAACACGCCACAGAACAAAGTTGTCAAATATCCTGTATTCAAAATCCCTTTATTAAACTATTTATTTGTCAAAGTGAGTCTCGAAAACCGGTCTATCTTCAAACCAGCATATATCCTCACCGCATACGATTATTGAAACCGCCCATTGTATGTTAAATGCTATCCATGTACTGAATTATAATTAAAATAGGTAAGGCCTGGAGATGTGTACTTAACGCTGTATTTTTGCAAAGAATGTGTTTAAAAAAGTACCCTATTAAACTTTCGGCAGGACTCTTGACTGGCAGTCGTACAGAAGTATTACGAAAGAGTTCACTCAAAGCGATTCTATTATTAGAAGGAAATGCAGTCAGCGAAAATGGCTTATGCAAACTTTTTGGACGATGTCTCATCGTCGACCCCGCTGGAGGCGACCAAACTAGCTTCATAAATATGCAAGGTGCGTTGGCGTAAAACCGAAGTATGGGATATACTGAAATTTTACCGAAAATGCACTTAAAGGCGTTGAAATAAAGTCCACCTTTCGAACGTTCCTATACTTCCGTCTTAACCCAACGCACCCTATACACTTTAGTAAGGTGTTAAGGTACTAAGACTTCTCTCATTGTAACTGACAATTCGAAAGTGCTTGTATCTAAGCCTACTTGAATAAAGGATATTTTGATTTGATTTGATTTGATTATACATATTTATGACACTGACTACATACTCTCAGTCTCTCCCCTATGTTCAATTATTAATCTCTCTGCCACGCCTTAACCTTTGGTATGCGGAGGTACTGATCAGCGTCAAACAAACCTGTATCGTACGTACTCTCAGCGCGAAGGTCAAGAGTTACGTTTAATACGCTTATTGACACTTCGGTCGATCAAATGCAGTTATTGTGGCGATCAATAGTTTAAGAATATTGTCTTTGCATTGGTTACACGTTACCAATGTAACGCACCCATGGGCAGCCCTGGATTTACATTAGGGGCATTAGGGGTTAGTGGCCAGGGTGGCAAAAATAGGGGGGCAATTTTCTTTCGTTACATTTTAGATTAACCTTTTGATCGTCAAAGACGGCAATTCTCGACAATAAGGTCAGTGAAATAACTTCGTGTTTACTTGACGTTGTGAGTTGCAACTTTTGAATTTCGGCTTTGGCGTTCAAAAGGTCAATGGATTTATATACCAGGAGGAGACTCTTGGGTGGACGCTGGTCCGTCATATCTCCTATATATCCGAATAATGCCCCGTAGAGAGACGAAACACCTGCCGAAGATTATATTGTCTGATGGTGGTTTGTTGTATTTGCATGCGTAATTTTTTTGTGGCAACTGCATGAAAATATGCGCATGTGAAACTTATCGTCACATCTAATGTCCCTCGCGGAATAGCTATAAATCCATTGATCTAATATGGAATTCCGACTGAATCAATATTTTTTCTTTCGTTATTAAAAATGGGTGGCATTTCATGGCGCCTCAGAGCTGCACTGGGGGTAAATCCGGCTCATTCGATGGATAAGTATTTTTGAACGACTGTCCCGGTCTATTGTCCTGTCTTACCTACTGCCATAACATAGGCATTGCTTAGAAACCGGGCAGGGATTGGTTAATGGTAAAATAGTACAATATCTGTGTATTGTTTACTTAGATATATAGTTCTGGCCTAGAGCTAAAAACGTATACAAATGTAGTTTCAAAATAAGGTTTCATATATTTTTTCCAACTTATATAATATTTAATTACCACATCATAACAAACGGGGCTTAATTGCGTGTAAATATGTTTTTTTTAATTACCTTTCGGTAATTCTTCACAATCTCGAAGTGTAGTCTGTGATTAAGTTCCCGTGAACAATGTATGAAAACCGTGTAGTCTTAAATCAATGTAATTATTTCAAATTCACTTACCTACTTCTAATGGACAAGAATTTGTTTCAGTTCGAATTATATCTATTTTTTTCTCTCTATTATTTAGAGGCATTCAATCCTTAAGGATTATGTCAGCCTCATTGTAACGTAACCTTAATTGTTTACAATATTATGGATTGTAATAGCCCGCAGAATTTACAAAAATATAGTCCAAAGAACAAATATGTATCTTTTTACTATTCCCATCCCTGCCTTCTATGTATAAATAAATGATATAGTGTGCACATAACTTAGTAAAAACCGGTGTCCACGTTAAATATATATATAAATGCTTATATTTCAGGTTATATACTATTACTGTAAAATGCAGGGGCGAATCTTTGCCATATAATATGTCAATATGTCAATTTGAACCAACTAATATGAAATTCTTTCATTTGTATGATGATAATAATTGGCATCTGAATGTGTAATATACGTAATTCTAGTCATATTATGTCATTGGTGCATACAAATGCAAGGATTTTATTTACTAAGATGTTATATTTAATTAGAAATTTGTTTTTTATGTTATATACACTTTGTTAACATGTAATTTTAAGTTGTACAAACTTAAAACTGTATGTATTTTCGTAGTGAGATGCGAAAAATGTGTCTGTATTTAAAGGAATATTTAGTTTGATTGTCTATCTAAAATCATGTGGGAAATCCATTAGTATTCTGGTATACATAAATATCATTCACATGTCTTAATTTTCGTGGTGTTTAGTTAGTAATTTATATCGAGTACACAAGTCTTAAAATAAAATAAAACAATGTTCTGTCAAAGAGGGTAACGTCACTAGATAGCTTTATTTTAAAGTATTAAATATTACGGGAGAATAGGGTAGTTTCCTGGATAAAAAAAAAATTCTAATTCGTCCGTCAGTGAGATAATCAAAAAATATTGGACACGTATTTTTTCAGCTATAGCAAAACATCACGGACTCGTTTTTCATGTCCAGATTTAAATAATCACGATAACAATTTAAAGTTGTAAAAATCAAATGTCTGTACATTGAAGATATTAAAAAAAAGTTGTAATTGATTGTAACGGACTATTAGGAGATAACTGAAGCGACATTATCTTTTCACTGACAACTTTAGTATTTCAAATAAATAACTAATATTCAAGAAAAGATTTATAAAATTAACATGCTAGACATAAGTTTCGTAACCGATTTATGGACTCTTATATATACGAAAAGTCTTACAATGATCATTATAGCCGGAAAAAGGTGGTAACGCAGCGGTAGATACATTATTTTCATACTATAGTGGAGACATCGGTGACCACTGCGTTACCTGCTTTATAATTATAAACGGTGACAATAAAAAAATAAATTAATTGAAAAATTTAAATTTGAGTAATAGGCCACAAAACAATCTGACTAGGTATCACTTTTCGCAAAATATGCTTTTTACGCAAAATCGTGGCGACAAAATATAGAATGCCAGATACAACTTTATAATAGTATAGATTACCTACAATCGAACTTATGACAGAACATTGTGCTTTGGAGTATTCTTGTAGTGTACTCGATATCCTTTTGTATACTTTATTACAATTAGTAAAAGATTATTTTCCGGTGCTAGTTTATAATAATGATCTCGTTATTTATAAGTTTAATGTAAGCAGTAGCTGTTGACAAGGCTTAATTGACTTAAACATACAACGCAAACAGACGTAAATGCATCGATTACTATGGAAAGAAATCGATTTTTATTCGGAGGCATAAAACGATAACAAATAATATTGAATGAAAAAAAAACTATTATAGGGTATGCCCCGAAACAAAGGTCTAAAGCCAGCTCTAGCGTCCAAAAGTCTAAATTTTGCGTGATGTAATATGGCCATTAAGTATTTATATAGTCATTTCAGCCTTGTCAACCGCTACAAACTTTTGTATATACCATTATTTCATCGCATTGCCCCTGCCAGTCATATATCATTGTGTTACCTGAAGTCACATATCATACACCTTGTATAATGTATCTTTATCGCTCTTAATTACCACATATATATTAAATGAAACTAATCAGACGAGTGTTCGTATATTTATTTCTTTTATCAATTCGTCATTACAAGAAAAAAGCAACATGCATTTCTCACGATTGATGTTATAAAGCTTAATTTGCGATTGAAATAATTATGTAAGGTCAACTGGAGCAATTATTTCTATGGGCTAATTGCGTCTATGGACCAAATGCGTCTAAGGACCAATTGTTTGTATGGAACAAATGCGTATATGGGACAATTGCGTCTATGGGACTAATGCGACTATGAGCCAATTGCGTCTATGGGCCAAATGCGTCTATGGACCAATTGTGTGTATGGAGCAAATGCATATATGGGACAATTGCGTCTATGGGACAAATGCGACTATGGGCCAATTGCGACTATGGGACAAATGTATCTATGGGCCAATAGCGTCTTTTAAACATTTGACATTTGACCACACACTTTAGAAGTACCCCTAACTACCCGCTTAATGATTGGCACTGTTACTAATACAAGAGAGCGAGGGTCGATGGAAAGTGGGTTTCTAGGACGTTATCAAAAGACACATTTTCCCCATTGACGTAATTGGCACAGTAGACCTTACACCTTTTTGTGTTCTAGTAGACATTACATTGCATGCTATATGTTGAACAGTAACTCTGATACATATTTTATGTTGTTAGAGAGGCGAAACACATGTCGAAGATTATACTGTCTGGTGGTGGTTTGTTGTATTTGCATGTGTATTTTTTGTGGCAACTGCATGAAAATATGCGCATGTGAGCACAATTTACTGTCACATGTAAGAGACACCATTTCGTGGAAAAGCAAAGGGACTATAATCCATTCTGCAAGTAATTACGTCAATAAAGTTCAAAACTGCAAATGATCACATTTTACATATTTATTTTACTCGATGAATACAGTTGGCGGACTTAATGCATTAAGTCATTGTGTATCAGTCAACCAGTAGGCCAAAGATAAAAGTCGACAAGTACCTAAGTACTTTTTTTAAATATATTTGAAAGATTCATACTATTAAATATAAGTAATATGTGGTATAGTGAAGTCGGTAAAGGTATGTTATGTACCAGGCTAGAAGAGCGCGTGTCGAGTGTATGGATCATTTGAATCATAAATAAATTGTATATTGTTTATTATAATAATGAAGCCTTTGAGTCAGACCCCACATGTATAAATAAAAATATAATATATTTTTGTGTTCATAAATGTGGACCTCTAAATGAAAACCGACCCTGTATTAGTAAAAGCGATGGGTATTTTTTTATTTAGACGTTGAAAACATTGAGAAATGTAATTTTGTACTCAATTGATGAAAATATATTGGTGATTTAGCTTTTTATCGTTGATATTGATATGTGTATTGAGTGCTTTGAAAAATGAAGCGATTGAGTAAATACGTCCGAATCTATTTATGTGTCCAACCAGATTGGACATTTTTGACTTCACTAAGTGACAAGTTACATGAAGAGATCCTTAAGTTTTTTTCGTTGTCAGATTTGGCGCTCATCACCAGGTCCTAGGGATAATTGCGTCGATGGGGGACAAATGCGTCTTTCAAAAATTTCATAGAATTCGAACATTTTAAAACCTACCCACCCTACCTGCATAATGTTTGGCATTATTCGTAGGAAAAAGAGAGCAGGCGTAATCTCAAAGTGTTGCATTTCTATGATATCATCAATAGTCGCATTTGCCCCGAACCTTACACGTATTTGTGCATTTCTAAAAAAGTGTACAGCTGGCGTCATAAAGATGTATCTATTTCAGTAGTACCTTTAACATCTTACAAAAGTGTATATTCATGATACTAACTGGATACATCAATTAACGCATCTTTAATTTTTTCCAATTTGTCACCAACATTTTTTAATGATTGATGTTTTATTCATTATTTTTCATAATTTAGAAAATATACACTCGAAAGAATTTGAATGAAAAATAATCGATAACAGCATCATTATATAGTATCAACTTCCGTGAGTCACGGGCCATGGGGCCCGGTCATTTGTAAGGCAGGTCTGGGGCTGAAGCCAACAGTACAGAGGCCCTTTCGAGACATTTAATCTAATATGCGATGGAGCACCAGTCGGGACTTTTTGTTTAGAAATGCTCATTTCCGAACTTATCTTTTACTTGGGTACATGTAACTGTATGAGCAAAACCAACGAACGGACACCTTTTCATGTATTGTCACATTTCATATTTACCAATTTGGTATCTAAATTCTCTTAGCGTTTCTAATAATCTCAATGTTACTCCGTTTCTACTATTTTGCCCTTTTTAAATACCAAACAATTTCCCATTTTGATGTTACTTCATTATTTTTACCATGAAATTGTTTAAATAGGGGCCTTTTATGTCCTATACATTTGTATTACGTAACTTGAAAATATCTTGTCGTTCCTTTTTTTAAACCATGTAATATACCCTTTGGGGGTCATTGACATAAGAACTCTAAAGGTGGGAACTCGCCAGCGGCATTCGATGATCTGGCTAGTAACAGTCGGATCTGCAAAACGAAGTCTTCAATTTTAGATCTTTTTGTGTAGACTTACGAAACAATTTAAAAGTGCTGAAGTTTTAGATCCGACTCAGAGCGGTGACTTAAAAGTTCGTATCGTGCTGTCCCTTTCGCGCTCGTGTTAAATTGTATTTGAGTGAGTGAGACGGTGCTATACGAACTTCAGATTAGCTCCTGTTACTTGGGATCGTTGATATATAAAGTATAATAAAGATCTTCAGATGCCGCCAGTGGAACTCCTGAACTATGCGGGCAAAATGTAATACTAATAATAAATCGTTATTTTGATGTGTTCGTGACTATTGTAATATACTTAAGGTTGGTCTTCGAAGTTAGACGTTTGCTTTTCTTTTCGAGACCTGAGGGGCTGCTACGAAACTCGTAAATCGAAGTTTGTATAGCACCATCCCGCTCGCTCAAATACTGTTTAACACGAGAGCGAGAGGGATGGTATGATACGAACTTCGAATTGCGAGATTCGGATTTACCCTGCGCCGAAGGGATCGGCATAAGTTCTTGTGAATAGTGACTTAGGCCGGTTCTGAGACGACTGCTGTACATTCGTAATATAAGCATCGCTATCTGTACCGTATTGCTTAAGGTATTGGTTAATAAAAAAATAATAAATAAAACAAATATTAAAAATTATTTTGTTTTATTTCGTTCGTACGTTTGAAAAAGAAAATTACTTCCCAAAAGGAACTAAATTGAGAATAGATATTCCGGCGACGCGGCAAGTGAACCAATGCATTTGCACCGTTCGTACAGTCTTAACGTTCCGTTTGGCTTGCGCTGGAGTCGACGACCTCAGACGGGCTATAAATCATAATGCTTAGGCTAATAAAAAGGCGGCTTTTGTAAAAATCAAAGGAGTGTGCCTTCTGTACTTACTATTATCTATTCTGTACCTCTACTCCTTTTATCAATATACATCTTGTAGTTTTTGAGTAAAATTCCTGTGACATACGGACGGACGGACATGACGAAACTATAAAGGTTCCGTTGTTTCCGTAGCCATTTTGGCTACGGAACACATAAAAAATCACATACAAACAAAAAATACCCGCACACTGTCAATTTATTGTATAGGGTGAGCCAAAAAATTTTGAACTTTTGAAACATCGATAAAAATTTAACTATACATTTTTTTCTATATTTTATTTATTTAACCCAGTAACAGATAAGTGCATTTTTTTAAATGTCTTTAAGCAGATGTCCTCCGTCTCGTCGTTGGCATTCCTGCAATCGTATACTTACGCAAACCTTGGAAAACTCCATGACACATACAGTTAGGGAATCTTGTTATCCCGTGAAACGCTCCATCATAAATAAAATTGCACTAAGTGACCTATAGTTGCCCGCCGCTCACTTTGACAGTTTCCGAAAAATTCATTGTTGCTATTTGCAATAATGTATAGCCCTGCCTATATAAATCGACCAGCGATTTCGCCTTTACTTTGGCAGAGGGAAATGTGTCCGTATGGCATCGCCAGTGGTTTAATTTTCTAAGCATAGATTATGTAATCATGGGTCGTAACGCCCAATGAGCAAAATAATCACAAAATGAGTTAAGTTGGAGCAAGGACCATTAAAACAGGACTGACATTTGCCATACTTTGGAAGGTATTCCGATCGCAAGGAGATATTCTGGCAAAAACTACATGGCGCTTTAAAACTAAACATTTAACAATGTTATAATTGAATAAAGAAACATAGTATATAGTGCGGCAAGTTCGCTCGTGACCCTCCCATGATCTGCGGGCAACGGGGGGAATGATAGCGCGGATGGGTATGAGGTGTTCGCGCGGCGGAGCACGATATCCCGGCCTCCCCCCCGTCGCACAATAAATAATAATAAACTAATCGTAACATTGAAAATAATTCTTATACATAGATGGCGTTGCACATATCGGGGAACGGCTTTTTGAATGGAGATGGTCAGTCCCCTTGTTTTAATGGACCTTGGAGACAAGATTGAAATAAAAGAGTTAAATAGTTGTACAATTTTAATAACCATTAATCACGCATCTTATTCACAATAATTAAGTCAGTTACAACTAAAGTTACAGTTTTCGCCGAAATCCTTCGAGTATATAAGACATAGGATTACTTATACCATAGTACATACCAGTAAAAAAATCGCCCGCCCCTCTTCCCGGATCTGTACGGTAAAGTTGTACGTGATCTCATAACTACATCATATATCATGCAGTATAGGGAAAGTGAATATTTAGTATTGAAAAGCTGTAAGTCACCTTTTGAACACAAGTCATAAATAAATTAAGAACTGTGTGATTTGTACCGGATTTATTTCCAATAAAAAAATGACCCGTGTAGTTTTCTTTTTTTATATATATCATACCAAACTTCTAGGATTTCGGCGAAAACATACAAAATGCAATTATACGAATTATATAAACTTAGCATAGTTATACAATGGCAATGTGATGTCATATATACAGCTATTGTTAGGTTTGTGACTTTGTGTTGAATTAAAATACAGACATGTAGCTTACTAGTTGGTCGCCAAAACAAAACGCCCATATTTTTATATTTATTATATAACTTCCAGAACAAGCCGCTAGGTGGGCGCTCTGCGCATAGGAAGTTTTCGCTAGGTACCGTAAAACCACCCACTCTAAAGTCCATTTTTTAATTCGACAGACTAATGTGACAGCCGACAGTCTTGTGAAACATTTAATATGAGCTAAACTGATATAATATATTTATTTATATTTACTTGAAATACATTTAACAAGTTACTACATAATCATTTACATTAAATACTCATTACAATTCATTTTTAATGCTAAAACGGACATCTATGAAATGTCAATTTAGTCTATTGAAGTGAAAAAACGAACTTTAGTCCAGGCGCTCAAACAATGGCCCGGAAACAATTTGTCAAAAGAATACTCTACAATAGGCTATATGACATTTTTATGGTTAGTTATAAAACGACGTCTTAAGAATATAAATATTGGTGAAAAAACTACTCCAATATCATAAAAACTCCCCGAGATACAACGACGTTAAAAAAACATTTTTGGACTTTCCCAAAAAACGCTGCTTACTAAAGCCTACAAGCATGTGACGTCACACGCTAGTATCTTGTATAAGGAAATTAAGAACTTTGTTCTGCAGCTATGTTAAAACTTGCGTTTATCGAAACGGTTTTATAACAAAAATTACAAAACATTATATGGGTTATTGAATAGTACTCGTATTATTAGTTATTCATATTTTCATACTTTAAAAATGGACTTTCCCACCTAATTTTAAAGACTCATAAAACAAGCTACACGTAAGGTACCGAACTCAAGATTTTACGTAGTTTTTTATTTTGCTTGTGTTATCAGGATCTTGTATAATTTTTACATTTTTTCTACTGTCAAATACCCTAATAATGATTGTAGAGTATTTTTTTGAGATCGTTCCCGTTTGGTGGCTAGCAACAGGATGGCACAGTAAAATTGCCATTTCTTAGCTAGCTACCACATGTGGCTTCGATATGGGAAACTCGTTCCTATTTGGTAGCTAGCTTTAAGATGAGAAAGCACAATCCATTTCGTAGCTAAGTACCAAATTTGGCTACGAGACGGTGCTAAAGGCGAAAATCTTAGTAGTATATATAATATACTATAATAATAGCCCGTAAAACAAAATAATTTCGCACTTATATTCTCGCAAAAGATGTATTGTGCCGGCGACAAAATTGAATGCAACTTTCTTCGCTAGCATATATCAGCAGTAAATATTTAATTATTATGTGCTACATGTATATTTTAAGAATAGCCGAAAATTATAGAACTTTCACTTCCATTATTCTTTTAAATATGGGAAATAATATACGACATTAGTATTTTAGAAAGATATTCCCTAAGTCTCTCGCTTTTGGACGGCAACCGAAAAAGTAACACAATCATTGCTTAATCCTAAAAATCTAATGTCCCTTAACAGAAGCGAGGGGTATAATTTTCACCACTACAAAGGTTAATGGCATTGCAACACAGTGACAGCACCGACAGAATTGACAATACATACGTCTTTTATATTATAAAGCTTACTTTACAACCTTTCACATTGATAAGAAAAACTAGAGATACAACGGATAGTTGTTTGGCCGAATACCGGATATCCGGCAGCCGTCGGCCGGATATTCAGTCCATAGCTAAAGTGGAGTAAATAGAGATCGATTCGGACATTGATAATGTATAGAAAAAAATTGAACTTTTCATTAATGTGAACATTTCATTTATGAACTATGTTTTTTTCTCCTGTTTTTTTATGTACTCTCAGTGATTGTTTATGTTTAAAGTAATGTGGAATATCCATATACATTAATAACTGATTAATTGGAGGCTAGATATTGAAAATCCTTCTTTGATTAACTAAATACGTTTATCTATTACCCGGTATCCCGTATCTGACTGGATAGTACACTATCCGGAATCCGGCTGGATAGTACATTTTCTGGTACTCGGCCGGATAGTACACTATCCGGTATCCGGCCGGATAGTAAAATTGAGGCCGAATAGGCTGGATACCGAATAATGGCCGGATATCCGTTGCATGTCTGAAAAAACCGTGCCAAATATATCGCAAGACATCTTTATCCTTCGTGGCTTAGCAGTGAATGAATTAAAGCTCAAACAAATAACGTTACAGAAAAAAAATACGCTACGGCACCAATTCTTGACTGAAGTTAGGTTATGTTAGGCCCTTTGCACACAGCGCTCATTAAACAGATACGTCACGATATATATGGCGCTAGATGCTACAGACTATTTGAGGCTACTGTTCCTGTAACGGTTTGCCATTTTTAACCTTTTGACCGCCAAGCAGCGAAATAATACGATGTGACCCAGACGCCATAGCAAGAAAAAAAAATCCTTAAAAATAAAATAGTGATTGCAGAACGAGGTATTGATATTATATTCGGAGTTTTTGAACCATGAAATTTGATCAGCATATGCCGGTGCTGGCGTCATTGGCACGAATTTGCCGACAGTGCAAGTCAAAAGGTTAAACAGAAGAACGTGCTATAGAATATATCGTTTAATACAATAATCATTTCATAAGAATATTTTTCTTTGAAACAGGCAACTTTTTGGTTTGATATAAAACAATTTTTTCCGAATCCAAGGGTATCTATAGTGATTTCATAACTTATGAAAAAGTTACGGCTTCATAGAATAAAAGTATTACCAATTGAAAATTCTATGAAATTAAACATTTTTATGCAATGAACATAATCTTACCGATAAAAAATAAATTCAATCGGTATGAAGCCAAGTTTACCCACAAAGCTTCCAAAAAATAGGATTATTGATAAATAATAATATAAGCTTTTCCTATTTTATTTCCTATAGTTTAGTCAACTTTTTTAACTATAGTTAAAGTTATGTAATTATGTCAATCAATTAATTTTAAAATGCAAATTTTATATATATATTTTTTTCTTTAATTCTCCTACGGGCAATTTTGACGAGTTAAATATGAGAGATTTATTTTGAGAAGTAATGTCATACTATATGCAACAGAAATTTCCATGATAAATAGACTACATTGGGCAAAAGCAAATATACTATCTTTAATACTTATACTGACCATTATATCACTGAAGAGACCATCCACATATTACGTGACAGCAATTTGGGGTCACGCCAGACGTGACAGGTCGTGTTACTAGCTAGATGAAAAAATAGCTTGACGTAATTTATGGACGGGCCAAAGATCCCTACAAATATATTACCTTTTTTATTGACTTCGGATTTCATTTGTTTTTATAAGAAATAAATGGTATAATACACCACACTCGATTATTTCAAACTGTTTGTAAAATATTTATCCACCAGTAGTCTAAATAAATGCGACTATGAAATATTACATATCACCCCCACAGTCAAAATATTTATGTTGTACAGTGACCAGCATAAATATCTGCCATAACAAAGCAGGCGAAAATACGTCCTAACGCCATTAGAAATAGAGTCGTGTCAGATATTTATGCGCGTTTTGTGGGATATATGAATGCTGGTGACTGTACCAACCCTTCGGGTGTAACAAAACATAACTGAATCGTTACATAGTAACGTATATTATTTTTACTATTCAGTAATAAATGTAAAGTGAAATAATTAGACAGTTAAATTATATGATATAATGTTAGTGCTAACATTTGGAAAAAAATGCGGGTTTTAAAATTAAAGTTAGCGCAATTATTTGTCGAAAAATATATTTATTTTATGTGTTGTATTATGTGATCATTTTCGTTTAATACTTAATACTAAAATAGTGATGTATTTTTATATCAACTTTCTATATTTAGGGTTACCACAACTTTCCTAAAATAAATGTTCCTAATCTCTATATATTTCAGTTATAATTAATAGGAGCAAAATACTAATCTAAATAATTGTGTATATTAAAGTACCAACAGGTACTTTCGAGTCTCGTAATCACATGTTTAATTTACTAGACGGTTATATTCGGCCATATGAAGGATGAAACTGCAGTCAAAAATGCTGAAAAATACGTACAATGTACGTATATTTACAATTAGTAAACGAAAAAGAGAAAATATAATCCATAATTATAATCATATACCAAAAAATACAATAAAAAAACTGTGTGTAAAGTTTAATATAATTTTCTTTTCACCTAAATTTGGTTGACCTAATGTTCCGCTTGATATAACACCTATTCATGATGAAACTATGAACTTTTTTGAAGCGATTGTAAATAAATGTAAACGAATCAGACGTTATCTAAGCCACATAAATCGTAACACAAATTTCATTAAGTATATCAATGTTGCATTAGGTCAAAAGACGTTATATTAAATACAAGGCTACGACAAAATAAGTAATCTTATAGCAAGCAACATTATAAAAATAATAGCGCTTTCGGCAAAATGTATTACTAGCCCCTAAAATAGTCTAGATATCTAAAAATATATCTATAGTATCTCTTAAATATACAGAAATAATCAATTACATCAAAAATCGCTATTACGATGGTTGTTCCATTTTCCACAGTAATACAGTTAATGGTGGCCAAAGTATTTGGTAATTTGCAAAAAATACCGTATCGTTATCTGTCTCACTCGCCATGAGATGCCTTCGAAAAGTAAGTAGGTAGAATAACAGCTCGATTACACTAGCCCTGCCGCATGTCAAGGGCAAAAATAAGTAAACACCACTTAATGATATAGATACTCAATATAGTCCAATGTATGTGTGCACGTTCCTCCAGCACACCACGGAAATATTTTCTATTTCTACCAACTCACACATTAAGAAGAATCACCCGCTAACAAAGAAACACCCACACACTGACAACTTATTGTAGAAATCGACCCGCGATTTCGCGTGTACTTTGGCAGATGGGGATGTACCCGTATGACATCTCCAGTGGTTAAGTACTCTGGACCACAAAGTATATAATTTTGACGGAATATTATAAAAAAAAATCTAACCATCGCAGTTTTCGAGTTGACAATTAATATTATAACACACCAGGCTATACGTTGATACAACAGTTATTTGTTAGACATGAATCTAAGATTGAATCATGAGCGAAGCAAGTAGTTCAAATATAGATTCCTGAGCGTAACGAGGCTTTCAAGCCAAATAATTTTGCAGGCGTGCCAAACACACAACTTTCACCTCACTACAGCGAGAAAAATGTGAAATGAAAATACTTTGAAAATCTAAGCTCTTTGACAGGTTTTGCCGTACTAAACGCAAAATCGTTATCTCAGTGACGAGTTGCAAGAATATTAAAGTTCTGTAAATATAGTTTTGAAGTAAATCCGAGATAGGGACAACATTTGTTTGAGTTATATGACATATGTAGTTTCATATTGCCATATTGTCGGATCTGGTGAATCTTACCCGAATCACTACGAGTCTAATGTACCGAGCCGCAACCTAATTACAATTTAGTAGAAGCTAAGTATATTTCCGCCTTTCAAGCGCCCACTTTGTTCCGTCGTTTGTTGAGCAGCGAGTTGTTGCTCTGTTCCAGGGCTTTGATTTGTACCTGGAACAAAAAATATGGTTAGACTACTTTGGCAATATGGCCAGACTAGCTTGTCAATATGGGTTTTTTTTTATAAAACTAGGTATATGATGGAGCCCAAGTTCCTCAATCCGAGTTATCATCAGCCTAAATATATTTATTATTATTATTGTTGATGAGTGGGCCCTCTGTATGCCGCCTCGACCAGATTTAATCTATTGTGGCAGCCCTTTATTAGAGTTCACTACTGAGGCCCGTTGTGTCTAGGAATTCCCAGATTATTAGGGCAGTGAAACGTTGTATATCTTCCGGGGGCACGACATGTTGCCCTAGGTAGATACTTCTTTTCCTCATGAGTGGTCCACAGAAACAATAAGCCTAAATACAAGTCCGACTGATGGGCACAGGGCACTCATGGATGAGAGGGAATGGGGTGTAGTCTCCACGCTGGCCCAGTGCGGATTGGAAACTTCACATACACCCTTGATTTTCTTCGCAGATGTATTCAAGTTTAGGTACTCACGATGTTTTTCTTCACTGAAAAGCTAGCGGTAAATATCAAATGGCATTCCATACATAAATTCCGAGAAACTCGGTGCTACAGGCCGGATTCGAACCCACGGCCTCCCGTTTGAAAGTCGCACGATTAAACTACTTTGCTACCGGAACTTATTATTAATCCAAGTCATGTTACTCTAAAAAGCGTCCCCTTTTTTAAACGGAGAATATTTTCGATCAACAATTTTCTCCATGCAAAACACAAAAAAATATGACACAGGAACAATCTTACACAAATCGACCTAGTCCCAAACTAAGCAAAGCTTGTACTATGGGAACTTGGCGACGATATAGATAATATATAGATAAATTATAATACTTAAATACATAGAAAACTTCCAAGACCTAGGAACAAACATTCGCGCCCATCACACAAACATTTGCTCGGCCGGGATTCGAACCCGGGACCGCCAGCGTCGTATGCCGTTATACAACCCACTGAGCTAAACGTGTCGTCAATGACATGACGACAAAATGTCGCGAGATGCTAAATCTAGTAGACTTACGTGTGACCTTCATATTATGAATGAGACTATAGCGACAACTTAAGCTCTAAAATCTAAGCTTACTTAAGATCGTTTCCCGTAAGAATGTCCAGGGTATGCGAATCAACTATCATAGCCCATACAAAATCATGACACTTGATTCTGACTTCGAGCGTCAACCGCTTTAGGCAATAGTTCAAACCATAGCAGCTAGAGAGCGGGCCATTTTGTACCGTGTCGTTCATGATTCGCGCTTCTCATTATTCCTAATCAGACTAGTTTGGCAATATGGAGCTACTGACCTGGTCGTAATCTACGCGCATGGTAGCCAGTGACCGGGTCATCTCGTCTTGTACGTCGGCCCAAGCTTCGCCCGTCTCACGAAGCAGCGTGTTGGTGTACAGTGGTGTTTGCGGCACTTGGGTGTACTGTCGGATCCAGGGACTGGACATCACCTAGAACACAATAAATAAATAAATATTACAGAACAATTTTCACACAAATCGAACTAGTCCCATGGTAAGCTTGTGTTATGAGGACTAGACCTCGTTATATTACACAAGCTTCTGCCCGCGACTTCTTCCGCCTTAAATTCGTTTATCGCGGATAAGGGTATTCTTCCGGGATAAAAAGTAGCCTATGTCCTTCCCCGGGACTCAAACTATCTCCATACCAATTTTTATCCAAATCGGTTCAGCGGTTTAAGCGTGAAGAGGTAACAAACAGAAAGACGGACACACTTTCGCATTTATAATATTAGTATGGATAGATATATTAACTTATATAGACAGAAAACATCCAAGACTCAGGAACAAATATTTATGCTCTTCACACAAATATTTGCCCTACCGGGATTTGAACCCAGGACCTTCAGCTTCGCAGGCAACGTTACTCCCACTGAGCTAAACCGGTCGTCAACAACATAAACAATCGCATAGTAATCAAGCTGTGGCATCGTGCAATGAAAAACAAAAGATCGAGTGTATCGAGACCGAACGTCGAAAAGGACACAGTGACCGTTTAACTGAGTCTGTTGCTGCCCGGTCTTCTTAAAACACCATTCCTCCTATTTAGATTACACAAGCGGTTACTCACGACGACTCACGACGTTTAACCCGAGTACTGCCTTAAAGGGATAAGTTCGCCTTTGTACATATGTTATTGTTAAACTTTGCCGTCTTTGTTTTTATGTACAATAAAGTATTTACAAACAAAACAGACTGCTCGAAATGTTAACAGTGCGAGGGCAGCATCGAGGTCCACTCCTGTCTCACGTATGGTCCTCGGAATGGACCGGAACATGTTAGCAGAACATGTATATACGTCTTAGTCGCGCGGTGGTTTTGTAATTCCGCCTCGCTCGGCGACTTGTTCTTACCGTGAGCGTGGACTTTCGATATGGGGGTGGTCCTACCCCCATTTGGTGAAGATCGAATCGGTGAATTCACTAACATAGAGTTATGAGAGATGGGTAAATCTGGAGTTGAAGATTTAAACGATTCGATTCCCTTTCAATCTTATCGAATCCGAGGAGTCATCAACTCCGACTATTAACCGATATAAGTCGATTCCCAATGGGTTGCCCAAAGAAAGGCTTAAAACCACCTTTTTCTTTAAATATGAGTAAATTAAAACGATTCGGCTTCCCTTGACATTTTTCTGACGCCACGCCTCTGTTACCTGTCGGTACGGGGCCGAATGAATGATCGGTTTGCTTCGGTACCGCGGAGCGGAGTGAGATAGGCGCTAATCAGCAAGTCAGGAGTATATTGGTTTGAATGATTGAAAGGAGTCGAAGAGTCGATAAGTAGGTACCGAAAACGGAGCCGGATTTAGAGATTCCAATCACTTTTCGGAGTCGAGATTATTCATCTCTAGAGACAAAGTTATTCGTTTATCTTACTAATCTATGCAGAGCAAAGTAAAAATGTAATTATATCTAAAAAAACGATTCGATGTAAAAATAAACTATATATAGATTTTGAGTTCACATAACGAATACTATCGGGAAAAAAACCGGCCAAGTGCGAGTCGGTCTCGCACACCGGGGGTTTCGTACCAAATATAGGCTACAAACACCTGTATCTATGAAAATGCAGTGTAAACAGATCCCTATTTCTAAGCAAAATGTACTGAGAGTTCGATCATTGGTTACTGATATAGACAGACAGACAAAAAACATATTGTTTTTTGTATTCGTTGTTATAGCGGCATCAGGAAGAAATACGTCATCTGTGAAAATTTCAACTGTCTATCACGCTTCATGAGTTACAGCCTGGTGACAGACACACAGACAGACAGACAGACAGCGAAGTCTTAGTAATAGGGTCCCGTTTTACCCTTTGGATACAGAACCCTAAAACACTTCTGAGAAACTTAATGTTCCCAATTAACATCCAAAATGTGACAGTTCCTATTTTTATTATTTAGTTATTTAAACGTTGTTTCGTAAATATTTCGTGTAACCAGTGAAATTAAGGTAAGTTTTATTGATGGAAATACCTACAATTCAATCAAAATGGAGTAATCACAGCGAATGTGCGCTGGTGAAGGCCAGATTTTGGAATGTAATTATGAAACGGAGTATATGGCATAAAATAAGACAAAGTACCTGATATATAGTGAGCCTCTGAGCACTGTCGACGCACAGCATGCCGCGGATAAGGTTCTTGGCCTCAGAAGACACGTTGGACCACTCTGGTTCGGGGAAGTCATACTGGCCTAGTCGGATACGCTGAAAACAACACAATTACTAAAAAATCTGCAACAACCAACTTTATTATTAAGCACGTAGAAATGTGTACTAAGCCTCTATTTTGTGCCATTTGCGGAACTTATATTCAACAAAAAAGAGATTTAAAATTCGGCAATATCGCTATTTTAGTCAACAATATTGCATAACTACGCGGACAATATGTAAAATCAAGGTTAACTGAAAATTGAGAGGAAAGCGATAAGTTCGCCTTTCTATCGATCTATTGTTTTCAAGTAGTAATAAAGTTTAAAATTTTTAAAGCATACGTAGTGTCCCACTGCTGAGCAAAAACCTCCCTAGATTAGATTTCCATTCGGCTCGTCCTAAAGCGACAACTGGCCAGCCAAAAAAAAGTTGATATAAATTATTGAATTGGCGCAGTCCGTAGGATCACATCTAGTCTTACCTTCTTCATGCCGGGTGATATGGCGAGACCGTGGTTGGAATAGAAAGGGGGGAACCCGCAGAGAAGGATGTACATCACAACGCCGAGTGACCAGATGTCGCACGATTTATCGTATTTTTCTGGACCCAGGACCTGAAAGAGAATGGAGTTGTTAAGCATTTGTTATTTTCAAGTATTTTTAAGACTGTGAAAATCAGCAATTTGAATGTCTAAGATCGTTTGTATAATTCGAATGTTCACCCGTGTTTTTTTTTTAAACCAAGGTCCATTAAAACAAGAGGACTGTAAATGGCCACTCTATGGATCGTGCCCCGTCTGCCAGGAGATATTCAGGCAAAAACGAGGTGGCCCTTTAAAATTAAACATTTAACGAAGTTATAATTGAATAAAGGAACATAGTAGAGTAACAATTAGTTCGTAGACAGCTTAATCATAGAAAGTTGAATAATTGTAAATAATTATTCTTCCTATGTAGATGGCGTTGTAAATATCGGGGACGGCATTTGTACGGCGATTGACCGACCTCTTCTTTTAATGGTCCTTAACAACTTTAGTTTTCTGTAATATGTTGTATAATAAAAGGAACTAATTAACATCTTAACTAAGCTAACAGATAATTCCTCTTATCTAGAATAGCTTATTTATAATAATTCAGTAAATTGTATTTGTTTACCTCGGTACGGAAGCAATACTGTTTCCTAACAATGATCGAGTCTAGATGGTTCTTGCGTAATATAAGAAAAGTATAGCTTTTATATTACATACTTTTTAAATTTTTTGCAACAATTGCATTTTCAGTAGATACCGAAGATTATTAAATAATCTTGTTTATTTCTCCAGTAGGGGGGAGGAAAGATCTGGAAGTGATTAAAATTGTCTTACATAATAAATTAACATCCAGAAAGTGGTTAAATTGTCTTGCTTAATAAATAAAGACGCAGAAAGTGGTTAAATTGTCTTATGTAATAAATGAACATCTAGAAAGTAGTTAAAATTGTCTTACGTAATAGTGGTTAAAATTTACCGACTTAATAAATGAGCACCCAGAAAGTGGTTAAAATTGCTTTACGTAATAAATGAACATCGAGAAATTAATTCAAATTGTTGTACATAATGAATGAACATCCCTATAAGCGTGTAAAATCCCAATATAGCTCCCAGAAACTCAAGAAAAACAAGGGCAAGTAATTCCCTAAATGATAAAGGCCTCAGCTGTTCACGAGCTCCCAAAGCGTTATGAATTTATAATGGATCGCTAATATTATTACAGACTGTAATTACAGTTTTGTTTTCAAAGTAACCTTTCAGAGTTGAAATTGAGCAAATTTGGTAACAGAATTATGGAGGAAAATGAGAGTTTTCGTGATTTTAACCAATTTTCAAAAGGATTATTATTAAACATTCGGGGACAATTTCACACAAATCGAACTAGTCCCATGGTAAACTCAATGAGGCTTGTGTTATGAGTACTAGATAACAGTGTGATTTAATAGATATATTCGTTACATAATACAGTATATCTATGCTTATCACACAAATATTTGCTCTTAACGGGATTTGAACCCAGGACCGTTAGCTTCAGCATAGTATTGGGTTTATTTCTTAGCCGCTCCCAGCTGGGTTCAATTTAGACTTACTTCAGCCGCGACAAGGGTGTAGATCCCACCAGAATCGTAGCAAATCCTAACAAATCCCATCAAAAGTGAGGAAATCAGATACTTAAATATCTCTTCATATTGCTAATGGACGCTTGTAGCTGGATTCAGATTTGACAATCCCAAGCGCGTCATGCATGAGTGTAGGATGCGGAGTCCCACTAAAACCATGGCAAATCTTATCTATGCTGAGGAGGACGACCTAATTCTTCTAAAGATTTCTCGTGTAGAACGCTCCCAGCGAGGTTTACCTCAAAAATAAATTAAATCTGTTTATAACAGGGTTCTCGACAAGATCGGACTTGACAGCAGTCGTCGTGGCCGCCGGCCGTGAATAAATTGCCTGCGGGTCCTTACGGATACACTTCGACCCAACGGAATCTTTAATGCTTATAGTTTACTTACTTCAGGCGCGACGTAGTACGGGGTGTAGCACGGCGTCTGCAACGTGTCTGCCGGGGTGAGGGTCTCCTTGGCGAACCCGAAGTCGGTCAGCTTCAGGATGCCGTTGGGCTCCGTGGATGTGTAGAGGAGGTTCTCTGGTTTGATGTCGCGGTGAGCTATGTTGGACTCGTGCAGATGACGGACTGCTACGCATATTGAGTGCATTATCTGAGAAAAGAAATTAATTAAGTCAGATTTATGAGGTATATTTTGGCGATTTTTTTGTAAACTCCAGTGTTTATTGAGGTACCATTTTAAGTTCCAAGTTTCTTAATCTTCACACAAAATAATAGTGAAAATGTTACGTATTTTAATACGATCTATATCACATTCAATTCTACAACTCGCGCAACATAGTTAAATAACATTCAAATATTTCTTGAAATTTAAAGGTGAGTTTGACAAACCAAATACTAACGCCTTGTACTAAAAATGGCCTATGATCGGAAAAGTAATTTAAGCAGTACATCGTTATTTCCGCAGCAACTTTATAGGATTCACCCAAAAGTTAAAAACATAATTTTAGCTTTGGTTTGGTTGTGTTAATTACGATTACGATCTAATAAAATACAATTTAACATGGATTTATTCGTGACTTTTTGACAAAATGTAACAGAAAATGTCTCCGCACTGCACCACTACATACAGTTGTTTGTGGCTAGGGCTAGACGTGTTCTGAAGTAAAGACCGCGTAGAACGTGGCGAATAGATATTGTGCCCCTAGAGGAGTTATATTGAGAAGTAGAAGGCTATTGGTCGATGCTGACATCTCAGTTATGATGACTCCTCTGTTTTTGCTCAGTGGTGAGACCTATTTGAACTACTGCAGATTGACACCTTTATCAAGCATGCTACGGCAGTTGTAACCGGTCGTATTTAGCCGCTCATGACGCTTAAGTGAAAGCCGCGTAAGTTGTTCTCATGCAAGATGGATCCATGATATCCGCAGGGTGACTGCAAAATAATGACTGAGGATTGCGCTCAGTGGCGCAATATTGGAAGAACAATGTTCAACAGTGGACTACTTCAGAATTTGGACACTCCTAAGGTCAGGCGGGAACTGCTGCAGGCTGATACCTCAATCAAGCATGCTACCTCACTCACCTCCGCGGCCTGTCGTTCCGTAAACGCGCCATCTCTGTTGTCCTGGATACGTTGGAAGAGCTCGCCTCCATCCATGCACTCCATTACAACCAGGAGGCAATGTTTCCCGCTGTATGTGTTGTCGTATACGTCGATTATCTGTGAAGAGATCAGAGTTCTAGCATTTCGTAGCAATAGGTAGTAACAGTCGGAAATCGTTAAGCAAAACAAATCGATTGTAAAATGAAATTTAAGGCCTTGCCACACCTGATGCGTGTGCGTAGCGTATACACGTTAACGTGCGCGTGGCGTTCGCGTTGTAAAGTACGAATCTTCATAACAGATGACACATCGCTAGCGTGACGTGTGCGTACGCATCAACATCGGTGTGGCTCGGCCTTTAAAGTGAATCGAAATATTATCTTTTTGTATACCAATTGGTAAAGTCAGCATCACGTAGTCTGTCACAAACGAAGCGCCAAAAATATCGTCACAGATCTTGGTGCTTATAGTAGTAAAGTTGCAATATATAGAATAGAATATAATCGAATATATTTATTGCCACACAATAAAGACCTTACATAAAAAAAATATACTAACAAAACTTAACTACTAGCTTATGGCTAAGAGCAGAGAAACAGAATAAACAGTGTGACAATTGGTGTGGACTCAGTGTTTGCTACGGCGCGGCGCAGAGCAATTGTCCTTCACTGCGCACGCAGCGCTGGTTTTCAGACCACCCCTAATGACTGCTGGAGAATTACTAGTTCCTTTGCTTACAATAAAACTAAAAACTCCTAATACTATATATTTGGATCTTTGGATGTTACAGGCTATTTGATGCTGCCTGTACGTCTGTGTGAAATTACTTTGTAGCCATGCATGACGTCAAAACGACTAGAAAGGTTTTAAGCAATACAATTATGGTTTCGGAGCAGTTTTTAGTAAGTTTATTTTTTTTTAATCTTTTCGCCTACATTCGACTCAAGGTTGACCGATTTTACATTTCCTTTTTTAGACATTTAGTGACAAGGTCTTAGAATGTCCGTATGACATTTGGTATTTTTTTTATGGCTCCTATTGTAGGTACATAGAGGGTAGCCAATATACTTTGACGTCTTTTAGGAACTTACATAAAAAAGTAAAGTAATAATCGTATTTAATAAAATAAAACATCGTTTTACTTTTTAATTAGATTTTTAAAAAAACACTTGTAAATAAAAACATTCTAATAATTCTTTGTCAACGGATTTCTGGGCCTCCTGTATAACACAATTAATGTGTGGCCATGACCACATAAAGTGTCAAGGACATTAATATTTTTTTTTAATAATTACTTAAGAATGAAACGTAACTATAAAAACATTTAAATAAGCTACACAACAGTTTCAAGGATCGATCGCTGATGACGTCACCGCGTTTCTAAAGGTGCGTCCACATTTGTATCATTTGCCCGTATCAGGTCATCGTCGCGTGGTATGATCGCGTGTCACGATCACGCGTTTGGACGTTGCGCCGATCCGATCGCTCGAAATCCATTTGCTACGCGTATCACACACTTATATCGGAAGAGTGCTGCATGATCGGCGCGCCGACAGTGAGCGTCCAAGCAGCGCGATACGCAGTCATGCCACGGCTCGGTGATCGGATACGAGCAAATGATAAAAGTGTGGACGCACCTTAAGAGCGCGACATGATTCAGCACTTTTATTTACTGAGCAACTTTTGAAATTCCTTCACAACTGTTGCAGCATATTTTGATCTTTTTTTGTCTTGCATTTATTATAGTTATTTGTAGATGGTATATCAGGCTTCAAAGTTGCTACTTAAGTTGCGGGCACCTATCATCGATTACAGATGATTATCGCTGTCACCTGACATTTGTCACGATTGTGAAATACCCCGGCCAGGTGGGCGGGGGCTGGTGGCCCGCTCGTGACGCCTCGTGCGTTTCTCCCTCAGCAACCCAAAGCAGGTTTTGTCGGGCAACTTCTAGTATCGTTTCTTTAGCATTAGAAAAATGGGTAAACAATCTTGACGTGACTTTTTATTGAAAAATTGGTTGACTGTAAAGTCGGTTTACGGACGATAATTTTACGTGATAACGTGGCAGAGAAGCCGAATGCTTAGGCCGATCGTGCCTCACTATCTATCGCTTGTTCCGCGCTCTCGCTTGCACCACAATCGGCTCAGACGGAACGTGACAATGAGCGGAACGTGACAATGAGCGGAACGTGACCATGAGATATGGTTATTCGTGCGTTCATCGATTTATAAGACGTTATCATGTCAAAACGCTTTTAAAAAATAGTAAGTAAGTATTACTTATGAAACCAAAATAATGTAAATTACCGTCCTTGCTATATAACAGGGATGATGACTAAATTGTAAAAATTAGTCCGACTTGTAGATTAATAAAAAATATTGGACACGGATTTTTTTCTTTTTTTACTTACTCGAAAAAATAAAGGCGATACATTGAGTCAAAATGTCGCGTGACGTCACGAGCCCCCAAACCTCAACTTTAACGCGATTCATCTGAGTATTTTTTTATTATTTTGTAAAAACAAAAAATAGGTGTCCAATATTTTTGTATTATCTGACGGACTAATTAGAATTTTGATTGTCATACCCCGTCATCATACCTATTGGCAAATATAGGCTGTGACTTATTTTTCGAAAGTGGTTTTTAATAAAACGTCACGTCAAGAGTATTTACCCTTTTTCTAATGCTAAAAATCGAAGTATGCATACTTAATATAAAAGATAACATAATAGACAATACATACTTCAACGATGTGTATACAGCCACTGGCTCGCCAGTGTAACTCCACTTCTCGTCTCGCTTTAACATTGTCATGGAGCACTTTGAGCGCCCTTTTCATGCCTGTGCGTTTCTCTCTGCATTCTACCACCTGAAACAAGAAACAAAATGCTTTCAATGGCGTATTTTAAAGAACGAAAACCGGCGAAGAACATGTCAGACCATGCTCAGGGTAGGGTTCCGCAGCCGTTCACACAAAATAATGCACTACAGATGAAAAAATACGGTATAAAAAAGTGCACTAGCAAAAGAGCGTATCTCCACGGCACTTTTAATTTTTTGGACATAAGGTTTAGAAAATAGAGGGGGGAAAAGGGACAAAATGTATTCTACTTTCGGAGTGATTATTTCCGAAAATATTCACTACATCAAAAAAAAATTGTGACGTAGAGATACATTTTTTTGTTATTTAACTATAAAACTAAGTAGCGGCTTATACAATACACCTATACTACAAATGTCATCAATATACATCTAGTAGTGTTTGAGTAAAATGCCTGTGACATACAGACGCACGGACGGACGGACATGACATAACTATAAGGGTTCCGTTTTTTGCCATTCTGGCTACGGAGCCCTAAAGGTGAAGAGCATGTAAAGCAAAGTATAAAAGCAAAGAATACGTGTCCAATATTTTTTTATTATCTAACCGTCATATTTATTGGCAAAATGTACGTGTATATTTTGGCAAAATGTTAAATTACTTACAATCTAATCTATACCATTAAGAGTGCCCGGCAAGCTCGGTCGAATTTCACCTTCCCATACAAACGGAGTTACGTTCTCATTTTAAAACTACGTGTAGGATTGTAACAAAACTTTGCATATACAATGACATGAGGTATATCTAAAATACAAGATGCCTGTAATTAGTTTATATGGCTCCAGTTTATAAAATAAACGAAATTATAGACAAGTTTTGCATAAAAATGTTAAATTCGCTCAATTTTTTTTACTATGGTATCTGAAGCTACATAAACTAATTACAGGCCTGCATATACCTTAACTTAATCTAAGTACAAAGTTTCAGAGCAAACTAGCTAGTCGTTTTAAAATGAGAGCGAAACTACGTTTGTATGGAGAACCGAGCTTACCGGGGACTCTTAATATAGTTGTAAAAATGAAATAGCCGTACATTGATGATAATCAGAAAAAAAACGATTGTAAGGGACTATTTGGAGGTGATTAAAGCGAATAAATTTACTTTTTATTATTTTGTATGTGACGTTGCAGTTTCATCACGCGATTCCAACTATTTTTGGTAAAAAATTTATTTTCGGGTATCTGGGTAAGGAGTTTGCACCTTCTAGTAATTTAATAAAACGTAACTATATAGAAGGCGCCCATAACTTCGTTCGTGGAAGAGAAAAAAATCATAAAAAAAAACGTATTTTTAAGATCTGGATTCTGACGGACTGAATGGTTGGTCTAGGCCTTCCAGTATCCTTACCAGTAATCGGATTCATTGGGGGAGCGCAGACGATTAGGGGGGGAACACCATCCTGTTAGTGGGTTTGGGCTCCCGCTCCGAATCGATTTGACGTGATGTGGTCATTCAGACATTAAGTAAGTAGTTCCTTAAAAAAAACTTACTTTCGGGCTCATAGATCATTTAAATCTTCTTAAAAATAATCTCTCTCTAATAATCTCTGTTTTCCCTAAAATAAATATTTTTCCTTATTTTTATCTCACTTAATAGCAGTATTTTGAAGGTGCAACCAAAGATTGTGTTATTATGTTATTATTAGGGCCATCCAAAACCTAAGGATAGGACATCCTTAGGTTTTCGATGGCCCTAATAATCATCATCATCATCATCATCATTTCAGCCGAAGGACGTCCACTGCTGGACACAGGCCTCCTCAATTGATTTCCACATGGGCCGGATAGAGGCGACCCGCATCCAGCGAGCCCCCGCAACCCTAATCAGGTCGTCAGACACCTTGCGGGTGGCCTTCCCACGCTGCGCTTGCCGGTACGTGGTCTCCACTCTAGAACCTTTCTGCCCCAACGGCCGTCGGTTTTTTGAACTATGTGACCTGCCCATTGCCACTTCAGTTTGCTTACCCTGTATGCTATGTCGGTGGCCTTGGTTCGTCTACGGATCTCCTCATTGCGGATTCGATTTCGTAGAGAAATACCGAGCATAGCCCTTTCCATAGCTCGCTGAGTAACTCTGAGCTTCCTTAAGAGGCTCATAGTGAGAGACCACGTCTCGGCTCCGTAGGTCATCACCGGTAATATGCACTGGTTGAAGACTTTCGTCTTCAAGCACTGAGGTATGCTGGACGAGAAGACACTTCGCAGTTTCCCAAACGCTGCCCATCCGAGTTGGATCCGTCGATTGATCTCTTTCTCGAAGTTGGCCCTGCCTAACTGGATTGTTTGTCCTAGATAGACATATTCGTCAACAACTTCGAGGACCGAGTTACCAACCAATACTGGGGTGGGCGCTACATGGACATTCGACATGATCTTCGTCTTGTCCATGTTCATTTTAAGGCCCACCTGTTGGGATACTCTGTAGAGATCTTCGAAGTTCGAACCGAAGGGGCCAGCCTCTGGCCCCTTCGGTTCGAACATCGTACCGAGATCCTCCAGCGTCTCTGCCATGACCACGATATCGTCGGCGAACCGAAGGTGCGTGATGTACTCGCCATTAATGCTGATGCCGAATCCTTGCCAATTCCAAGAGCTTGAAGGCGTCTTCCATTGCGTTGGTGAAGAGATATTACAAGAGAAGATATTACATCTCCTTGTCTCACACCTCTCTGCAACGGGATCGCCTCCGTAATCTGGTCTTGTACTCGGACCGACATACTGGCGTTGTTGTACACACTCCTCAGCACCTCGACATACCGACAGTCAATCCGGCATCGCTGGAGCGACTGCTGCCCATGTCTCGACGGAATCAAAGGCCTTCTCATAGTCCACAAACGCTAAGCAAAGTGGCAGATTATACTCCTCGGTTTTCTGTATAACCTGCCGCAGCGTGTGTATGTGGTCTATGGTACTGAAGCCTTTTCGAAACCCGGCTTGTTCAGGAGGCTGGAATTCATCAAACCTGCTTGAGAGACGATTCGTGATGACCCTGGAAAACAACTTGTAGATATGGCTAAGAAGCGAGATGGGTCTATAATTCTTGAGCAGCGTTTTATCACCTTTCTTGAAAAATAGCACCACCACACTCCCGTTCCATGCCTCCGGCGTGATGCCCTCGAGCAATACGGTATTGAAGAGCTTCTGAAGGACGTTAAGTACCGGTGTTCCACCCGCTTTCAGAAGCTCTGAAGTGATTCCGTCTTTACCCGGCGCCTTGTTGTTTTTGAGCTGTTTAAGGGCCATTCTAATCTCGTACAGGCTGATGTCCGGGATATCTTCGGTATAGTGTCGGCTAAACTTGGCTCTCGGGTCTTTGGCCAAGTCATGAGCAGGTTTGGCAGCCGAGGTATATAACTGCCCATAGAACCTCTCTATCTCTCTCAACACCTCTGGCTTCGTCGACACTACACTGCCGTCTTCTGTTTTCAGCTTCGTCAGCTGGCTTTGCCCAATAGACAGGTCCCTTGCAAACACTTTAGAGCCCTTGTTCCGCTCTATCGTCTCTTTAATATGGTTAGTATTAAAGATACGAATATCGTGCCGCATGGACCGATGGATCCGTCTATTGAGCTGCCTGTATACTTCAGCGTCTTCAGAAGTCTGCAGCGTCATCGAGCGTCGTTCAGCCATGAGGTTGAGAGTATGGTCGGATAGTTTTTGGGGTCTATCTTTGCGGCGGGGTCTGAAGAATTTCTTCCCCACATCGTGGACAGTTTCTACCAACCTGTTATTTATATCGTCCACGGAAACGCAATTATCCAGGCAAGCGAAGCGATTTGTTAACTCCAGCTGAAAGTCTTCGGGGTTTTGTATGTGGGCTGTAGTTGGTCGGAGCGTAGACTTCATTAGGCGAGACCTTTCTAGGCGGACGTTCATATTCAATGTGCCTCGCACCATTCGGTGATCGCTACCGGTTTTCACCCTATTGATCACTGAGACATCATTGAATATTTGTTTCTTTGTGGATAAAATGAAGTCTATGTCATTTCTCGTGGAACCGTCGGGACTCATCCAGGTCTATTTTCTGTTAGGCGGCTTTTTGAAGACGGAATTCATCGTGAAGAGTCCCTCCTTCTCCAGAAATTCGGCCAGCCTCTGGCCCCTTCGGTTCCGTTGCCCACATCCAAATTGCCCCACTTTCAGCTCGTTATCGCCTCTCTGCCCCAGCTTTGCGTTAAAGTCTCCCATAACAACAGTGAAGTGTGATTTGGAAGCCTGTATGGCTCTACTGACGTCCTCATACATGGCCTACACCTCCTCATCCGGGTGAGTCGAGGTCGGTGCGTAGACCTGTATGACCTTCAACGAATATCTTTTAGATACTCTGAGTATCAGGTACGCAACCCTGCTCGACACACTCAAAATTGTCACAATTTTGTTAACGAGAGACGTGTGGACTAGAAACCCGACGCCACCCTGGGACTGCTGGTCACCCTCCCGGTAGTACAGCAGGTTACCGGATTTCAGGACTATCGTGTCCTCCCCCTCTTCGGACTTCAGATAGCCTTATGATGTCCCAGCGCATCCTACTGACCTCCTTTTCCAGCTCTGTGACCTTCTCGTCCGTCCTCAACGTGCGCGTGTTGTAGGTTACCAGCGATAATCTACGTCGGTTGTCCGTTCTATCAATAGCCGAGGTCGTTTGACGGAGGAGCCCCACCCGGGGATTCTTAGCACCCCTGGCTCCAGTGCTCGGCCGACGTCCGTCCCCGGCAGCTTTGCAACTGGAGCCGCCGGGCACTTGGGGCCGTGGTAAAGTTGTCATTTTCATTTGAGGTTTTGGACCGTAACCCGCCACGCTGGTCCGGTGCGGGTTGGCGGGTCGCCAGGGCCTCGTCCGTTGGTCAGCAGCGTGCACCACGAGCAGGTGAGGTTGGCTTGAGCTCCCGAGAGATGTAGGTTGGGAGCCCCTTACACGCCCTAATAATAACATAATTAAATAATTTATGAATTTAAATTTAAAGCAAGTTAATTCCGTATCAATTTAATATTACTCCATTTCATTCAACCTCATTTAATTCAATTCAATTATATACATAAAACAACTGACACCGATACTAATTTATGGATGCAATTATCTGAAATTAAAGGAATGATTATTATTATTATTATTAATGTACGGTTAATCCCTTGAACTGTAGACAATCTATTTCAATACCAATCCAATCAATACATTTCGAATGGAAGTGAGTTGTCTATTGGTAAATTCAAAAATATTGTAATACGAAAATTAATTTCTAAAGCTTATTATAGCACACAAGACTACATGAATGATAAAGCCGCGTGGAATTAATGTAAATTATAGCATCATGTAGGTACATGTATAATTATTTTAACGAATACCTAAGGTATTATTATTATTTTAATCTTGTTTTATATACTCTGACATTTAGAATTTTATTCTGGACACATTCTAGATTTTTTTTTTTTCTTTTTTATTGACAATCCTTTTGGGATTTATCTAAGTAATTAATTATTTTAATTTTTAAAATGATGATTTTATCAATAATGTTATACTTAAGTTAAATGATCTGATTAGGTTTTTCTGGGTTTTCCCTAATCCTTGCAGCAAATGTTGGATCATATTGTGTGTCTCCCAGCAAACATTTCACTCGCATGTAACTGACATTTCGAAAGTGCTTGGAACTAGGCCTACTTGAATAAAGAATATTTTGATTTGATTGAATCCGAATAGTAGATATACCATACCAAATTGAGTCCGGGTTATTACAAATTAAATCCGGAAACCGTAGCCGGAGTACAGTCAGGCAAATTCCCAGCGTTACATGAAACGCGTAATCAGTGGCGTTTTGCCGGTTAGTCGGTCACGGTCGGCGGGACCGTGACACACTGAAATTTGCGACACGAATATCTTGTGACGTCACAGTCATATTGTCGCTGTGTGACGCAAGCCGGTCTAGCACAACTCTTCGCGACTACGCTTGTCGAGCGACATAACATAATCTGTCTTTCTCGCATTGTACTGAAAGGAAAGAGACAGACAATCATTGTCGCGCGACAAAGAGTCACGTATCACAGTTGTGCTAGGGGTGCTGCACATAATCTATACTATTATAAAGTTGTACAACAGAAATGTCTGTACATTAAAGATATTTTCAAAATAATGATTGTAAAGGACTATTTGATTTCGAGGTCTCTGAATTTTTTTGGTTTTTTTTTTGTACGTTTGACTATGAATAAAAAAGAAAATTAAATTTTTTAAAAGCCCCCGACTTGTTCTACTAAAAGCTGAATATCTTGGAGACGAGTGATCCGATTTTCATCAAACAAAACTAAGAACACCCGGGATAAAATTATCTAAGACACAAAAAAGAACGCACCCAAATCGGTTGCTCAATACGGATGGGGCGCTACGATGCCACAGACAGATACACTGATACACAGAGTCACAGAGTCACAGACACGTTAAACTTATAACACCCCTCTTTTTAGTCGGGAGTAAAAAAAGCCGGCTAAGAGCATGTCAGAACTTAATTAGTGTAGGGTTCCGCAGCCGTCCATACAAAAAAATGTACTACAGATGGGAAAAATGGGAATGATTGAAATGATGGAAATTGGGAATTTATGCTACTTTCGGAGATACCCAGCTACCGGTGTACCAAAAATAATTAAAATACGTTTAGCCGATTTGGCTCGATGAAGCCGCTACGACACATACAAACATACAAAAAAAAAATATTAAGTGACCTTCAAATAGTCCATTACAATCTTTTTTAATATATTTAATGTACAGACATTTTATTTTACAACTTTATATTATAATAAAATAGATTAATCGAAACCATTTTTTAGAAACCTCAAAATGTTTTTAAAAGAACTGTCGAAATATGTGCCCACACACGTTGATCTTTGCTGCTTTTTTTCTGCTTCAGTTACATGTACGGAGTGCCCCTTCTAGCAATGTGTATGTATTTTTGTTATTTAACTACGAAACTAATTAGCGGCTTATACAAGATACCTATACTCTAAATTTCATCAATACATCTTGTAGTTTTTGAATAAAATGCCTGTGACATACACGGACGCACATGACATGACGAAGCTATAAGGGATCCGAAGGTAAATTTTATCATACTATACTATATGTATCCTATTTCAGTGTGCCAGTTCCTTTATAAATATTATAATGACCCAATTCTTGTGCCGTTGCGAAGTTGGCATCGTGCGAGGAGAATAAATTTGATAGATTGTAAAACAGTTGTTACATTCGGTAAGATTTAAGATTAAGTGCAGTGACACGGGGTTTTGACTTTTAGGTCAGGGTAGTGAGTTGAAATGTTTTGATGACTAGGGTCGCCTCAGTTCCTTATAAGATAGATGTTGGGATCGAGGGTCAGAGATACAGAACAGAAGGCAGTAATCCTGGACGGCCCGCATTGTCAGAAGGTTACTCTCTGTGCAGCCCTAACCACTGGTAGCTTGAGTCCTGCCCCGCTGCCGGCCCACCCTAGGTTAGGTTTCTTATAATGTGTATATTTTGTATTTGCTTTTTGTATTTTACTTTTTATATTCATATTGTAAAATGCCTAACTTAAGACTATAATGGAACAAAGAAAATAATAATAAGTGGCGAGTTGACTTCGGTAGAAAGTTCAGTGACACCTCTCCACCCTTAGCCCTCCACGCGAAAATAAGATTAAATGTATATACTGTATAGATTGAGTAGAAAATCGGTTACTTGTAGGTAAATTGAAGAAACTGAATTACGCTGTAATTTTTTTACGTTTGAGTGTTTTTTTTGGATTCGGTTTCTTTTTCTAATAAAAAAAGCTGTATGTGTAAATCAAAGTATTCTTGGTGATATTCTGTACCGTAACTCAGGAGACAGACAACAGAGACAAAGTTACTTAGAATAATGCTAATAAATAATGTAGGCTATTAATAAACCGATGTGATGGGCCCTTGAAAATTTGACCTGTCTTTTCTAGAAACAAATATTTTGTTGCCTTTATGCCGTTTCAAATCGAAATGATAAGTGCCCTAAAGGTGCGTCCACATTTGTATCATTTGCCCGATCAGATCTTCGTTTCGTGACATGATCGCGTGTCACGATCACGCGTTTGGACGTTGCGCCGATCCGATCGCTCGAAATCCATGTTAAAACGCGTTTTACACACATAGATTGGACAAGCAAGGCAATGATCGCCGCGCCGACAGTGAGCGTCCAAGCAGCGGGATACGCAGTCATGCCACCGCACGGTGATCGGATACCAGCAAATGATACAAGTGTGGGACGCACCTTAACTGATGTTTTCGGTCAAGCGATGAGTAATCCAAAAAATATTTTTTTTTCCTTTTTTTAAAAATTTGTTTTGTGATGACGCCAAGGTTCTCTATTCAATAGCAAGTAACATATCCAATGATTTTATGCAATAGGCATGATGACGGAATAAGAAACTCATTTTTTTTATTCGTCTGTCAGTTAGATCATAAAAAAATTTAGGACACGTATTTTTTGCTTTTTCTAAATAATAAATAAATACTCAGATATATCGCATCAACATTTAGGAGTGAGGGCTCGTGACGTCACTCCTAGGTACAATTTGTACTAAGGAGTGACGTCACGCGACATTTTGACTCAATGCATCTCCTTTAATTTTTGCTTATGTAATAAAAAAAATGCGTCTCCTATATTTTTTATTAATCTACATCGATTGCGACGATCCAGCACCAAGTCAACGTTGACCCGATGGTTGACGGGTAGAGAATGCCTTAAGGTATTCAGTCCGCCAATTGTACCTTTATTTGTAGTGCAATAAAGATTAACAATAACGGACTAATTATTAAAATTTAGTCATCATCCCTATTGATGAACGTTATGAATGACAAGATATTTAAGGTGCTTCGAAAGAACTTGGTTTTCAGTTAGATCTCACTTCGACTGTTACGTTCACGAACTTGGTGGTTATGTGTTTTGTCTGTGTTTATGGAACCCACTGACAATCAGCGTCGAAGTACTACATGCATCGACACTTGCTGAGTGGGCTTCTTTTTTGAAATACCACTAACACTCACTCTTTGCTTTTCTTCTTTAGTCATAAGCACTATGACGATGTTGTACATGTGTGTATTTCAAAATAAATAATTCTTTCTTTCTTCTTTCACATTTATATTTTGATAGGATACATGCTCTCGAAATACGGGATAGGTTTTCCTTCTAGGTAATGCAGCCGGGTAAAATAAAAAAGCGAGAAGCGTCTTAAAAAAACATTTACGCGGATATTGCAGTAGAAAATTTGTTTACAATTCCATTCTTGCAATAAGTGACTCATGGCGACGTGGGCGTTATATCCGTTTCTTATTCCTACGTTCAACTCTTGATCTAATTTTTGCCATGAGTGTATGTATATCTACACTACGGTCAATAAGTTAAAGACCAATTTATTGGCAATTCAATTTATTGGCTATATATCGGTCTATCGTGCCTTCCTGTTTAAGTGTGATGATAGCAGTACGTTGTACCACAGATGTTCGAGGCTAACGCCTTTACAACCGATTATTTTGAAGTTTTTCACTTGGTGCCCTAGGAAACCGAGACATATGTTTTTGTGATATGTGAGTTATTCCAGCACCTGGGTCCTTTTATATGAACTAGGATGACACGTGAAGAATTGAGTAGTCATTTGGTTTTCAGTTTTGAATTTTATAGATTAGAATTTGGTGTATCTTTTGGCGAACCTGAGTCTCGACACGGTAAGAGAGAAGGGACTTTCAACCGATTATTGTCACTTTCAATGTGGGATAAATAAGACTTATACAATCTATACTATTATAAAATTGTAAAAATGAAATGTCAGTACATTGAAGATTTTTTCAAAAAATCGATAGTTATGGACTATTTGGAGGTCACTAAAAGGAAAAATATTATTTTGTTTTTTTTGTATATTTGTATGTGTCGTTGTGGCTTCATCACGCAAAATCGGTTAAACAGATTTCAACAATTTTTGGTACACAAGCTGGGTATCTTCAGATGGTTATAGGATAATTTTTACCCGACTGCGCTGAAGAAAAACAGAGGGTTATGACTTTTTCCTGTCGGCGTACGAAGTAGCGGGCATCTTCTCGTATACAATACTTAAATAAAACAACTTAAACGGATTATATCACGTACAAATACTCGTATTATCTCATTTGAGTTCCCGAAGTTTCAGAGGAGAACGACAACGCTGAATAATTACGGGAGGGGATTTCAACTATTTTTGGTAATAGGATGCTTTTTACCCGAGAACGCTGTAGAAAACGAGGATACGGAGGATAAGGAGGAACGCTGTAGAATATGACATTTTCTCCTCCGCGAACGAAGTTGCGGGAATGTTCTAGTATAAATATGCCGCGACTTTGTAAAAGACTTACGTGCAAATCAAACGCAATTTACTGCGAAACGTAGAAATACACAAATATTTATCTTCTAAGAATATAGGGAATTCCTGATAACAATTATATCTATAGTGCATATTCATCGAGGCATATGGTAAAACCCGGATTGTTGCCCCACTTTTGAAATTAATTTATATCTCTTGGTACAAGAAGTAGGATTCTTTATTAGCAAAACGCTAGCTAGTTTGGTTTATTATCTTCAAATTTATGAAAGGAATTAACATTATCTGTGATATTTCCAGAGTTTTGACGATCATTGAACCTCTAAATTTTGGGACAACTATCTCATATAGGGGACAGTTGCTTAATCTATGTAAAGCCCGACCAGGAAAATAAAAAACTTCGCCATATTGCGGAAAACTATTGGAACTAATTTCCTTAACTGGCAATAGTAACTTCACAGTCATTAAAGCCATCTGTCAATTGTTGTCAAAGTGAGGTGTTGATTGTGCGTGGTCTATGTCTGAGATATTGGTGCGTTGAAATGCCGAAAAATATTAAAAGTCACTTAAGAAAAGTAATTTACAATATGATGAAGTATTTGTCGGATAGAAAGTCTGAAGGATTAGACTATATTCCTCTAAATAACATCTCCGACCATGTTGTCAACATGACTGGTAGGTACATCATACTTAGTGTTGCTATAATTATTGCTAATTTAACGCCCCCAGAGCAGGTATTTTATTTTCCTGGTCGGGCTTTCAATTACGTTTCTAGGAGAGATGCCCCGCCGAGAAAGAGGACATTTACCCCGCAAACACTTTGATCGCACCTAGCCCATGCAATCGCATAGAGACATGCAACACGGTCAACTTAGTTGAAGTTGCAGAGTCTCTCGATAGATAAATAAAATAACATGTGTTTCATTCGCGAAACCAGAGTAATTGCAATCGAGGCAACTATCCTCTGGGGCAACAATCCGGGTTTTACTCTACATTTTAAGTATTTAATGACACAAATTTTGTGTTTCCTTGTTTTTAACGTGGGAAAATTTATACTACATTATTAACTATTGTGATTAGGGTAAGCCTACTATATAGTTAATATTCTATGTTAGGGGATCAAATACTATATTCTAAAAAATATATATAGTAGGACTAAACTACTATATTTTGCGTAAAGCGGAACGCAGCCTTCCTTGATTCTCCCGTCACTGTCAATACTTTCTCAACAATAAAAATTAAATTATCAAGGCACAGAGCAGCAAAAAACATTCATTGAAAAAATAAAGTAAATATTTTAACCACACACTTTTTTTTTTTCACTTTTTTTGCCTGTGGGAAAATTAATACCACATTATTAAATATTTTGATATTTGTGAAATAGATACAAAGCGCAAAGGAAAACACGATTGCTCGCTGGTGGAGAGGATGACACGTTGACGCCTAATCCAAATATACCCGGTTCGATTCCTGGTGTGACCACGTGCGAGAGCAATCCTGTTTTTCTTTGATCTTCGTATCTACTTGTATATCACAAAAGATTAATATAAAGCAGGACTCGGAACTGGTATTCATAAATCTTCAAAAAACCCTTCTATGACCTCTTAGCCGCGGTTATCCCTGGAGGTTACAGTATGGGGTTCTTCAAGAGGGGAGTGAATAGGTTCTTAAAGGGTCGGCAACACGCACGTAATGCCCCTGGAGGTGCGTCCACATTTTTGTCATTTACCCGATCAGATCTTCCCGTGGCATGATCGCATGGCACGATCACGCGTTTGGACGTTGCGCCGATCCGATCGCTCGAAATCCATGTTGCTACGCGTATCACACACTTAGATCGGACAAGTGCAGCGTGATCGCCGCGCTGACAGTGAGCGTCCAAGCAGCGCGATACGCAGTCATGCCATGCCACGGTGATCGGATACGAGCAAATGATACAAGTGTGGACGCACCTTGGTGTTGCAAGCGCTCATAAGCTGCGGTGACTGATTAACACCAGGCAGACCGTACGCTAGTTAGTATAAAAAAAAACACGCTATTTATGGATTTTTTCAAAACTGTATATACGAAAAGATCTTTGGAAACACCTGATTCAAGTTCCAGAAGTTTAATTAAATATACGAAAATCTCGTAATTGAACGAAAAAATAAACGTTTTTTAATGACGAAAATACCCTTGTTTTTGTATGATTGAGAGTACCTACATAAAACCTTCTTCATTAGTGCGCCGGCGCGATGGTGCGATGCAGGATGACGTCAGAGGATAATTTAAATGCGTACAACACAAACATTGTTTACGATGTTTGAAGTACGCGTAAATCTTGACATTTTTCGACAAGGAACGGGCCAAGTTTGTGTGTTTGTTTCAGAGTAACCAGTTCTGAGGATCGTGGGAAGATTAACCTATCATTGGGATTGCGACTATCATATTAATATTTGTGTTATGAGCATAAATATTTTATTCCTAAGAATCCTGAGTCTTGTACGTTTTCTATTTATATCTATACTATTATAAAGTTGGAAAAATAAAATGTCCGTACATTGAAGATATTTTCACAAAAGTGAATTGACTATTTAAAGATATCTGATTATTTAAATAGTCAATTCACCCGGGTTGATACACTGCGTTTCGTTTGACCAATGTATGAAAGACCACACTCGCAGTCCAGTTTATAAATGCCTGCACTCTTCACTTTGGGTGAAGGAGCACATAGCAGATGTCAAGCACCATCGGTGTAATAGGTCTGCAGTCTGTGAACATGTCATTGACAAACCAAACCACTCAATTAAATATGATAAACCTTCTATCCTTGCCAAAGAAAAAATATATTTTCCCAGAATGCTACGCGAGGCTATTGAGATTAAAAAGCATCCCAGTTTCAATAGAGAAGATGGATTGTCACTACACCAGCTTGGGATCCTGTAATACATCTCATCAAGGAACAAGCGATACAGGACTACAAAACCTTAATTTCCGAACGGTGTAAAATATCATTCATTCACAAACCAAACCACTCAATTAAGTTTGATAAACCTTCTATCCTTGCCAAAGAAAAAAGATATTTTCCCAGGATGCTACGCGAGGCTATTGAGATTAAAAAGCATCCTAATTTCAATAGAGAAGATGGATTGTCACTACCACCTGCTTGGGATCCTGTAATACATCTCATCAAGGAACAAGCGAGACACAGGACTGCAAAACCTTAATTTCCGAACGGTGTAAAATATCTTATCTGTTTAAAGTAGTTTAATAGTCTCTGTTTTTAAATATTATAATTAGTAATGAGGTAGCCTGGGAGTTTTTCTTTGCAGCGTTTCTTTTCTCCTCAGTACGCCTCATTTGTGAAATGCTGCTTGGTAAATTATTAGAATAAAATAATTAAGCCCTTCTGGCACATGTGTAACTGTCTTTACAGCTTAGGCCCATCTGGCATGTATGTACACCTTTATTTGTGTTTTTTCAAAAAAATGGGTAGTTTGCACAAAATTGTAACTTTGACAGAGGAAAATTACATCTTTTCTCAGTCCTCCCGTGACCATGGAAAGCTGGAAAGCTTCCGAAACGTCGGGAACTAAAATGAGATAATATACGCGATATAATCCGTTAAATTGTTTTATTTTAATAAATATCTTATCTGTTTAAAAAGTAGTTGAATAGTCTCTGTTTTTAAAATATTATTATTAGTAATGAGGTAGCCTGGGAGTTTTTCTTTGCAGCGTTTCTTTTCTCCTCAGTACGCCTCATTTGTGAAATGCTGCTTGGTAAATTATTAAAATAAAATAATTAAGCCCTTCTGGCACATATGTAACTGTCTTTACAGCTTAGGCCCATCTGGCATGTATGTACACCTTTATTTGCTTTTTCAAAAACGGGTAGTTTGCACAAATTGTAACTTCGACAGAGGAACATACATCTTTTCTCAGTCCACCCGCGACCATGGAAAGCTGGAAAGCTTCTGAAACGTCGGGAACTAAAATGGGATAATATACGCGATGTAATCCGTTAAATTGTTTTATTTCAATGAGTAATAATCGCGGAAACAGAAGAAAATATTATATCAGTTTTTTTTTGGATTGTTTGTATGTGTCGTTGTGGCTTCATCACGTCAAAACGGTTTAACGGATTTCACCTATTTTGGTACACGGGTAGCTGCATTTTATCCGACAACACAGAAAAAAGAGGGTTATATTTTTTTTTCTCCTTCGCAGAGGAAGTTGAGTGCACTAATAATATAATAACCCTTAATTTGACAAGAGTTCAAAAAATACCATTATTCGAGTTTCAGCGTGTACAGTTCTAATAATTTAATAAAATAAAATATATATATATAAATATTATATATATGTAAAAGTATGTTCGGTCCTCTGAACAATTGAACATGCCAATTCTAGAGGTATTTCTGATTTTATCACGAAGAGAATCACCGAGCGTAGCCCTTTCCATTGCACGTTGCGTAACTCTGAGCCGCCTTATGAGTACCATTGTGAACGACCATGTCTCAGTTCCGTAGGTCATCACTGGCAACACGCACTGTTTGAAGACCTTCGTCTTCAAGCACTGGAATATTTTCGACGAAAATATCTGACGTATGTGATGACGATCCTTATTGGGAGATGCGATTTGACTATTACTATTATTATTGCTATGGATTTTTTAAAATTATATCTTGTATAGTTTAACATTAAGAAATATTTTATTTTGATATTGTTTCATTTAAGCGTTTTATTATTATTATTTCTTTTTCTGATGTTGTGATGACGATCCTTATTGGGAGATGAGATTAATTATTACGTTTATTATTTACTTCTGTGTTTGACATTGTAACATTTAATTCAATTTTACTTTATATTGTATACGACGATCATGATGTAAATACTTATAACTTGGACTAATGGAAATTTATACTGTTATTTTCTCATGTAATAAATAAATCAAATCAAATCAAATCATAGCTTCCTGAATGCTACCCAACCGAGTTGGATTCGACAATTAACCTCCTTGTAATAAGCCAAGGCCCTTAAACAAGAGGACTGACAGTTGCCATACTTTGGATCGTGTTCCGATCGCAAGGAGATATTCTGGCAAAAACTAGATGGCCCTTTAAAACTAAACGTTTAATTATGTTATAATTGAATAAAGAAACATAGTATAGTACCAATTAGGTGATAAAAAAATAATAATAAATAAATCGTAACATTTAAATACTGTCACAAAGCTTACAAAGTTGCATATATCGGGGGCATAGTAAGTAAGTAGTAAGTAAGTTCTTTATTTGCATTAAATGTGGTTAACAGCAGGTCTCACAAAACATTTAAAGGGAGCACACATTTAGCCCTATTACGGCATGCAAAAATTACGTCTTAATAGCTCTAGTAATTAAACATTTGAATAAATAAGTTAGTACACTTATTAATAATAACTAACACAGTTCAAAAGGATTCCTCATTATTATTTTGTCCAATAATACAAAATGAAATTATTAAATTATTAATAATTACTTCATCTACACACAACTCCTAACAATTACAATGTATCATCATCTATTTATTCGTGTCAAAATTAAAATAATCCCTAATACTATAAAATATATTACCTATTAGCCATGCGTATAATGTCCGCTTAAATTCTTTTATGTCAGAAATAGTTTTAATATGTACTGGTAGGTGATTATGAGTCTTAATTGACATTATATAACAATTATTCTTATACAGCGCACTTTTACATCTTGGCCCTATTAACTTTGTAGGATCTCTAGGTCTTAACTAGGATTTGATTTGACAAAGACACCAATTTCCAAAATGTACATGTTAGTTAGGGTCAACAATTTAAGTTTTTTAAATAGAGGTCTACATGATTCAAGAGGTCCTATTCCTCAGATAGCTCTGATGCACTTCTTCTGGCTAATAAATACCTTCCCGATATCAGTTGAATTTCCCCAAACAATTAAACCGAATCTGAGCATCGAAGCCACATATAGATGGCGTTGTATATATCGGGGAACGGCTTTTTGTATGGAGCTGGAGTCCTCTTGACCTTATGAATATAAGGGGAGTTGACAATTTATAGAACTTGTCATAGCTCTTCCGTGCGTATCGTAACCTCTTTGATCTCATAGTTTACCACAAACAGTCGTAACTATAGTCCTTTGTTGTATTGTCTTGATATAAAAGAAATATTACTGTTACGTAGAAATAAAAGATTATGTCATCCGTAAGACGGTATTGCCGGTGATTTTACCCGACTGTCGGCCGAAGGGTTGTATTTTTCTAGTGTTTGTATGTTTTCTACCGCTCATCAGTGTTTCGGCATTCATATTTTTTTCAATACATAATGCTTTGAAAACATTTATATAAAGTATTATTACACTGAATACACAAATCTGTACAAAACTGCCAACAAAAATGGTCCGATTAGACATTGCCAGCCGTATTTACTTCATACTAAAAAGAACTATATTCGTAAGCCTTGAGAGTGTCGAATTGGAAAGTTAAAAAAAATTGACAACTTTTTTTCTGTTGTGTTATATTATAGTAGCAACATTGGTGAAAGAACTACTTCAATATCATAAAAACTCTCTGAGATATGTTAAGGTGCGTCCACATTTGTATCCTTTGCCCGTATCAGATCATCGTCGCGTGGCATGATCGCGTGTCACGATCACGCGTTTGGATGTTGCGCCGATCGGATCGCTCGAAATCCATTTTGCTACGCGTATCACACAGTTATATCGAACGAGTACGGCATGATCGGTGATACAAGTGTGGACGCACCTTTAAAATCACTTTCCGAGCGTTTGACTGAATTCAGAACTACGTTATGCAGCTATGTTTAATTAAACTTGCGTTTATCGAAACGGTTTCATAACAAAAGTTACCATAAATCTCATGGATTACTTTAGTATGAGAATGATTTAGGTTTATTTTAGTATGAGAAAAAAGGTAAACAATCTTGACATGTATTTTTATTGAAAAACACTTTTGAAAAATAAGCCACAGCAATATGTACCTATATGTAACAATTATATAGCAAGGATGGTAATTTACATTATTTTAATTTCATAATAGTTACTAATTTTTAAAAGCGTTTTCCTAAATAAAGACACGTCAAGATTTTTTACCCTTTTTAGGGTTCCGTAGCCAAAATGGCAAAAACGGAACCCTTATAGTTTCGTCACGTCCGTCCGTCCGTCCGCCCGTATGTCACAGGCATTTTACGCAAAAACTATAAAATGTAAGTATATTGATGAAATTTGGAACATCGGTGTATTGTGTAAGCCGCTACTTAGTTTGATAGTTAAGTAAAAAAAAATATTTTTCTAGGGGGGGCACTCCATACATTTAGCCGAAGCAGATTTTTAGTAAATATCAATGTGTGGCGCATCCTTCGACAGTTCTTCTAAAAACATTTTGAGGTTTAAAAAAAATCGATTTAGTGTATATTTTAGGAAATATTCGCTCCGAAAGTAACAATAATTGTGTCCCCTCCCTCTATTTTCTAAACGGTTTGTCCAAAAAATAGAAAAAAATTACAAATATAAAGCTTTTCGTATGCGTCGTCATTCAAAAGATAAAACAATCAAATTAAATAACACAACAATTGAACAAGTTGAACATTTTAAATATTTAGGTGGTACTATCAACAGTAAATCAAGTTGTAGAAAAGATATTATTGCTAGAATACCTATGGCAAAACAAGTATTTAATATACACTTCCAACCAAAATTGTTTTCAACATGATCGGACATACCGTTTTTAAGTTATTGCCAAAAAACTGCGCTTCTCAGCAAAAGGACATAAGTGCCGGAGAGATACGCTCTTTTGTTAGTGTTTTTTTTTCATACCGTTTTTTTTCATCTGTAAGGTACTTGCGCCTAAGATGGCCCGGTTCTTAAAAGGGCCCACTATTAATTATTTTGTATTTTTTTCTAATGAGTCTAAATTTCGCGCCCATTTTCGATAAATAAAATTGCAGTTGTATACCTACTAAGGTACCAGAGATAAAGCTGCAATTTTATATCGAAACCAAAGAAGTTGAACTAAAAAGATGAAAGTGGGCCATCTTAAGAACCGGGCCATCTTAGGCGCAAGTACCTTAGTGCATTTTTTTGTATAAACGGCTGCGGAACCCTTTCTAATGTTAAAATAAACAAAATATACTTATTAATATTTTCATACATTAAAAATTAACTTTTCCAGGATTCCCACCCAACTTTAAAGGCACATAAAATACGCTACACGTTACGTACCGAAATCAATTTTTTTTAGTATTGAATATTCCTATCATAGAAACTGCCATTTCGCATCAAAATTTCATTTTCATTTGAATACAGTCAACATCCCAATTTGGTATGCGTACCTACTCAATAACACCAAGGAAATTGTTGTGTATTGGCTACTAGACTAGGGTAATGTAACTTGTGTCTTACGTCAGACGGAAATGTTGAGTTTCGTGATACCGGACAATTTATAGGAACCCAAAAAGAATAGAAATCTAAAAAAAAAATGCGACGTCCACGCATAAGGACGTGTTAAATCAATAAATAGGTTACGTAAAAATGAATAAGTAATCCTGAGTAAATCACCTTCTAGTATATAGAACTGCAAAATGCTCGCAAAGCTGTCGGGCAATATTAATCTAGTCGAAATATCGAAAAAGGCGAGCGTAGCTGTAGTTGGCAAACGTTAGGATCTCATACTCTATTTTTTAATTCAAGACCAAAATTTAACGGCAACGGGCGCACTTTCGCTGTGATCGCTGCATACAAGTGTCAGTATTTTTAACAATAAAACTTTCCTATTGCGATATAGATACAAATCAAAGCGCAAAGAAAAATACGATTGCTCTCGCTCGTGGTCACACCATAAAACTTACCCTAATATTACTGGTTGCACGATTTCTCACTTATGTTTTTATGAAATAACGTTTATTTGTTTAAATAATCAAGATGAGAACCGTCAAATCTTGGTCTTGAATTTAAAATAACAGTTTTATTTGGCCACAAAAACGATATTCCTATAAATGCAAAAATCTAATTAATGAAAAAAATTCAAGACTCGTAACTGGATTTGAACCAGTGCCTAGTGCCTTGCCGGGGCGCACGCTCTGCCAACGGAGATACAGAGTCCAGTCAGCTTGTCTTCAAATTTTGTCACTATTTGATACAAGATCTTTGCATTTTGTATTTTAACCGGCTTATCTGCCGACAGCGCCATGGTGAGCATCTACGAAACTAAACGTTCATCTAACAGAGCGAACTTTACACTTCCCACATTTTAGCTAGAGATGTCGCTGTAGTGTAAACATCGATTTTTACGAAAATCTTGATGTTTTAACATCACGATCTTCGTGATTTTTAAAGTGAATTTCTTCACTAAGAAATTATATTCTCCGACTCCAAAATAAGATTAGAGACGGAGTTCTAAGGTAATAAAACATTTCCAATTGAGAACCACTGTTATTCAATGTCCAGACATTGAATTTTTACAAGTTTATAATTATTAAGGATGTTTTGTTTCAGTCTGTTATCAAAAAGTTTTTCAGCAAAATACTGATAAGCTTTCTTTTCCAAAGTTTATTTTGTATAACTGAATAATGAAACTACGAAAACAATGAAATAACGGTCAGAAAATTACAACCCTGAAGAAACTTCACTTGTAAAATGTCGTCAGTTTGTTCAATTTTCTAGGCAATTACGTCTTTTTGAGAATGGGCTGATACTGTGATAAAACGTGACCTTTACCTATGTTAATAAGATCAAAGTTTGTATTATATTATATATTTTAGATATTGAACGAATATAATGTTATTGTATTTTTGTAGAATTTTGCAAGTTCAAATTGACCTACTTCCCGGTTTCCAATTGAGCTAAAATTTGGTATACTTATGTAAGTTCGATGACAATATCATGAATACACACACACACACACACACGCACGCACGTACGCACACACACACACACACACACACGCACGCACACACGCACACACACACTGCTAATCAGTTCTTAAAATAGTGCAATCCTACCAAGTATAATCCTTTTATCATGCGTACCGCAAAGGAGTGGAACTCGTTGCCTGCGAGTGTGTTCCTCGACCATTATAATTAATTTAGGCGTGTTCAAGACAAGAGTGAATAGGCTGTGTCTAGACGGGCATGATACATCCTTGACCGCATCGTCACTTAAAAACAGGTGATTGCGGTCAAGTGCCCATCTATTTTATAATAAAAAAAATAAAAATAAATCAGCACTTTAGAATCGTCTCGGTGAGTAGTTCATGGATGTTCAAAGAAAAGTACAGTCGGCAATAAAAGCTTGCCATATTTTTTTTGACAAAAATTTATAGGTTTGGGCCCTATTACTTGCATTTAGCCTTGGCGAGCAGAGCAGAGCTTAGTTGTCTATTTGTCCGGGTAGCAAAATGTCTTGGTCTGTAAAACGCCCTCATTGCTATAAGACATAGTAGACTGAATGACTGCTGAAAAACGACTTGATGTCATAAGCCATTGAACAGTCAGTCATGTTCATTGTTATACAATACGCATGATGACTGGGTATAAAATTCAAAATTCTAATTAGTGCGTCAGTCAGATAATACAAAAATATTGGACACGTATTTTTTGCTTTTTCAAAATGATAAAAAAATACTCTGATAAATCGCATTAAAGTTTTGAGAGTGGGGGCTCGTGACGTCACTCCTAAGTAAAATTTGTACTTAGGAGTGGCGTCACACGACATTTATTTTTTGATTAAGTTAAAAAAGAAAAAATACGTGTCCAATTTTTTTAATAATCTACAAGACGGACAATTTTTTACCATTTAGTCATCATCGCTATTAAGACATTCTGCCCATTTGTGCATTTCTCGACCTAGACGTTTTGCTAAGTAAGTCTTCCTGAACCTTAGACAATTTTGTAATCATGGCCTTAAACAAACAAGTCATTTTGCATAATTGGTCACTGTACTACTGAGACTTTTGAATACCAACGCTAAATGAAATGAAAAACACTTATTTCAAATAACAAGGACTAATATAGTTTGTTAGTAAAATAAAATACCTATAGCTAAAATGGTAGTAATTACAATCATTCACAAAAACTCACACAATACTTACCATGTGCTGTTTACAGCAGTGTCTCAGGGACAGTCAAGCCAATCCCCTAACGAGTGTAGGACGGGGTTGGGGCTGACCCGCACCCGGCGCACCAGGGACGTGCATCTTTTGCGCATGGTCGCATAGAAGTAGTCAATGTCCGCTTTCGCGAACATCCCTGATGCGCTGCAGAAGCGAGGCAGCCCCACCAGCGCCCGGAACGCATATTATATTGCACCCGGAGAACCCCATACTCCCGTTGTGTAAAATATCTCTATAAGCTGCACGTGTATAGAGAGGTACAATATGCTCAAAACAGTGCCAGCTTTACTTCCCTATCACAACGTGCGAACTTACGGGCAATCATGTTAGCCGACAGGGCCCTCCGTTCCCGCTCGATGTCCATATTGTCCTTCAGATCGGACGTAACAACATGACCCAGATATTTAAAGCTCCTTACCCTTTCTAAATAAATGCAAGTAAGGCCTTCAGGACCCAATCCAAACATATTTACACTAATATCACACCCGCCTTCAACGCGTGACGTAATTTGTGGATCGCCACTTACATAACGTCAACAGCACGTCATCATAATATGAAACAAGTGACGTCTTCGGTTTTTCTGCAGTTAAAATACAATGATCACCTTATTCAGTCACAATAGGGTGCATCGTAATGTTCCAAGACTGCACTAAGCGACAATTTCTAAACAAACTACCCTTGAGATTTATTATTGACTATACTGAACGCAAAAGGAACTGGCGACCGAGATTATACTGCTATCCCTTTCACACCTGTTAAGACCACGCAAGTGTGAAGGAGATAGTATGATGATCCCGGTCGCCAGTTCATTTTGCGTTCAGTATAATCAATCATAAATCTTAAGGGTAGTTTGTCTAGAAATTCGCGCTTAGTATACATCATAACCATAACCCACTTTTTTTGCTTCAGCGTAGTCGGATAAAAAGTATTAATTACTTATTTATGGTAGCCCAACCACCCGTCTACTAAAATTTTATTCAAATCCTACAAAATTGTGACGTCACAATTTCATTGGTATTAGTATGAAGCGGTTTTGGGAAAGTCCAAAAATGAGATTTTAACAATGTTGTATCTCGGGGAGTTTTTATAAGATTGAAGTAGTTTTTTCACCAATATTTATATTATTGAAAGGTCGTTTTAGAACATACCCCAGAAAAAAGTTGTCATTATCCCTATTATCGAAATATGCGTGGTGGCGTGTGGTCCATATAGGCACGAAGGCACTGCCTACCCTCATTGGCGTACACAGGGTTTTTATCTAGTCAAGATAGGAAGCCAAACCGTTCCAATCACATGGGTAGGAAGCTTCCTCATGGCTATATAGAACCATGATACTTCGGGGTAGGCAGTGCACCGGACGCCACTGCACCCTGAACGACCATGATAACATACAAGCACAGATAAACTGCCTATACTGCAGCCTTGAACAAACATGGCTCCACATAGGCAAAGAAAAACTGCCTACCGTGGTAAAAACCATATGCTCGCCACTTGAAATAAGTGCCATACATTGATGTCTGCTAAATATTTCTTTTCTACTTCTTTTACATATGGAGTGCCCTAATACTCTAAATAGGGTAGTTTCCTGGGTAAAAAACAACATAAATTTTACTTTTTGTTTTACAAATATCATGATGATAATCACAATTTTTGCAATTTATTAGTGGATCACTCCACTAGCGTTATTATTATAAACAAAGATCAGAAACAAATGAAAATCTTTTTCGACGATACTGGATTTGAACCGGTGCCTTGAGCCAGACCGGGGCAGCACGTTCTACCAAATGAGCTTGTTTCTGATCTTTGTTTATAACTTTATTTTAATTAGTCCATCAGTTAGATTATCAAAAAATATTGGATACATATTTTTTCTTTTGCCAATCAAACAAAAAAAGACAAATATCAAACGCGTCAAAGTTTCGGAGTGGGGCGCATAACGTCACGCTGTGCGGAAAACGGTCGCACAGCGTAACGTGACGGGGAATTTTAACGGGCTATATCTTCACCACTTTTTGTTTAATTAACAAATGAAAAAAATCGTCTCCAATATTTTCTGATAATCTAACTGCCGAACTAATTATATTCTTTTAGGACACAAGCCTATTTAATGTTCCAATTCCTTTTAGTTTTTGAGTCTAATGCCTGTGCCATAAAGACGGTCGCACATGACGAAATTATAAGGGTTCGGTTTTTTTTGAGGTACCGAACCCTAAAAAACATGGGATTTCCTCAGCCTTACCGTAGTAGGAGTACAATGCTTACCTAATTAACAATGGGGTTTATTGTAATGTTCCCAGACGGCAGTAAACGGTGGGAATTTCAAGCAAACTTCACTTGGGGTTTACAATGCGTCTGTTCCGTTACGACTCATATTGTTTGTCAATTGTGACGTCACAATTTCATAGGCTTTAGTATGAAATGTTTTTGGGGAAGTCCTAATAGCAGAGGCAGACCACCAGCCCGTTGGAGCGACATCGCTATAGAACTGTAGGGATGATGTGAAGAAGAACAGCACCAAACCGTGGAGAATGGGGTGCTATGGAGGAGGCCCATGCAGGAAGTGGACAGAAATGGCCTGAAGGATGAGAAAAGAAGATATAATATTATAAGATATAACTATGCTAATATTACTCATTATTTTATTTATTTACTAGAAGGTGCCCGCAACGTCGTTCGCGGAGGAGAAAGTCATAACCCTTCTTTTTTGTCCGCGTGGTTTGGTAAAAGTATCGTATAACCATCTGGAGATACCCGTGTACCAAAAATGGTTGAAATCTGTTGATTTTGCGTGATGAAGCCACAGCGACACATACAAACATACAAAAAATAAATATAAAATATTTTTCGTTTTAGTGACCTCCAAATAGTCCGCAACAATCAATTGTTTGAAAATATCTTCAATGTACAGACTCATTTTTACAACTTAATAATAGTATAGATATTTTAAAACCATTTGATTTAATCATGCCAAAACCCTGTCGTTGGAACACGAGTGCTTTCCTATCTAACTATTCGATCAGATACGAGGGTGAGAGAGTAAATGGACGATGTGTCAATCGATGGGTAATTTAGCTAACGATTTTCAATGCGTCCGATGCGTCATTAATCGACTAAACGATTGCTTAGCCATGAACCGGTTCGAGGAAAATCGCTACTAACGATAAGTCGGCCTTTTAAGAAATAGTACGTATTGAATACGTTTAAATTTTAACATTTGCGGGTTATTCCCACCTGTTACCGCCAACTTGTTAACACTGGTAACAGCTGGGATTTTTTCCCCAGGTGGTAACTACTGGGAATAAAATTCCCTGCTGCTACCACTAAAGTGATTTGTACCATTGGTGTTGGTGGTAACTAGTGGTATTTTTCCCATTAGTTACCACTGGTAACAGTGGAAAGGGAACAGGTAAAAGTTGGGAATTTGTTTCCAATCTGTTACCAGGTGGTAACTACTGGAAGTAAAATTCTCTGCTGTTACCACTAAAGTGACTTGTACCGTTGTGGCACAGCGGAAACTTTCACTTTCATCGGGTTTGCATAGTTAATTACGTCTAACGATGGTCTAAATCTAAGTATTATATATCAATATCAATTAAATTCAATTAAAATGAAAACCTATTAAAATAGAAATGTATATCTACCTAATTAATAGTGTAATTAATTAACATTTTGATAATTACTAATTATCAAAATATTATCAAAACGCTTATCAATCATGTATTAGTAAATATAAAGGAAATCGAAAGTTGTAGACCTTAATTTAGTAATTTAGAGATTTTAGTAGCATTAACTTCTTCTATATATATACTAGCTTCTGCCCGCGACTTCGTCCGCCTTAAATTCGTCTATCGCGGATAAGGGTATTTTTCCGGGATAAAAAATAGTCTTATGTCCTTCCCCGGGACTCAAACTATCTCCATACGAAATTTTTATCCAAATCGGTTCAGCGGTTTATGCGTGAAGAGGTAACAGACTGACAGACACACTTTCGCATTTATAATATTAGTATGGATATTAGAACTCTGTAAACTTGTAAGAAAATACAAGCATTTATTTAACCAAGAGATCTCTCTCTTGGTTAAATAAAAAGGAAGAGGAATAAATTATTAGATACATTCACAAATCTACACATTGTCAGGTCAGGTACACACCATATGGCCATAAACGTTTATAATAAAATTCAAGAAGAAATAAGAAATATCGAGGAAGATCATATATTTAGTACTAAGTTAAATTTGTTTTTATTACAGAATAGCTTTTACAGAATACTAGATTTTTTTAAATATATTAAGGATCAATTTCACCGACGTAGTATAAGCCTTATTCCAATAATAAATCATTAATTAAACGTGAGTAAACTCATTTTACGTTTCGCCAATACTTAACCTAAAGATAAAATGTCTAAACTAGAGAATAATCTTACACCGCCAATTTCGGCTGAGTAAACTGTTAGATATAGATTAATATTGTCATTGTCACTGTCAAGTGAATTCAATACTTACTTCACAATTGATGTATTACTCGAATAAATTTAAAAAATACGCAGCACCATTGCTCAAGTATGGGACAAATTGTCTATCTTACTTGGGTGCATTACGATTTCATTCAATTCATTCGTTCAACGTTACTTAGTAACTATGCGAGAGATTGTTATCCGTAGACTAGCGTGGTGAAATTGAAATGAAGCTAATTAATAAGTTAATCTGTAAAATAAATTGCAGTGTCCTTACAAGGCTTATGTTGGAGCTTGTAATACCAAATAACATCTGTAAATACCACATAATGCAATAAGTGATATGACTATGACATGTTAATCATAATTTTATGGTTTATACTGTGACCTATAACTTTCATGTTTGACAATTTGCTGTTAATATAAGTTGGTTTATAAATAAATAAAATCTTTGGCCCAACCATTAAGAGCGTTTATACCTGCGATGTTGCTTAACTGGCAACATCGCATATTTCTTCATTTTGCTTCATTATTTTGTGGTATTTGAATGAAACTTAACGGTATGTTCAATACATACCCTGCATCTTTAGGATTTATGATGCGTTTAATTCACCTAATCATCGCTTTTGGCTTTATTTTCTTACAAAACAAGATATAGACATGAATTCATTTTTAGAGCTTTAGTTGTGGCAATATCATAAAATTTTGCATTGTGCCAGCGTAACGAAAACGTAATGAATGTATTGAAAACATGTGAACATGTTTTCAATACAATATTCAATACAATCAAAAAAATAAGTTACATTCATATATCTCAAAATAATCAAGAAAAACCAATAAATATGCGACGTCGCCTCTTAATTGACAACTCATGATTACGAATTCAATTATAATCTGCCATTCTGCTTGAATGATAGCAAGTTTTATCCGTATTGGCTGTACTTGTGATAAATTTAAGTGGCGCCCGAGTTTTGATGTATTTTACGACACGTTTCGATAGAGCTAGGCGGTTGTACAACGTAGCGGGTAAGCTGGCGGTCTCGGGTTCGAGGCCCGGCAAGGGCAATTGAGAAAGTTGTTTTTTTTTTTACTATGATATTTTCCAATGAAACCGAATATAGAATAAAAAATTAAACACAATTATTTTATTCTCCAAAAAATATACGATACAACAATACATTAACTCTTTATTGCCCACCTCACACAACAGAGTACAGAAAAAGATACATTCAAGGAGAGGTAAAGATCTGGCGATCTTATCCTTAAACAGGGATCTCTTACAGACAACCTTTGGGTTTTTTGGGGTTAACCGATTTCATATAAAAAATATCAATTTCAACTGTTCCTCATTCTAAAAGAGCGTAAGTGACAGTCACAACACTCCCAACGTAGAAAAACATACAAATTCATTATTAGTAAGGCGGATTTAGTATAGAAATACAGTTGATTTTTAATATGCTCTGAATCAAACATATCCACCTGGTGACGTCATTTAGAGCCACTTTGAGGAAATCTTTGAATGCAGTATTACTTTTAAAAATAAAATAGTGACTCCATTCAGCAAAATATCGTCTCGGCGAATATCACGTAATTTTTTTCCTGCAAAAAAACAATGAAAAAAATCGGCTTAAGTAAAAAATAAATTCCTCACTCACAAATGGCTAATCGTACACAGTAATATTTATTGTGGACATCGTGGTATTGCGACCAAATATTAAGCCAATAATATTTTTTTACAATAAATCCAACGCATTTATATTACAAAGAAACGCAGATTTTGAAAAATCTTACGCGAGATTGGGAGGCGGGGGGAGGGGTTGAACCTCTCACTACCCAAAGTTTGCCTGGAAGAGATCGCTGTTTAGCGATAAGACCGCCTGTTGTTTACCTCTACTTAAATGTAATGTTTTTTCTGTACTCTGAGGCGTGCAATAAAGAGTTATTGTATTGTTGAGCCAAATCTCACAAAATCTCACCAAGGGTCGAACCGCCTCATGTAATTTATGGACTCCTCCTTACCTCCGTCGAATGACGTCTACAATGAATGGCTAAATTGAGACGTAGTATCACTTGACGTCTTTACTAGATACTAGATAACTGTTTGCAAGTTATTTCCACATGTTAACAAACTCTAGTTTCAATATATGTCGTAACTGTACTGCATATGTATATACGTCTAACAAACAGGTATACGGTTAAGGTTCTTATTAACTAGATAGATAAAGTTGTGAATCGTGTGTTTCGCGGGTAAATTGATAAGATATGTAGAGTAAATAAAGTGATAGTGGAAACTTTGCTATGGGGTACAAATTGATCACTTCAATTATCTGTATATCGTCACTGCTTTAAAAAATACCCGTGTCTTATTTTCCTGAAACGAAAAACGTAGTATCTATATATAACGCTATAGCTTGACAAGCTCTTTCGTGGTACTACAATGGTCTGCTGGCGACGGGGGGGATAGACAACGGGGGCGGGTATGAAGTGTGCGCGCGGCGGAGCACGATGACCCTGCTGCGTGCACACTTCTTAAGGTGCGTCCACATTTGTATCATTTGCCCGTATCAGATCATCGTCGCGTGGCATGATCGCGTGTCACGATCACGCGTTTGGACTTTACGCCGATCGGACCGCTCGAAATCCATTTCACATAGTTATATCGGACGAGTACGGCATGATCGGCGCGCCGACAGTAAGCGTCCAAGCAGCGTGATACGCAGTCATGCCACGGCACGGTGATCGGATACGAGCAAATGATACAAGTGTGGACGCACCTTTACTCGCCCTCGCTATCTTTCCCCCGTCGCCCGCAGACGATGAGTGTCAGGAAAAAACTTGTCAAACTAGTAAAAACCGGCCATGTGCGAGTCTGACTCGGGCACTGAGGCCGTATCTACGAAAATGCAGTGTTAGTAGAGCCCTACTCCTAAGGAAAATGTACGCGGTGTTAGGTCATTTTATATTGGTTACTGTCGTAACTGACATAAAGAGACAGGCATACTTATAATTATACTGTTTTTAATATTTGTTATTGTAGTGGCAACAGTAATACATAATCCGTGAAAATTTCAACTGTAACTATCACGGTTCATGAGATACAGCCTGGTGGCAGACAGACAGACGGACGGACAGCGGAATCTTAGTAATAGGGTCCCGTTTTACCCTTTCGGTACGGAACCCTAAAAAAAGGGTAATGACTCTTTCTCATCCGCAGACGGAGTAATACATTAATCAAATGTTTATAATCCAGCATTTTAGTGAAAATCGTCTCCTCCCTCTCTTCAGAGATCTTAACACAGCTCCATTTCCTCAATTTACCGCCGCAATCCTTATGCCTTGCGCACTGCGTCCCAATTACAACCCAAATCTGGAACAGGGTTTCTACATTTGCCTAGTGTTATTTCCAAGTTAGTATTTAAGCATATTATGTTTTATATTATCATCATTCATATTTGTTTTTTTTTTTTATGAAAAACTGTGGGTCCTTAGCGCTAAGTTACGAGTAATTGCAAAAATGTAATCTGTGGATAACGTTGCTGGTCCCACACGTCTGTTAATTTGTTTTATATACATAAACTATGTGTGATGCTTTATTATTATAAACAAAGATCAGAAACAAATGAAAAAATTTTTCGACGATACTGGACTTGAACCAGTGCCTTGAGCCAGACCACTAACGGCTAAAGAGTCGGATGCACCATACAGAGATCCATAAGCAAGAACAGATGACAAAATTCGTCGACTACTGGTGTGGACGATTAGCTCAGATGGTAGAGCGTGCTGCCCCGGTCTGGCTCAAGGCACTGGTTCAAGTCCAGTATCGTCGAAAAATTTTTTCATTTGTTTCTGATCTTTGTTTATAATAATAACGCTAGTGGAGTGATCCACTAATAAATTGCAAAAATTGTGATTAATATCATGATATTTGTAAAACAAAAAGTATGTGTGATGCTGTTTGATATCCTAAATAAATTGAATAAAAAATGAAACTAAGGGGGTGCGGTGTTAGCGGCCCTCTCTGAATCCAATTACTGGTAGGAGCCTTATACTGGACGCAAAACGAACTAGATCAAACTGCTATCTCTTCCACACCTGTTCAGACCACGCAAGTGTGAACGAGATAGTATTATAATTTATGATCTCGGTCAGCAATTCCTTTTGCGCTGAGTATAAGCACATTCAAAACTAAACCTTTCTCAATTAAATAACCAATAGTAGTAACCATTCAAGCGGAACTGCGACTATCCCATGGAACTACTAACCTAGAAGTCTTAACTACAATCAAGTTCCAAAAGGAAAACCATCTCTAAAGAAATAAAATAATAATGATCAGTGTGCCAACCCTACCTGGCATTTACGACCTTTTTATTTCAAACCCACCGATAAGCCTGGGCAGCTGATGATAACATTGTGAGTCATTGGATATTCAAAAAAACTAAGCGCCAATAGGTTCATAGTCACTTATGATGTTATCTATATGTTAGCTCCTTAGATGTTTGACCTAGAAGGATTTAAGTGCTTATTATACTTATACGGAGTAAAGACTTTTTTACGTATTAGGTAGTGTGATTGGACTGATTTGTCCCTGAGCAGACTTTGCACCTATGACTATGTGTTGAACATCTATACTATTATAAAGTCGTAAAACTTAAATGGGTGTACATTGAAGATATAAAAAAAAATGATATCAACATGTGCACCTGACTATTTTTGAAGTCACTGAATCGAAAAATATTTTTTTGTATTCGTATATGTCATTGTGCCTTCATCACGCCAAATCGGCTAACGGATTTCAACCATTTTTGGTACATGGGTAGCTGGGTATCTCCAGATGGCTATAGGAAACTTTTTATTTTACCCAACTACGCTGAAGAAAAAAATTGTAATATAGTAGCATACTATATTATATAGTTGGGGGTGATCTGTGTGTCAGGTGTAATTGACTTGTGTCAAAAACCACCAATCACAGCACAGGATGTTGACATGTCTTGTTAATAAGACCTGGCATCACGGGCTGGACACCGGCTGGTGACATTTCTATTTTAGAGAACCCTTATCATAAGCATTATTTTTTAATTTATTAAAGTAACATCCATTCAGCTTAACCATAACTTCATTTGTTCAACATCAAATCAGGACAAAGAATTTTAAAACTGTAACACTTTTTTCTTCCGTTTATGAAGAGTCTTTAAGTAGTTTTTGAGTAAAATGCCTGTGACATACATGAGGACGGACAAGACGAAACTATAAGTGTTCCATTTAAATGGAACAATTTTAAAGGATTATAATGCGAACATATTATCTTATTTGTGTTCCCGAACTTTCAGAAGCTTTCCATGTTCATGGGTTAACAATGGGTATAATCCATTACAGTAGTTTCATTGAAATGAGAAATAATCGCGGAAACAGAAGAAATATTATATAAGAGCTCCATTTTTATCATTTTGGCTTACATAACCCTAAAAAGGGACTTAATTAAATACAAATATTGTAACTACAAGTGAATGTAACATGACTTCCGAAACATCAGAGAGTCAAATGCTACAAAATCATATTTATTTTTGTACAGTCAACGAACATTATTTTTTATACCATTTTCTACCTGGTCACAGTCAAAATCAATAAGAAAATAGAGATTCCATATCAATGTCACTATGACAAGGTACAAAAGGGTACACAAATTTAATTCCTTGACCATACTTCATATATTCAATTTCATTTTATACTCATTGGGTTTTTTTTACTTTACCAGTAAAATAGCCTTTGAAACAGCTGCCATGCACTGTATATTTTTCTGTAATAATTGGCAAATGGGCTACCTGATGGAAAGAGGTCATCGTCGCCCATGGTCATGTTTAACACGTTCACAGTCCAGTGCCCCATACATGAGTCACAACGAAATATCTTCACAAGTCCATGCCCCACACATGGGTCACTATAGACCGTGACAGTGTACAAGGAAATTGCAACATTTTGTATGGGGACTGTGAACATGTTAACAGCGGAGGAGTTGTCCAATCCTTGCCAATCTTTGAGTGCCCTTTTAAGTCAATTGTTTAAGAATCTTTGCTATGATGCCAGAGGGAGCTTTATTAGATGTTTAATTTTAGTTTTTGGGACTACTTTTATAAGCAATTATTATGTAATTTTTAAGTAGATTTATTTTATGTGATTGGCTATTTTTCTATAATAGCCATAATTTTGTTTTGTTCTAAAAAAAATGGTTGTAGAGAGCTTGGTTTAGTTTTAGATACATACTGAACATTCATATATTGAAGAGGTAGGCTGTTGTCAATGGAACAATTTCTCTCATCGCAGTCTTCATTTAGACATCCTAATATGCCATTGGCTTATCAATGTGTCATACTAAGTAATTTTTTTTAGACATAGTTATAAATAATTTATTAGTCAAAAATTGTTCCAAAGAATGATATAAAGTAGTTTTGCTTCATTGTTTTTTTTTTCAACTAAATAAATTTACCTTTTCATGGAAAAGTCGTATTATACTAAACTTGTTTCTTGTTATAATTTATAATGTGGTGAAATTAAGAAGTCAATAGCTCCACAAAACAAAAGACAGTAAGATGTTTGGACTCATTTCAAAATGAATAAAAATTAATAAATTTTCAATAAAGTGAAAATAGTTTTTACTTATATCACTTTGTACCATTTGGCGCGTTAAACAACGAATTTTACCTTTTTTTTAGAAGTAAACTATACAAGTATTTCATAACTTCAGTAAATAACGAAAACAAACATCCTCGTACAAAATAAACAGCACGATACGGGAAAATGATGTAAAATAAATGTTTGGATTTCTCGTCTACTCGAACTGAGCGCGTCTACCAAAACGAGATAAAAAACCGTCGTCTAAAATTATACATTTACGTCATAGGGGTAAACAATGAAAATAACATTCTTCCGAACGAAGTTTTCCAGTTTTGAGAGACTAACAGTTTGAAACTTACCTTTCCATTGATTCCTAGACCGAGTACGGTGTTTGATATATCGTAATCATCCGTTATTGGCGTGGTTTTCGGCTGTCTCGTACTGTTATTCATGTTTAAAGTTCAGGTATTGTTTTTACACAACTTTATTCACTACACACGCGTTCTGTCTCGATTGCTAACGGGCTTTGTCACTGACACTGTTTTATAATTTTCCACTTACTCACTAAACTCACGCGCGTCTTGAATGAACGATTATTGAGTTGTAATTTTTTATCTAAATTCGTACGGATGACAAACTCCCGTTGAGCAATCACTGTCGTCACAGTGCTACGCTCATACGCTGTGGATAACTGTGCTGCCAACGGCAGAGTCCGGGTAATGTACAGCCATGGAATGTACAGCCCAATAATTCGAGTCCTAGAAAATGGTCACGAATTATTGGGCTGAGCATTCTTGTCATGCCAGAAATGCCGTGGCTTTCAATTATTGCCCTGTACCGAAAATGTCCAGAGGCGTTACTACGAAACTCAAACTACGTAACGTGCCAACCCTCTCGCTCTCGTGTTAAGCTGTATTTGAGTGAGCGGGATGGCGCTATACGATTTTCGTTTTCGGAGTAGCCCCTCAGCTCGATAATGCGCGGCCCAAGAATGCTCAGCCCAGTAATGTACAGCCCAATAATTCGTATACATGATTTCAAATTCGATGGTCGCGAATTATCTCCCCGCACTCTCCCCGTGACGATGATGCTCGGCCAAAAATTGCTCAACCCAATAATGTACAACCCAATAATAGGGAAAACATGATTTTTTTTCATCGCTTTTTTTACTAAATATCAAAATACCGTAAAAACTATTGCAAAATGTGATATTAAAATTAAAATTGGCCAAGAAATACGCATAATATAGGCATTTTAAACTAGTAATTAGATTTAGTAATTAGACTGAGAGGTCCGATATGCACTGTTACGTCACAGTGCACTCCGGCCATATATCCTCCATTCCATGTTTAATTCTGTTTTGCTACAAACCGATAGAATGAAATGTTTGATGGCTTATATCTTGGTTATTTTTATAGCTATTCGAAAAATTATTTATGACTACTGTTTGTTACATGAATGAGCTTTTAATAAAGCAAAAATTAAAATTCATTGCCGTCTACTATTCGCTGTGTGCTACAGATTAAAAATATTTGACACATAGAGTGAAAATTATAGGAATGAGCCGACGACGTTCGTTTTACGATTCGATAATGGTGCCAGAAGCGCCCACATATCATTAATGCTCTAAAATGCGTTCAGAAACCGTAGGAAATGACCAGCATTATTATAACCAATTGTACTATGACAACTGTCTTGTCTGTGGTACTAGGTAAAAATCAGAGGGGCTACTCCGAAACCCGAAAAACGAAATTCGTATAGCGCCATTCCGCTCACGCAAATACAACTTAAGATGAGAGCGAGAGGGACGGCATGTTACGAACTTCGAATTTTGAGTTTCGGAGTAACGCCTCTGTACTTTAATGTTATTTTATTATCGAATTTTGTAAGGTTATGAGTTTAAATTTGGAACAGCCGTCAAAACTCAAGTGGATCTTTATTCTAGTATCCATAGATATAAAACAGTTATCGATACAAAACGTCAATTCTGTATGTTTTTTAATATAAGCCGCAGGACATTTGATCTTGAGTGATATGAGAATAAGGACTTCATTCGTTTGTCTATGATTAAAAAAAAAACATTCATTTTGACGGAGAATCGAATTGCCGTCATTAATGTTGTCATTCGGTTTCTTGGTTTTTTGCTGCTATGAAAGTAGAATTTTGAAAAGTTGTTTGTAATTTACATTTAAGTTGAATATGTGAGAAGTAGTGACTTTGAGAACTATATGAACACTCCTAAATACAGCCACGATTGCAACAAATAAGAAAAATCGATAGCCAAATTTAGTACTAGTAAAAGATTACAAAGATTTTTTAGATTGGAGAATGAACAAACGCACGATTTCGATGTGAATAAATAATTTGTTTCTGTATTTGTTCAAATTTATTTATTATTGCGTTGTTTTAATATCTATCGTCTATTGATATTTTACAGGTAGCACTAGAAACAATGCAGGTCATTTCCCTATGGCTATTTCTGAACCCACCTTAGAGTACTTATGATATGTGTGTAGATAAAGTAGTGAATGCATCTGTACATAATTAGGCCTTAAAACACTGTGATCCTATTACTCTCGCTAACGCTCGTTTCATAAAACCACACTCGTATTTTAAGGCCTTTTATTATGTATCAGTTGCATAAACTACTATTGACAAAGCTTGTCATTTCTAATCTTCTTCTTCTCGTTTAGTTTCATTCTTGTAGTTTAGAATTACTGAGGAGTTTTACTCCGAATCTCGTAATTCGTATAGTGAAATCCGAAGTTCGAGTTTCAAATTGTGTCTCCGATTTTTATGTATAAGCGCACATGATCACACAATGCCTGGAGAATAGGATAGGATAAGTAAGGAGAACAATCTCTATATATCTAAAATGTCCGTCAAAAGGCGTTAAATTGGTGGCGCCACTATAGCAAGCATTTTAAATATATAGCAAACCGTAATCCAATGCAGCTACCTAAACGCATCTTACCCGAGCGGATCTCTCGCGGACGCACACCAACAAGGTTTGCTGGTGTAAGCGTGGCGTCTCACTCGCACCCCGTATTTTAATATAACGCGCGGCTCTTGCGCCGCGCAGTCAGTCGAGCCACGGGTCCGAGACGTACGCACGTAACTCTCTTGTCGCGAACCACACTCGCACCGCAACGCGATACCGTATATTGTTATAACCAAATGTTGTTCAGTACTGTTACCTCGAATAATCCATAGTTTCTCCAATAAACTTTATACCGAATCTACCCTGAGATCTCATTTTCTACCTTGCCGGCAGTGGCGCACACTCTTCAACCTAGCTCAGTAGTCTCCAGTACTATATCTGGCGTCCCAACAGTGGATTATTGGTAGAAACAGCTCGTGAGTGAATTAAATCGAGTGTAAAATTGTTATAAAACAATAATACTCGTAATATACGGACAACGTTTCGAGTTCATGTTTATACATGTTTTTATGTGAGTGGAAGACACGTGCTTGACCTACCTAAACTTGTGTGTTCGCGACGGTATGCTTGAACTATCCGCATAATGCCGCGTGCTACCCGTCAAGGAAACCTGAAACAGCAGAAAGAGTTTCACAGCGACGAGGGGGAAGTAGAAAGCCTGCCTCCCGCGCACGAGAAACGCGACCATCAACCGTTAAACATGTACGGCGACAGGGACGATGCACCTAGCATTCCCGATTCCCCTGCGCCACGTCAGCACGAACACCTGGAGTCCCAGCACGACGACGACGGGGATGATGCAACAGGCATTACCTTTCCCCCCGCTCCGAGTTACGACGCCGCGGCGACCGCGCCGTACAGCGCGGCTCCTGTCGCCCCGCGTATTGCTGATGCCACTCTCTCTCAACAGAGTGTTTCCATGCTCCTAGAAAGCCTACAAAGAACGCAAACCGATGCTATTAAGGAAATCCTAAACAGTGTTCTAGGCCACCGCGCGATGACCTCGACTCCCGCGCCGGTGTTCACCGAACAGGGTAATTTTGCGCGTTGTAAGGCTGTGTTTAGCGGCGCACCTACAGAGTCCATAGAAGGTTTCATAGATGCTGTAGAAAGCTTTAAAGAGTGCGCTAACGTGTCTGACAATAATGCTATAAAAGGGATGTCGATGTTACTGACGCACGATGCGGCAACCTGGTGGCAAGGTATTAAAAATCAAGTAACTACGTGGGACGAAGTCGTTCACAACCTACGGAGCGCCTACGGCGACCGACGGCCACCCCATAGAATTTACCGCGATTTATTTGCAACCGAACAGCAACACGAAAATACTGACGTGTTCGTGGCCAAAGCGCGTGCACTTTTATCTAGATTACCTAGCAACGATTTGAATGAAAAGGTTGAATTAGATATGGTTTACGGCCTTTTAAATGTACGAATAAGAAAACGACTCCGCAGAGAAGAATTTACTACGTTCGCTGAGTTATTACGTCATGCTAGAAACATAGAAGACTCAATGGGCGAAGAGGAACGACGAGTATCAACAGTGAGGCCATCGCCGACCGCGGGCGCGAGTACAAGTACATATCGCGCTACGCCGGCCCCTTCCGCTGCGCGCGGGCCGCATGCGCGTGACGCACCCCAAGCGCGTGCACACACGCATGTCGCCGCGCCGCCTTCTCGCGCTCCCGCGCCTACGCCGGTGCCCGCGCCGCCACAACCGCGCGGTGTGCCGCCGCGTGCTCCGCTGACGACCCAGGCCTCCAGCCCAGCGCGACCCTACTGTACCTACTGCCGGCGGTACGGTCACCTGCGAGAACAGTGTCGTAAGTTGGAGGACAGAGGTGAGTCTTTCAATCATAACTCTAATAACGTGAATGATAGTGCCGTGAACAAGCTTAAATCGGAAAAGTTTTACAGTGTCGAATTACCAGTGCGCGGTCGTAAAACGCGAAATCGTTCGCTTAGTGATAAAAACAATAAGGATAATCATAATAGTCAACCTGCTATTTCTTATGAAAGTAACGATGACGTAACTAATGCCTGTTCACAGGAAAAATGTCATAAGTCGAATTGTTTACAAAAGAAAGTTGCGTGTTCTTGTAAATCTTGTAAAGATGATATTTTAAATCACAAGTTTGATTTTGTGTGTAATTGTGCGCAATTTCACTGTCACAAAACCAATGACGTAACTTATTCGCATACCTGTCCTCAGGGAAAGTGCAGTAAGTCAGAGTTATCACACAACGTTCCGTGTACTTGTTGCGACGGTGTAATAGAGAAGTGCAACAAGTCTGATTTTGTATGTAAATGTAATAATACATTTTTTGTTCACGATTTCAATGATGGTTCGATGACCTGCCAGCAGGTAAAGTGTGATAAGTCCGATTTTCCACAAATTTGTGTTGATACCAAAAATGACAGTTGTTCGCATAACGGCCTGAAGCGTACATGTAACGGTGTAATACAGAAGTGCAGTAAGTCAGAGTTATCACACAACGTTCCGTGTACTTGTTGCGACGGTGTAATAGAGAAGTGCAACAAGTCTAATTTTGTATGTAAATGTAATAATAAATTTTTTGTTCACGATTTCAATGATGGTTCGATGACCTGCCAGCAGGTAAAGTGTGATAAGTCCGATTTTCCACAAATTTGTGTTGTTACCAAAAATGACAGTTGTTCGCATGACGAACTTAAGTGTACAGGTAGTGGTATAATTCAGAAGTGTAGTAAGTCAAATTTTGCAGATAATTGTAAAACACCTTCTGACCGTAAACTCAATGATGTGATGACGACCTGCTCTCAGGCAAAGTGTAATAAGTCAGATTTTTCACAAATTTGTGTTGATACTAAAAATGAACGCTGTTCGCATAACGACCGTAAGTGTATATGTAGCGGGATAATACAGAAGGGTAATAAGTCAAATTTTGCCGATAATTGTAAAATATTTTCTGAACGTAAAATCAATGATGTAAACACAACCGGCCCTAAGGCAAAATGTATTAAACCCGTTTTCTCACAAAATTCGACTGATGTTAAAAATATTAATTTTAATGACCAGGATAATTCATTATCTAGTTATGATGATACTTATGTACGTATTAAGGATGATGACGACTTGTTGGCATGTAGCGTCGGCGAAAGGTCCGTCAAACGTCGCGACTTACGTCCCATTTTCAAAATCGAGATTTTGGGAGTAAATGGTACAGCTTTAGTGGATACTGCCGCGAAACACTGTATTGCCGGTCACACGCTATATGCTCTCCTTCTGCGTAAACGCCATCCGCTTACGCCCTCGGTCAGACAAATTAAGCTTGCCGATGGGCACGCACGTGAGATGAACGTCCTCTCTACTACGTTGCGGGTACGGTTGGAGCAAGTGGACATAACGATACCATTTTTAATTTTCCCAGAGTCCGGGAACAATGAGACTTTACTCGGTATTGATTTTCTTAGGGCTGCGGGTGTCGTTATTAATCTTGCCAAAGAATTATGGTATTTCGATAATCATGATAACGTCAAACATACGCTATTTTTCGAACCAGCTTCGCGTGGCACTACCTGTGCCTCGACAGACGTTCTTAGGGATGACGAGGGCACTCAACTGGAGACATCGGAACGAGATGAACTCGCCCAGATCCTCGTTAAGCATGCGCATATTTTTCGTCCAGGGGGAGCTCCCACGCCGTTCGCTGAGCACAGCATCGATACAGGTAAGCACCCACCTATTGCAGTGCCTCCGTACCGTCTGAATCCTGCGAAAAAAGAGCTGATGAAAAGAGAAATAGATAAAATGCTGCAGGAAGATATAATTGAAGAGTGCGAGTCAGCATGGTGTGCTCCGGCGCTGATGATTCCTAAGGCTCGTGGCGGTATCAGGTTTTGCGTAGATTATAGGCGCCTGAATACAGTTACAAAGTCGGACACTTACCCCATGCCGCTCATTGATGAGCTGCTGCAGTCAACAAAGAGGAATTGCTACATGAGCACGCTTGATCTTCGATCTGGATATTGGCAGGTAAGCGTTCGAGAGGAGGATAGGGACAAGACAGCCTTCATATCTCCTCTGGGAATCTATCGCTTCAAACGCATGCCGTTTGGCCTTAAGAACGCGCCGGCTACGTTCCAGCGGCTCATAGATCGCCTCCGGTCCTGCGCATCTTTAAAGGAAGTATCCATATTGGCCTATTTAGATGACCTCCTCATAATTTCAGAAGGGTTCCAACAGCATCTCAAAGACCTCGAGGCAGTTTTCGAGCGCCTTACCGAGTATAACCTCCACGTCAACAGGGAGAAGTGTGTCTTCGCAAGGGAAAGAGTCAAGTACCTTGGACACGTAATCACGCAGGAAGGTGTCTCCATCGACCATGATAAGGTTAGTGCTGTGCTCGAGATGAAGGAACCGGCTAATCTCAAGCATATGAGAACTTTCCTTCAAACGTGCTCGTGGTTTAGGAAATTCATTCCAAATTTTTCCCAAGTGGCAGAACCACTAACACGTTTGACCCGGAAGAACCAAACATGGACATGGGGTTTAGCTCAGTCGCAAGCTTTTAACGAACTGAAGCGGTTGTTGACCTCAGCCCCTATTTTGATCCAAGCTGATTTTAGCCGCCCTTTTATCGTACGAACAGATGCTAGCAACTACGCCTTAGGGGCAGTATTAGTACAGGGGGAGGGAAAGGAAGAAAGACCGATTGAATACGCGAGTCGACTACTTACCTCAGCAGAACGCAACTACTCAACTACCGAACGGGAAGCCCTGGCGGTGGTCTGGGCAGTTGAGCGTTTCCGTACGTACCTCGACGGACAACCCGTCATTATAGGAAGTGATCACCAACCGCTGCGCTGGCTGCTGACGTTAAAGTCCCCGACCGGTCGGCTAGTGCGATGGGCGCTCAAACTCCAGTCGTTTGACATACTGTTCCAGTATACTCCAGGTAAAGCAAACGTTGTAGCCGACACTTTAAGTAGGCCGATCTGTACGGGAGAAACCCGCGATCTATGCGGCGTTTGTTCTGTAATAATAGACGTACCTGTGAAAAAACCGGATCTCTTACGGCAGGAACAGCTGGCAGATCCGGACCTAAAGAAAATAATTAAGGAGCTCGAAGCCACCGACGAAGTTGCAGCACAGCGATGGACAGAGCGAGGTTATATGATGGACCAAGGAGTTTTGTACCGGTATAACCCCGACTCTGACAGTGAGTCGCCACAACTTGTAATTCCAGCTGGTCAGCAGGAAGACATCCTGAAAGAATGTCATGACTCTGCTGTGGCAGGGCACCCTGGAATTGATAATACATACAGGAAGGTATCTCAGCTGTATTATTTTACAGGAATGCGCAGGATAATAGCCGACTACGTGAAGGCCTGCATTCATTGCCAAAGGTATAAAGCTACAAATAGTAAGCCTCCAGGCCTCCTCCAGACGCCCGTGATGAATCAGCGCAACGAGGTGTTGGCCATAGATTTATTCGGCCCATTACCGGAAGGAGACGATGGAGAGAGGTGGATATTTCTCGTTGAAGACACAGCTACAAGGTGGGTAGAATTGTACGCTCTCAAGGATGCTACAGCTGAAGCTTGCGCACGTGTTCTCATCGAGGAATACTTCATGCGGTTTGGATTGCCCCGCCGGATTATATCTGACAATGGAGTTCAGTTCATTTCGGCAGTCATGCGACAGTGCATGTCCGTCCTGGGTGTGAAGCAGAACTTGGTTCCACTATACCACCCAGAAGCTAACCCTGCAGAGCGAAAAAACCGCGACCTTAAGGTACAGTTAGCACGATTGGTTGAAGGCGACCATAAGACCTGGCCTAAGAATTTGCCAGTGATACGTTTTGCCCTGAATAGTGCCGTGTGCCGTACAACAGGAACAACACCGGCTTACTTGACATTCGGGAGAGAGATGCGGTCACCTTCGGAAGTCACACATGACCAACGAGCTATACTCGACAAAGATAATTTTGTCGCACAGGTAACACCCTACTTAAGACAATTCCTGAATTCTTTATCGGCAGTCAGAGAACGAGTCGAGAAGCAGCAGGATAAGCGTAAAGAATACGCCGACCAGTCGCGTCGTCAGGTTGATTTTCAGGTAGGTGATAAGGTGCTTCTCAAATCGCATCTGTTGAGCCAGGCTTCAAAAGCGCTCACTTCAAAGTTCATGCCTAGACGCGATGGCCCGTACATCATCGCTAAGAAGGTAAGCCCTACAACATACAGCATTGCGCGTATGGAGCTGCCTAATGATATAATAGGAAAGTACCACGTTCAAGATTTGACTCGGTTCGTTGGTAACGATGATACCCCACCCCACCCTGTAAATCCCGTCAAGAAGCGCGGACGACCAAAGAAGGCTAAAGAGCAGCTAGTCCAGGAACGAGGGCGTACACCTGAACTAGAGGGGGAGGATATAGCAAACCGTAATCCAATGCAGCTACCTAAACGCATCTTACCCGAGCGGATCTCTCGCGGACGCACACCAACAAGGTTTGCTGGTGTAAGCGTGGCGTCTCACTCGCACCCCGTATTTTAATATAACGCGCGGCTCTTGCGCCGCGCAGTCAGTCGAGCCACGGGTCCGTGACGTACGCACGTAACTCTCTTGTCGCGAACCACACTCGCACCGCAACGCGATACCGTATATTGTTATAACCAAATGTTGTTCAGTACTGTTACCTCGAATAATCCATAGTTTCTCCAATAAACTTTATACCGAATCTACCCTGAGATCTCATTTTCTACCTTGCCGGCAGTGGCGCACACTCTTCAACCTAGCTCAGTAGTCTCCAGTACTATAAATACATCTTTATATAATCTTTGTACATATAGTAGTAAGTTTAGAATAGTAGACGCTAACAAATATGTTAGTAATCATTATTTTTTGACAAAAGGTAAGTTTTACCTTTCCAATTATTGCAAACGACAAATAGTTTTGTCACTAGCCTATTTAATTGACATTTCTACCAAGAATTTGGTACAAAACTCTGCTTCTATTGAGCAGTCCGACATTAATGTTGTTATGTGTAATAATTTAAACTAAGTGATGAGACAATGGAGAAATCCTTTTCTGGCAATGAAAAGTATATCCACCTGGTTCATCAAAATATTCAGTGTATTAGAGGGAAAGATTGGCAGATTGAATTATTTTTAAATGCCTATAATATTGATATCTTATGTATAACTGAACACTGGCTAACTTGCAATGAGATAATGCCCCAATTCAATAATCACCAGGTGGGTAGTTCGTTCACCAGACTTAGTTCCATACATGGTGGGTCGTTAATTATATTAAATAGTCAATTGAAATTTAAGGAACGTAAGAACATTGTATCCTTGTCTGTTGAACGGACCATAGAATTAAGTGCAGTAGAATTAGAGCAATTTATTGTAGTTTGTGTGTATAGGCCGCCATTAAGTTATTTCGATGTTTTTCAAACTATTATGGAATATGTGCTTTTTAAGATATCGCGCACTCGTAAAAAATACTTATTTGCGGCGATTTCAATGTAAATCTTTTGGAAGATTCAACACTAAGTATTAGATTGTTGAATCTATTCAAATCTTTTCGTTTAAGCCACGTATTTATGGAACCTACTAGGGTGACCGATACCAGCGCCACCTGTATTGATAACATTTTCACTGATATTTCTCCTTCTAAACAAAGTATAATCAGTAAATTAGAATCAGATCATTTAGGCCAATTAATGTGAATTTGAGATATTTAGGGAAGATATAGTGAAAAAACAAATTACTTTTGTACCGGTAACCACAGACCGTGTGGAAAGAATGAAGCAACATTTGTTTCAGGCGCTACCCGTTCTGTCTTCTGAAATGAGTCCTAATCACATGTATGATTCATTCTTTACAACTTTTGTGAAACATTATAATACAATATTTACTTCCAAATCGGTTGTGCCTGGCGGTGCACCATTATTTAGCGAATGGGCTACTGCGGACTTACACAAACGTAGACAAGCACTGTATGCCATGTATGAGGAACGGCGGTTTAATACGAGTGATGAATTTAAAGAACATGTAAAGCAATATTCGAAACAATTCAAAATTGACTGTCATTTTGCCAAATGTAATTATCCCAGAAAATCAAAAATAGTTCTAATATTATCAAAACCATCTGGAAAGTGATTAATGCGGAGACTGGTAGATCAAAGCACGCAATTAGTGATATAGAATTAAAAATTGATGGCAAAATTATAGATTCTAGTTTAGATGTAGCAACAGAATTTGAAAATTTCTTCACCGATATACCAGTATCCACAACAAAGTGTTTAAATTCATCACCTTCGTCTGCCGTTTTGTTGTTAAAAGAAAACGTCCCAGAATGTGGTAAGGACTTTTATTTTGAAGATGTCAGTCCTTCAGATGTAGTAAAGGCATTTAAATCAATTAATGTCAAAAAAACCAGTGACCTATGGGGGGTCTCAGTCCATGCTGTCAAATCCCTAATAGAAGTAATAGCGCCTGACTTGGCAGATATATTCAATAACAGTGTTGACTGCGGTGAGTTTCCTGATCTGATGAAACATAGCAAAATAACTCCTTTATTTAAATCAGGTAGTACCTCTGACCCCACTAACTTTAGACCAATATCTGTACTACCTATATTTAGTAACATTTTTGAAAAGCTATATCAATTGTTAAAACATTTTAATTTGAATAGTTTGATGCATAGTAAGCAATTCGGTTTTACGCGGGGTCGCTCGACATCCAACGCCGGAGTTGAGCTCGTAAAACACATTTTCGATGCCTGGGAGGAATCGCGAGATGCTTTAGACACCTTCTGTGATTTATCTAAGGCCTTCGATTGCGTTAACCATGAGACACTGATCAGGAAGCTACACCACTACGGAGTTAAAGGGTCAGCACTAAATTTATTAGAGTCTTATTTAAATGGTAGAATACAAAGGGTTGACGTGAATGGAAAGCGTAGTCTCTATGGGTGTGCCGCAGGGATCAATATTGGGACCTTTCCTGTTCCTTATCTATATAAACGACTTGCCACACCTCGTAAAGACCCACCATGAGATAGTTTTGTTTGCAGATGATACGTCTCTAATTTTCAGTCATACGAAATCAACGCTCCTACAATGACCTAAACAATGCTATCCGTGAAGTAGTAAATTGGTTTATGTCGTATGGCATCTGACTATGGGGCAGTGCTTTCGACATTAATACTATATTTGTTCTGCAGAAGCGGGCTGTTCGTGCGATATATAAAATGAATTATAGAGACTCGCTTAGAGATAAGTTTAAGGACATTAATATAATGACAGTGCATTGTCAATACATTTATGAGAATATTATGTATGTACATAAAAATATTACCGACTTTAAGAAGAACTGTGATATACATAATATTAATACTAGAAATAAGCATAAGCTCGCAGTGCCTGCTACTAGGCTCCATAAAATAAGGAGATCATTCATGGGTAACTAACTGTGTGAGATTTTATAATAAACTTCCTAGCAGCATAACTGAGTTGTCTATAGGTAAATTAAAAAATATAGTGAAACAAAAATTATTTTCTAAAGCTTATTATAGCACACAAGACTACATGAATGATGAAGCCGCGTGGGATTAATGTAAATTATAGCGTCATGTAGGTATATGAATAATTATTTTAACGAATACCTAAGGTATTATTATTATTTTAATCTTAATTGTTTTATATACTCTGACATTTAGAATTTTATTGTAGACACATTCTAGATTATTTATTTTTTATTGACAATCCTTTTGGGATTTATCTTATTGATTATTTAAATTTTTAAAATGATGATTTTATCAATAATATTACACTTAAGTTAAATGATCTGATTAGGTTTTTCTGGGTTTCCCTAATCCTTGCAGCAAATGTTGGATCATATTGTATTTCTCCCAGCAAACATTCACTCTCATGTAACTGACATTTCGAAAGTGCTTGTAACTAGGCCTACTTGAATAAATAATATTTTGATTTGATTGATTTGATTAAGTGCGTAAAATAATACCAAAAAAATCCACCATGATGCAAAAAATTTTTGAACACGATTGAATCATCATCAACATTGAACATCAGAAGAGAAACGACGGATTGAGTAGTATTACGATAAAAAAAAATGTAATTGGCCGTTTACTTCATAGAGTCTGGCTAATGACTAATGAAGATGAGACTGGAATCAACCAAGAAATTTAAAATTGTAGCTGCGGTGTGCCTGTATGAGCTGTAACTCGTTTGCTTGCTTTTCTCATTAACTAATAACTTAATAATTAACAAGTGACAAAAGCAATGAATTTGTTTTACTCTAGCTCATAAAGGCACACCACAGCTACATTTTAAATTTGGCGGTTGATTCCAGTCTCATATTTTATTAGCCAGACTGTAGTAACTTACTACTCTAGCGCCATTGTGGACGGATTTGGAACCATTATAAGTTATAGTTCCAAATCTTTTCGCTGGACACTTTCTCGTTTTCCTATATGAGTTTGGTCTTCATCATCTTTTCAAAATAATACTTAACTATTACAATATTTGTACTTAGCCTATCTTAAATCTATGTTTTTAAGAACAAAGTTCTCCAAGAAAACATTACAAAATTTATAAAAGGAAAATATATGGTTTAAGCAATATATGATGTTTAAAAACAACTTACGTAAGTTTGATATACCTTCTTATAAGAACAGTGTCCCGGTAAAAGTAAGTTAGTTGGTTTCTAGTTTGGGCCATGCATTTTTGTAAAAGTTTTAAGTATAATTAAGATAGGCTATGTAGTACTAATAAGTAAGCACTTGTAAAAGTGGCCTTGTGGCCTACTTACAAAATAAACTTTTTGAATTTGAATTTACCTTTTGGATGCGGAACCATAAAATAAATAAAGTAGGCTACCCTGCATTCCATCTATGCAGAAGCAAAAAAGTTGTATGCCTTTTAAACTTGTTTAATTGTTTTCAAAATTGTATAACAACTATGCAGAATAGTGTTCAATCACATTAATATTAACTACCTAGTAAAGTTGAAATTTGTTCAGAACGAAGTTATAATAACTAGTCATCACTGAAGCTTTAACCTACTTTGTTTACAAGCTATAGACATGCGACATACCAACAGATAAACATTTGATCTGACCATTAGGGCATTTATCCCATGATTTGACTTGATTTGACTACATGGCCTACTTCAGTGATGCAATATTTATAACTAATGAATATTGTATCTTGTATAATATTATATCTAGAACAAAGTTTCAGGAAGTTGGTCTTAAACTAAGTTTATGTCTAATTACTTGTTTACACTGGAGATGGAGTAATAATCACTGTGTTAGTTACAATATTATTAATCATATAAATAAATATTAGGGGACAATTTTACACAAATTAACTATTGCCGTGGAAAGCCAAAAAGGTTTATGTTATGAGTGGGTTACAATATATTTAAATAAAACATATACTATTTAAAACAATATAGGGGCCACTGTTGCGCGGATAATTTTTGTTCAGTTTTTATGGTTACAATAAACTAATATTATTTTTATTAAAACGAATAAAACAATTAACCATTTAATTAATTGATTATTAGCTAAACAAAAACAAAAACTATTTTAGCTGCAGAGTATGTAAAATGAAATTTACCAACTAGTATACATTTTCACGTTACGATCGAAATTTTTAGTGGCCTATATTGTTTTCAGCAGTATATAAGTATTCAGTATAATACACAATAATACATAGGAAAAATCCAAGCCAAAGAAACAAATATTGATGCTCATCACAGAAATATTTGGCCTTACCCTGATTTGAACCCAGGACCGCTAGCTTCGCACTCTTCGCAGGCAGCGTCACTAACGCTGAGCGAAACCAATTGTCAAAAAACATAACAAACATAATAAACATACAATCCATATTAATTGTGAGTAAAAATTGAAAATAGAAGAGCTTATATGTATGTTAGTATTATCACTAATAATAATTCAATAAGGGCTACTAATAATAAAAAAATAATGTCAATAATCAAATAATAATATGGATTATTTACCTGAGCGCCTCTTCTTGGTAAATTATGGCCAGTGATGTTGTTTTCGCGATGCCGCGTCTCTTAAGGGGGTGCATCGAAAATTTAAGCTATTTTTTTAGTGAGATTTATGTCAAATCTAGTATATGAAACAGGCTGGTTTTCAGATATGTATTTTGTTGACTATATAACCATTTCAGCGCCTAACATGGAAACATGTTTATTGAAAATTTTCTCGATAGAAAAGAAATCCGAAAACGCGTCTTCACTTTCCTTTTTTTACCTAGTTTGTACAAACAACAGATTAATAAACGGCAAAATTATGTAAAAATGACATTCTTCCCTTTATTTTTTACGTAACTAACTTAAATGTTAGCAAAACATAATAATATATTTGATAATAGTACTTTTACATCTGGCGCTTACGCCAAAAAAACCCCATGTAGTGTATTAGCTTTCTCTTTCTTTGATGCGTGCGAGCAATGCGTCCCTTGACAAATTCCGTTCATTGGCCCGCTCGGCGTTTGGGGCGTGGTTTACGAATGGCAATGCAGGCCCTTAATAATACAGCCTTATTATCAGGCGGTTCCTGAAACATTTATGAAGATTTTGTGTTATGCACCAGGCTTACTTTAAAACACGCGGTATTGTCAAGTTTTTAAGATCCCTTTCACGAAACACGCTCGTGTAGTACATTTTTCGTTCAATAAGTTCTGATTTTATTAATCGTTAGATTATCTTTTTAAAGGGCACATGTCGCTGGCATGCTATCACGCAATGCAACATAATATTTATTTTGTTGGTTCAAAAAAGTACACAGCATTACAGTAATAACTAATGTACTGCAAAATTTAGGACAGAATGTATACAATACAAACAGGGTAAGGTACTTGCGCCTAAGACGGCCCTGTTCTTAAGATGGCCCACTATTAATTATTTTGTATTTTTTAAAGTTCTAATGAGTTTAAATTTCGCGGCCATGTTCGGTAAATAAAATTGCAGTTTTATACGTACTAAGGTACTAGAGATAAAACTGCAATTTATACCGAAACCAAAGAAGTTGAACTAAAAAGATGAAAGTGGGCCATCTTAAGAACCGGGCCATCTTGGGCGTGACTACCTTACAGCGTACAATAAGGAACTATTATTATTATTTTAAGTTATATAAGTACACAAGTTCAAATAAACGAGGTATTGAACATTATAACTGCACAATACAATGTTGATAGTTAGGTGGTATTTATAATCACATGAAAAAGTGTTGCAGATAAGATAAAATAATATACAAAAAGAAACCTTAATGACTAATTGAGGACGGACGGTTAGCCTCGAACTACTGGCAAAAATATCGCAGTCAGGAGCCGACTTGAGAAGTGCGTCGATGTAGTGCAAAGCACGAACCAGTGGTGATTGCCTGTACGCCGCAGTGCGCGCTTTAGGAGCCGCAAGTAAGTTGCGGTTACGTGGTCTGAAATTAAACTTTGCCAGAGACAGAGAAGGGACGAGGAGCCGTACCAGCTGCGAGATCAGCTGAGGGCAGTCTGAATCCCCACGTAATATTCATCATGGTCAAGTGCATAATTTCAAAATAAGTGCAAAATATACGCCTTGTAAGGAAATAAAAATTACCTATCGGGAATCCATGCCTCAGGCTCGTGATTGTAATCCAGTGCTGGTCCTGAAACTCGACCTGTGCGTCGCGTGAAGGCGGCAGGGCGGCCTGGAGTCCCGCACGCGGACTTTGTTGAACCGCCCCGGACTCGGGTTGCCTTGAAACTGAAATCACCTGTTTTAACCCACTCAACGTCACTCTTATAATTGGGATGTCCCAAAAAAAATTGACGTTGATTTTACATGGAAATCATAAAATATAGGTTAATTTAAAATACTAATTTCGCCCGTTTTCCATTCGGATGAGTATATTTGTTAAGTTTTGTGCATAATTACGTCACAGCAAACTTTGGTTAGGAATTGTAACAAATATACTCATCCGAATGGAAAACGGACAATTGCAAGCGGTTTATTAAACCTATTCCTCTAAATGGTTTTTGAATTGCCATACCTTTGAAAAAACTGGTACATCCCAATTGGCAATATTAATATTTCCATTATTATCGTATAATAAAAGTATTATAAAAAAAAAAAACAAATAAAGTAGGTATATGTAGTATACATTTCAATAAAACAATTTCACGGATTATATCGCGTATATTATCTCATTTGAGTTCCCGACGTTTCGGAAGCTTTTCAGATTTCCATGGTCACGGGTGGTAGTCCACGGTGGTACTTCACGATGAATTCAAGCCACTTTGCACAGTGATAGTAGAGACCAAACTAAGTGATTTGACCCGCAGCAGCGGAAGTTTCACCCCTTAGGAACAGAGATGGCACCACTCCTTTAAAAATATATCGTACAATTTTACAACCTAAAGTAATAAACCGATTTCAATGTGTAATATCTGAAATGAAAGCTTATTATACAGGGTGTCCCAAGAAGTAGTGATAAACTGAAGCTGGAAGGTAGAGGACCTAGAGGGCTATCTAAATCACCGCCATGTATGTTCGGAGTTATGACTTTTTTTTTAATTTTTCACCTATCGCCGAGTACGATGAGATTTTTATTTATGGTGACGTGAATTATTGCGGTAGATGCTTGATTTTTTTTGTGTGCTAAGCTGATAGATAGGCCAATTCAGTATGGTAACATTTACTATCGTTAGATCTTTGAATGGAATAAAAAAATAAATAAATGCCAAGAATGATAAAATTACCCAATATGTTCACAACTTCAAGGGGCTTTAAAAAGATAAAATCACATAAAAAAAATACCGTTTGTCTTTTAAAAACTTGCTCTATCTATCAGGTAGCTACCCTGAAAATTTCATTTTATTATTCATAAGGCTTCAATAAAAAAATTGAAATCTAAATGTGGTAAGTGCAAAATTTTAATTTACATGATGATTAATAAAAACAAAGTAAAACCAATTACAAGGTGTTTAATTACAAGAAATTTTCAAAATGGCCCCCCTGTTGCTCAATGCAAGTGCGACATCGCCGAAAAAAGTTGTCTTTTAAACGTCTGAATGCACTTCTATTATTTTTAATGGTTTCTTCTGCTACTCTCAATTTCCGGGTTAACTCGTCCAAACTGCGGCATTCTCTTGAGTAGACGAGGTCTTTGTAGTATCCCCATACAAAAAAATCAATGGGGTTTAAGTCGGGGGACCGTGGAGGCCAGGCTATAAGGCAGGTGTCACCCCGGCCGCAACGACCAATCCATCTTTCAGGGTATATTTGATTGAAATAGTTTTTTACGTCCAAGACAAAATGGCATGGTGCACCATCACACTGCAGTACTATGCTTCTGCGTGTCTCCAAGTCCACATCTTCTAACAGCAGGGGCAGAACGACGCGTAGAAAATTTAAAAAGTGATTGCCGCCCAAGCGGTCTGTCAGCTGGAAGGGCCCGATTAGCTGACCGTTAAGTATGCCAGACCAAAGGTTAACACTAAAGTGTTCTTGGAATGTCGATTCCCTTTTTAAATTTGGATTTTCAATTGCCCATGAGTGAGAATTGTGCATATTAAAAATCCCATTGCGTCTAAAGTGGGATTCATCCGTCCACAAGATTTGGTTAAAAAAGTTTTCGTTTTCAGCTTGTCTCCTCAGCATTTCCTGACAGAATTCAATTCGCCGATTGTAATCTTCCGGTTTCAACTGTTGCACTTTTCTAATGTGAAACGGATGATATCCTACGCTCTGTAGTGTACGGTGTACCTGAGATTTAGAAAGTCCGGTACGACGTTCCATAACTCTCACACTGGTCGACGGGTCTCTTTCTACTTCTTCCACCACTGCGTCTACTACATCAGGATCCGGCATAGTGACCATACGGCCTGATCTGGTACCCGGTATGTAACTCTTAAGATCTTGCGATAGTCAGGAAACGTTTCAGGTTGAGGCTCGCCTCTTCGTTCCACATATTCCCGGTACAGCCTTGAAGCTTCCGCCGCATTCCCCCTAGCATAACCGTAATAGTAATGCATTTCTGCGTAGTCACGTGAAGTAAACATGATCACTTACACGCAAACTCAAGTCCAGTTAAATAATGCCAAGTCGTCGATTCCAGGTAATAACACTAATCCAAATCGTAATGCAAGTTAAAGTCCATATGAATAGCCAAAATGATTAGAGAAACGAACAATTAGCAGTATTAAAACACAATTTTAAAATTATTGAAAAGTACCAACGATGACCAAACAACGTGAAAATTTTCTCATGCGTCAACCGTCTTTTGTTTTTTGTTCTTTTTCTATTGATGGCCAGTGCGTGATTTAGAACGAAATTTATTTAGAAAGTTAATTAATTTTGCACTTACCACATTTAGATTTAAATTTTAGATTGAAGTTTTATGAATAATAAAATGAAATTTTCAGGGTAGCTACCTGATAGATAGAGCAAGTTTTTAAAAGCCAAACGGTATTTGTTTTCATGTGATTTTATCTTTTTAAAGCCCCTTGAAGTTGTGAACATTTTGGGTAATTTTATCATTCTGGGCATTTAATTTTTTTTATTCCATTTTTAAGTTCTAACGATGGTAAATGTTACCATACTGAATTGGCCTATCTATCAGCTTAGCACACAAAAAAAAATCAAGCATCTACCGCAATAATTCACGTCACCATAAATAAAAATCTCATCGTACTCGGCGATAGGTGAAGAATTAAAAAAAAGTCATAACTCCGAAAATACGAAAAATCGCGGTACATACATGGGGGTGATTTAGATAGCCCTCTAGGTCCTCTACCTCCCAGCTTCAGTATATCTCTACTTCTTGGGACACCCTGTATACGTTACTTATAAAAAATACAAAACAATGTATATTGTCAACTTCTGGCAAAACACGGCATCTTAATTTTTTTTTCCATTCAAACATTTCATTCTATCTGAATGAATTGCTGATAGCTTATATCTTGTTTATTTTTATAGTTATTCGAAAAATTATTTTTGTCCACTGTTTGTTACATAAATAAGTTATTAATAAAGCAAAAACAAAAAAATATGCATATTCCCTATTCGAGATCAAAATTGTAAACAAATGGGTTGCCACCATAAAAAATTTAACGCAAGCGGTGGTTCATAAAATAATTGAAATACTCATAAAAACTTAACATATTCAGAGTTAAATAGTACCGTACGAGTAGTTAAAAATATTTTTCTAGTTCAACAGCAAATATTCTTTTTTTTCTATTACATATTTTTGTAGTTGAAATAAAATATACGGAGAATTAATTTATACCACTGGCAGCATCTGGCAATAACACGTGTACGTCATGAATAGTCGGGGTGTATTGGCATCGTGCAAGAACGAGTGAGATATACAATTATGTACTTGTAGATTGTGAAACTATGTTTTCAGGTAATTGGAAGAGCATGTCTAGTTGATAATTAAATATGAATAATCACCTATCGGTCAAAATCCAATTCTAAATATTCGACTTCCATATATTGATCAGATTCTGGCTCCGATGTATCTTCAGTTTCGTCAGTTGATGAGTCACTTTCAGGACCAACCTCGATTATAAATCTTTCGGTCTGTGATTCGATTATAGGAGCTTGTGTCCTATATGCGTCTTCTATTTTTTTTAATTGCTGAATCCTTTGTCCTTCTTCTCCCGCAACCATTTGAATGTATATTTCGAATTATTTTTTTTGCATCGGGGTGAACTTTTTTGGGCATTTTGATTGCAAAATCGATTGTTATTCTGAAATATGAAGAATTATTTTCGTTTTTTTTTTACATCGGTGACATTCAATGACTTCCAACGTCTGTGATAATAAAAAACATTGCCATTAAAATAATTAGTTCCACTGAAAATCTGCAACATAGCGAGGGCTAAATAGGAACTTGTCAGGCTTTATTTTTGTTTAAGTACAGTCAACATCCCAATTGTTTGAGACTTAAGGATCGTGCGCCGACTACTAAACTAAATAAAAACATCACTATGGCCTCAAATATCTGCGATGGAAGTAGCAAGGTCATAGCCGGCTCAGACTTTATGAAATGTAAAAAATGCAAAAAATATTTCGATTTATTATGCCTCGGAATCGAAATAGCCGTGTTCAAAAACTACAGCAAAGACCTCAAAGATCAGTGGCATTGCCCGTCGGGTACCAGCTCGCGACCCAAAGGTGATAACACGCACACACCTATCCGCAGCTCAACTGCTCAACCTAACACCTCCCAAAACGAACCAGATAACGTTAACACGACTCGTGGAAGTCGGGGAAAACCAACAAAAGCCACTGCAGCCCGGCCTAGCAACAACAACCCTGGAATCCCCGAACTTGTAAAGGAGATCCGACAGCTAAGAACCGAGGTAATTGCTATAAAAGAACAAAAGACGGAAATTACACTATTGAGAAAAGAAGTCCAGGAACTAAGAGCCCAGTGTTCTTTTGTGACCACGGCTCTCACACAGTCTATTAAAGAATATGAAGAAAAGGTCCGAGTGCAGCAAAACACCATTACCGAACTCACGGAAGCGTTACAGCAACTTCAGCAATCACAAAACGCACTTGAACAGGGCACACTTCAGGACGAATTCGAAATTGCTGGCATTGAAGAAGCTGACAATGAAAACCTACACCATGTGGCCTTAATCACAGCTACAAAGCTCGGGGTGTCGCTGGCTGCCGATGAAGTATGCCGAGTCTACAGAGCCGGCCCAAAACGCCCGCGGAGTGTTGTCCCAACATCAGAGTCGTTATAATATTAACAGAATGCTGGCTGTCACCTGGAGCACAACCGGGCCAGATCCCTGGTTATCGTTCCTATACCACAAAAAACAATCTTAACCGTGCTGGGGGAGTGGTAGCATACGTCCGCGAAAATTGGAATAAAACCGTTTCTGAACCCTGCTTTGAGGAGGCTGAATGTCTAATCATAAAATTATCGACATCTGTCACCGTTCTGGGTGTTTCCCCTTCTTTCACGCAGATAACTAAGTTTCTTAAGGACCTCGGCAAATCTCTCGCAATACTAAACAGTAACTCCTCTGTCGTCCTCGCAGGCGATATAAATATTAATATCTTAGATACGCTTGACCACAAAACTTTCGAATACCTATGCTTCATGGCTGAAGCAGGTCTTCTACCAGCTATTTCTAAACCTACCAGACTCGAGTCGTGTCTTGACCATATATATGTCAGGACTAAATCGCAAAATTTAGTTGATCTCGTATGCAGAAGTAGTATCACGGATCATGATCTGTCGATGCTTGGTATAAGGCTGGTTTCAAATAAGATTAATTACCGCAAATTCTGTGTTTTAAAAACCGACCACAAAGTAGTTGCCTGTGAGCTTGCAGAATGGGACTGGTCATCGGTGACAAAAGAAAGTGACCCAGAAGAAAGTGTGCCACTGAAGAATTCCATAAGGTACTGCACACAGTTTATACAAAAACACTCCTCTAAGCCACGAGCTACCAGATCAAGTAACAGTTTAAAGCCCTGGATAACACCTGGGCTTATAAGGTGTCAAAAACATCGGGACCGCTTGCACTTGGATTTAAGAATACACCCTAATGATCCTATGCGTATACTAATTTATAAAAGTTACAGGAATTTTCTAACTGATCTACAACATAGACTAAAAAATGCTTACGATAGTAGGGAACTAGAAAATAATAAAAACAATCCGAAAGGCTTATGGAAAGTCATAAAAAACATAGCTGAATACTCAAAAAGTACCCCAAAGTCCACCACTTTAATTAAAACTAAATCCACTAGTCAGGAATCCGTAGACTATTGCAATGGCTATTTCGCAAACGAGGGGTCAAATCTCGCCGATAAACTCCTTACAAGCATGAATAAGACAGAATACTCTCTTTTAACTTGCCCTAACCGCACATTGCGTACCCCACAAACATTGTTTCTTCAACCTACTGACGAGAACGAAGTGAAAACTTATAAGTAACCTTAACAATGATAGTGCACCCGGCTTTGATGATCAAAGAGCTTCCCTGCTCAAAGCGATTAAGACCTCAATTATCACTCCACTGACTCACATATTTAACCTGAGTATAATTACTGGTGTTTTCCCCGCGATGTGGAAGAAGGCAATTGTCATTCTTATTCACAAAAACGGTCCTAAAGATGCTCCGGAAAACTATAGACCAATATCTCTTTTGCCAATTTTTTCAAAAATGTTGGAGAGGATCGTCAACTGCCGCCTATGCGGCTATCTGGAACGTTTCTCTTTGTTATCTAACTGTCTGAATGGCTTCCGGCGTCACAAGTCGACAGAGGATGCAGTTGGCTTCCTAACTAAGCGGATCACCTCTACCCTTGATAATGGCCAAAAGTGTGTGGGAATGTTTTTAGACCTAGCAAAGGCTTTTGACACCGTATCAGTGCCTATAATGTTGAGCAAGCTGGAACATTTCGGTATCCGAGGTCTCCCACTTCAGTGGTTCCACAGCTACCTGACCGGAAGGAGTCAATGTGTGAAGATAGCTGACTGTCTAAGTAGAGAGTTACTAACCCGTTTTGGAGTAACTCAAGGCAGCGTGTTAGGCCCTACTCTGTTCATACTATACATGAACGATATTTTCTCTGTTACCCCTCCTAAGGGAGATCTCATTTGTTATGCGGACGACACGGCTGTCCTATTCTACGGTGATACCTGGTCAGATACGCTCCATAAAGCTGAGATGGGCATGATTGTTATTAAAAACTGGCTAGACGATAACCTTCTCACTATAAAACTAAAGCCTCTGAACCAAAATTCCCCGTAGAAATTAAAATAGATTGCGCGGGTAACTCTCTGTCGCCACTGTTCTGCAGTTCGATAACCCGTACAGAGTCCATTCGGTACCTGGGTGTAGAAATCGATCAGCGCTTAAGCTTTAAACAGCATATTGCTTCTCTTTCTCAACGTGTGAGGAAACTTGTCTACGCGATGCACCTGCTTCGCAACTCCTCCGATATCCGTATCTTGAGGGTAGTCTATGTCACCCTATGTCAGTCCATACTGGGATATTGTATCTCAATATGGGGTGGAGCGGCTACCACGACGATGATCGGGCTTGAAAGAGCACAAAGGTCGGTACTCAAAGTCATGACTCGGAAGCCCTTCCAGTATCCCACGTCCGCGCTGCTGTGTGAGTCTCAGACACTTTCCCCCGTCAACTGTACATTTACAATATAGCCACAAAAATGCATCAAGATACTCTTAACTCCCCACACTACGCAGGTTTGCGAGACAGAAGGGTTTTTCGTGTCCGACAGGTATTCTCAAAAACTTCATACGCACAACGCTTTTCTCAATACCTCCTTCCTTTTCTGTACAACCGTCTTTCAAAGCAGGTAAACATTCGGGAATTCACTGTTAGAGAAATGCACTATAAATTAAAGAAATGGCTACTTACTCTAACGTATAAGGAAACTGAAGATATGTTGAAACCTTTGCACTGATCATTCTTACATTTACTTACATCCAAATTCATATTCTCACCTCACGCACACTCACATACATCACAATTACTCTTTCACGTGCCGAGTATCTCTTTGCTAAGCTTAGCCATATTAAGATATATATGACCTTAGATCATCGTTAGATTCTAAAATATCTGTAATATTTTAAACTTTGTTCGATCAGAGCGATTTTTTAAACTTTGTTATATATCTTATCTCTACACTCATCATCTTGTTAGTGGAATGCTACTTGTGTCCAAAGGTCCTCATGATACAGGCTCGACCTAGTGTGAGGATCACTGATCAAATCTACGCAAACACTCTTTATTTACTAAACTGTCTGTTACATATCACTTGTGTAAGCTTCCTGGTAAATAAATGATTTTTGTCTTTTGCATTTGTATTTTATATTTCTTGATAGATTGACAGTCGTCTTGTTGTATTAGTCCATGTCTTTCCCGAAGTGGAGTAAATATCCTTTTCACCTCACTAGCTTGGAAAAGTTTACAGCGCAAAATCTGCGTGGAAAAGTTCGCTTTATCCGTTAGCGTGTAAAAGTCATTCGAAAATCGAATTAATATTTTTTTATTTGTCTATTTGTTTGTTTCGTTATGGAAGGGTTTAGGTTTAGGTATAACACTAGTTTTAAAAGAAAAAAAAACTCAGTTTTCTCGCTGTAGTGAGGTGAAACGCGGTGTGTTTCGCATGGCCGCAACATTATTTGGCTTCACGTGCCTGGAAAGCCTCGTTATGTTAAAACCACTCGCTCCGCTCGTAGTTGAATTTCAGATTCCTTCGCTTACTCGTTTTTCAATTCAAGGACTCGTGCCAAATAACAACTTTGCAGCCTTGCAAATCAAATAACTATTAATCATCCGTGTATGTGTAGCTATCACTGTCACATGAAAATAAAACCAAAAATAGATCTTATAAATGTATTTTAAAGCCTTAAAGTAATAATTACATACTGGGATTAATAAACAATTATCACAACTCTTTGACGAAGTTTATTTTGTTTACCTATTTAACTTATAAAATAAACTAAATAATGTATCAACAAGTATTCATCACTATTAATAATTTCCACCTGTAAAATGTTATAGTCCAAGTCACTCCCGGGACAAACTCAGACCAACTCTGACAAATGCCGACCACCTTAACAGTCTACTTAAAAATACCATTGTCTAAGATCCCCCTCCCCTTAACAGGACGGGTACAAAATTGACAAATCGTTGTTTGATGATGATGACCGTATCGGTGACTCTTGGGCGTATTTTAAAATTTGGCGCCCTGGGCCAATTATTTTTTACCGCCCAAGAAGTTCAGGAAAAAACAGTCCAAGTGCGAGTTGGACTCGCGCACTAAGGGTTGCGACGCTGCTCCTGGCTGTTTGCCGCCCTGGGCCATGGCCCCTTTGGCCCTAGGGTAAATACGCCCCTGTCCCTAACGAGTCACCGTTAACCCCTCGTATACTTAGACACGGATCTGTGCAGAGCATTTAAATTCCATGTTAAAATTTAATTAAGCTTCAATTTCATTGACAAATTTTTGACATCGCATACGAGGGGTAAGTGGCACTAGTCATGAGAGACGTTTTTCAAGTGACTTTTCTTATAAGGTTAAATAACCAATTAATCTATACTATTATAAAATTGTAAAAATGAAATGTACGTACATAGAAGACATTTTGTGACGGACTATTTGGAGGTCACTGAATGAAATATTTTTTGGATTTTTTGTATGTTCCTATGTGTCATTGTGCCTTCATCACGCCAAATCGGCTAAACGGATTTCAACCATTTTTGGTACACGGGTAGCTGGGTATCTCCAGATGGTTATAGGATACTTTTTACCCGACTACACTGAAGAAAAAAAGAGGGGTTATTAAACTTTTTCTCCTCCGCGAACGAAGTTGTGGGCGCCTTCTAGTACCTTATAAAAGTCCTATAAATTACTTATATGGTATTAACATACCCGTGATGAAGTAGGTTTGATCGCTATTACACAACTATAGAAAATAACAAAAAAATAAACACCCCCGACTTGTTCCACTAAAAGTTTAATATCTTGGAGACGCGTGCTCCGATTTTCATCAAACATAAACTTTTAAACAAAAAAATAAAACCGACTCCAAAAAAACTAAAAAGTAAAAAATAACGCCATAATTCAGTTTCTTCAAATTACTTACAAGTAACCGTTTGTATACTCAGTCTATACAGTATATACAATTAATCTTATTTTGGCATCGGTGCCATATAAAGAATGTGTAAAATATTGAAAATTGACGATTTTAGTAAGTTGTGACACGATGGCACCGACTCCAAAATAACATTAATTGTATAGACTGAGTATACAAACGGTTACTTGTAAGTAATTTGAAGAAACTGAATTATGGCGTTATTTTTTACTTTTTAGTTTTTTTTGGAGTCGGTTTTATTTTTTGTTTAAAAGTTTATTTATTTTACACTTTTTAGTTAATCGTTACTTAAAAGTGTATCTCGTGACGATTCGAACAAGCCCAAACACGGCTAGGATACATTATTTTATTACATAGATCTGGTGCCTACCTTCCGGCTCCATTATCAAATCAATTCGATGGTACCTTTCTCATCAGGAATATTTAAATTTGTGACTATGAAGTTGCTTAGCTAAATTAATCAAGATATTTTGTCGCCACCCGTAAATCATTTATCATTGAGGAGTTCCGATGGCATTCTGTGGTCTTCTGCATCAGTTCCACTTTACCAATTTACACTTTCTGAATGCAAATGCTTATTATGTTTCTTATAGTACCAAAATCGCTATATGTATGCCTCCAATATTTGAGGAGTTCCTTCAATTCCTCATGGATTCCATCATCAGATCTTCACCAAAATTAAATGGGACCAACTAGAAAGTACCTTCTATAAAACCAAAAAAAAATTTTGAAATCGGTCAAATAGTCTTTGATCGGTGAACATCCATAAAAAAAAAAAAACATTCCGTCGAATTGAGAACCTCTTCCTTTTTTTGGAAGTCGGTTAAAAACTAAGAACACTCGGGATAAAATTATCTATGGCACAAAAAAACCGCACTCAAATCGGTCGATTCGTATGGGCGCTACGATGCCACAGACAGATACTCAGAGTCACAGACACGTTTACAACACCAATCTTTTTTGTCGGGGGTTAAAAAAAACATACATGTCAATATTATGACATTGTCATTAATTCTAACATTATTACGAGACGTATAGGGGTTGTCGCGAAACCAGATTTTTTTTACACCAAGTGGTTTTTAGGGTTCCGTACTATAACTTTGAGAACGTAGAACAAATATTAATTGCTTATCACGAATGTCTTATATTTCATCGAAAGCGTTTTTCTCGGTACCGTTAATAATTTAGATTTTTTTAAACAAAACTTACCTAATCTAAGGGCTACATGATGATCTTTTCAAAAATCATCAAAATTATGGTTTAAGGGGAAACAGTTGTCGATGATATTAATATTTATCAACTTAATCTTTATTGCACAAAATGACACTTATCGTACAAAAGGCGAACTTGATGCCATAAGGCAGTTTCTACCATTTTCACTTTACGGCAAAGCAGAAAAAAACATCATTTCATTCAAAACCGTTCTATGATATAAAATATTCTCGGAAACGTTTATCGATGAAATGCAAAGATACCGTTTCCATTTGTTAAATCGAAATTTACCCTAACTAAAGTTATACTAGTATAGGGCTGCCATCCGTCCGGATTTCCCCGGATTTGTCCTAGTATGGAGGCAGTCCGGGGGCCGTCCGGGCGGGTTTTTAAAGTGTGTCCGGGTAAAACCCGGACTCTTTTTGTATCAGGGAAAACCTTATTGAACTGAATAAAATCTAACATGTCTGGGGAAAAATGCGATTTCCTCCAAATATTCAGGGTGTTTGAAGTTTTTGTCCGGGTTCTGGTATAATCAAGATGGCAGCCCTATACTAGTACTAGAAGGCGCCCGCAACTTCGTTCGCGGAGGAGAAAAAGTCATAACCCCTCGTTTTTTCTTCAGCGTAGTCGGGTAAAAAGTATGCTATAACCATCGGGAGATACCCAACTACCCGTGTACCAAAAATTGTTGCAATCTGTTTAGCCGATTTTGCTTGATGAAGCCACAACGACCCATACAAACATACAAAAAATAAAAAATAAAATATTTTTCGTTTCAGTGACCTCCAAATAGTCCATAACAATCGTTTTTTTTTAAATATCTTCAATGTACAGACATTTCATTTTTACAACTTTATATAGTATAGAAGTTCTTTTATGTATAAATTATAAATATGTATACCATTGTTTATAAATCATACTAAGTTCCACGAGCTGCATGCCCCGAGTGCGCGTGCAGTTCGATGAACCAGATGGTTGAGATGGCTGTGCTAGTTATAATATTAGTACCTACTAACACAGATTATTAAGTATTACCATTTTGTTTACGAACATCTTATGGACCACCAAGTTGTCTGAAAATAAAGAGATTTTATTTTATTTTATTATCACTTATTCATGTGTGCTCGTATTTGGCACCTTGGTGTCGAGAATGATCGTAGAACCGTCAATAGCTCTTTGTCCTATTGCCATTTTTGGCGGTACACTGTGTGATGTGATCACATAATTTATAATGGAATTGAGTGATGTGATGACTGATGACGTAATAACATGGCTAGGTACATTTAGACGTAAATAGAAAGTAAGTGCTATAATCGCCAATAAACGCATGTTTGGCGAATTAACCGTAAGGAATGTATCACAATATTTATTCTGAGATAAATAAAAAAAAAACTATTTTTTCGTATTGCCATACTGCCCTGTAAAAACGTTAGAGTACTCATCATCTTTGAACTTGGGTGGTCTCTGCGCTTTAGGTATAGGCGTGGCATACAATTCAGGAGTCACGTGTAGTTCCGCGTAATTTCCTTCTGAACTGGCCGCGTAAGGTTGCGCGTAATTGTCGGGTTTCGCGTAAGGTTGCGCATAATTGTCGGATTTCACGTAAGGTTCGGCGTAAGTGTCAGATTCACCGACGAAACGGTTCGGTTCTGCGTATAGCGCCTCGCTCATGTCTTGAGAGTCCTGTTGGAAAAAAATAAATAAAACAAAATTGGCTGTCTGTAACGTTGGAACACACACCGTGTTTTAAATACAGGGTGGGAACGAGTATACCGACAGACTTTAACCATTCGAGTTCAGTGCCTCATTGGAGTACATTGGTTTAACGTTCATTTAAAAACATTTTTTATACATTTTCGTTTTTATATATATTTTTATTTATTTATACATTTTCGTGTAAAGAACGTTGTGTGTGTCCCTTAAAGCTGAGAGATACTATCCGACACGAATTACCCTCAATAAAGAAAATGAGATTACCAACGTATTGTAAAACTTAATAGCACCAAAAACATTTCATGTAAAATTGGCAGCCAAGAATCACAAGCTCATAACGCTTTCGCTGTAAAAAAGTTATCAGATCCCAGGAAAAGCCAAGCCCTCAAGCTCTGACTTTACTGACCCTACACCTTATCTTAAAAAGTATGGCTTCAACTGGCTTGAAGCCCCTAAGCCCTGATTTTACTAACCCTACTTTTGAAACCAAGGTGTAGGGTTAGTAAAATCAGGGCTTAGGGGCTTCAAGGCTCTACATTCGATGGTTAAAGTCTGTCGTTATACTCGTTCCGATCATGTATAAACTTAGGTCAATAACAATTTTCTAGTGCAGAAAATTCAAATAAGTCGACAACCCAACACAAATGACATACAATACAATAGGTCCGTCAGACATTAGGACTGACCCCGAGAGTGAATTTATGACTATTAAGAACTCATCCGCAAAATCCCGCATTAAATAAAAATAATCCATTAATTTTGGTGGTAATAACTAATAACCCCTTTTAATTACGTCCTCCCGCAAAGTATAGGTAAATAGGCACTACCTAGCTATTCCGACCTCTGCTATTGTCTGTTCCATAAACCGACTCTCAAAAAAAGAGGAGGTTCTCAATTCGTCGGATTTTTAGGGTTCCGTACCAAAAATGGTGAAAAAAGAACCCTTCTGGTGCGAATCTGTCTGTCTGTCTGCCCGACTATTAAAGCGCCATATCTCAAAAACTACTCATGGTATCTATTTGAACAAACCGGTTGCGTTAATATTGCACCCCATTTGTATGCAATGCTATAGATATCGGGTGCAAACTTAACTCAACCGGAACCGGGTAATATAATAATGTTAGGGTAAGTGTAAGTTTATACGGAATCCTCGGTGCGCGAGTCCAACTAGCACTTGGCCGGTTTTTTTAGTACTAGCTAGTTCGTACAAAACCGTAATATCGAATGACGTACCTTTGGCTCCTTGTATATGTCCTCGAGGACTGCCTTCGGTTTTTGTCCGACATTCGGTTTTTGTCCGACATCCGGCTTTTGTCCGACGTTCGGCTTTTGTCTGACATTTGACTTTTGGGTTGGAGCTGCTATTGGCATGGTCTGATAGTTGTTCGGATCTCTTGCCAGGTTAGCGTAGGTAGAGTCATCAGGCTGAAAATTTATATTGGATATTTAGTTTACAATACGGGATTTGTACGATCCTTATTGGGAGATTTTTGATTTGATAATTTTATTTTTGCACTAATGTCTTTGCGTGTTTTTTTACATTTAATCGTTAACATACCTATTCATTTTTTATTCATTTATTAATTTTGTATGATTTTTTATTGTTTTTAATGTTGCGACGACGATCCCTATCGGGTAACTTGAGCTGAATTGTTTGCTTATTATTTTATCTTGTTTTAACATTATGTACATTGTCTATTTTGAATATTCCTTATATTTTGACGATCTGATCCGGGACACGGTTCTTATAAGGTGGCATATCAAACGTATGTAAGGTGTTTTAAATAAAAATCACTAATTTGCTTTTTTATATTCTAGTTTTTTTTTTTACTTTTATAAGTTTTGATATGTTTCCTTGAAGAACTACGCATTGAGTTTATACTCAAAACATATATTTAGGTTAGGCTAAGCACGAATATTGTAATAGATATAAGAGTTATTTCGAAAAAATGACTGACTGTTGAGTTTGTTTCGGCTTTCTTCTCTTCAGTGGTCTCCTCTTGGCAAACGCCGTAGAGTCAGACTTGTAAAAGTGCCCTTGTGGCCTACTTACAGAATAAAGATCATTATTTCATTATTTCATCATTATATATATTCGTATAATTTTGGCATAAGCAAGTTTTTATAGTAATTTTTATCGTGAAATAAAATCATCTTATCTTATCTAACCTACTCACGTCGTACGAGTAAAAGCCGAGGGAAATATAGTTGATTGGTTTTCATCATAATATAACAATATAAATTTGCTTAATGTCAAAGTTACACGTATTTAAAGCATGATCGTCAACTTAAGTAAAATAGGTAATAATTAAAATGACAATAATAACAATATCAACAATACAATAGTACATTATGATACGAAGTGTGGTACGTTGGTAATTAATGACCAATGCACACAAGTTTTATACGACGTTTTACCAACACACTAGCGAGGAAAAATCTTAAAAAAAATCATACTTTACTTAAAATTTCGTCTAGGGTAAACTATCCTGTAGTCTAGCCTAGTAGTTTTGAATTAATCCGTCATCAGTAATACTTCAAAATTAACGTAGCTATATAATTTTTAGAATGTAATAAATAATACTTCAGTATGAAATATTTATAAATATTAAGTAAATGTGTCAAATCAAATCAATCAAATCAATCGGCCGGTGCATTTGTCTATGCGCGCGCAAGATCGATGAGGCAGTCTACCTAAAATCTGATTTTTAATTCAAGACCAAAATCTGACAGTTCTCATCGTGATTATTTCATCAAATAAACATTATTTCATAAAAATATGAATGAGAAATCGTGCAACCAGTAATATTAGGGTAAGTTTCATTGATAAAAATACTAACACTTAAACCAGTATGCAGTGATCACAGCGAAAGTGCGCCCGTTGACGTTCAATTTTGGTCTTGAATTAAAAATTAGAGTATAATTGGCGAATCAGCCAAACATTAATAATATAATGAACTGAATAATTATATCAATTTAATACAAACAAAATGTTATTTTGTATAGAAAACTTTATAATTTATTGAAATTAATTGATATTATAAGTACAACTTTAGATTTATTAAAAGGACGTATAATGATTCTGGTACATAAAAACTATTTGCTGACGTTTAAAAAAACTGCATTGAGAAGGCACTAGTGCGATTATATAATGTGAAAAAGACGCGTGTATAATGTAATGGATTACAACCGTAAAAACGGTGTAATAAGAGCCACTTTACGAGCAAGTGTGTTGAAAAAACTAATAAAAGTTACAATTAAATCTCATCTTCCAATGAGGATCGTCATCTAGTTTAAAAATAGAATTGTTATTACAGAATATAAATCAACACAAGTAAATTTAAATAATTTTGTTCCAATGTCAACCATACAAATCAATTTGGAAAACAATATATGAATAATCAAATCAAATTACAGTGGGATTTTCCTTAGAACACAAAGGCATTTGTCTATTGATATTTGAAGTGATGAGGCTAAGACATAGGTAATTGTTTGTCAAATCTAGCGATTATGAAGTTATACAATCGAATCGATCAACCAAATCCATATTTTTGCCGCTTTTTAAATCAAACGTAATGTATTTCATTACTGGGTTGGGTACCTGCAAGCCTACTAGCTAGTATAACTATTTTCGGCAACACATTAATGAATAAACAAATTTTGTTTATAATAGTCAATTGAACAAAGTTAATATAGATCACATAATATTAATATCAGAGAATTGTTATTTATTCTCAGAAGTTCTCGTGACACATCGGAAGCTATAAAGCTATTAATTAGAGAGATTTTTGACAAATCAGGTATCTGAAAGAGGCTGGTATTCAGATGTGCTTTTTGACTACATAACCTATTCAGCGCCTAACGTAAAGTAAATTTTCTCGATAGAAAAAAAATCCTAAAACGCGTCTTCATTTTCCGTTTTTTGTCTAGTTTGTACAAACGACAGATTAATAAACGGCTAAATTATGTAAAAATGTCATTTTTCCCTTTATCTTTTGCGTCACTTACTTAAATGTTAACAAAACATAATAATATTTTCTTCTGTTTCCGCGATTATTACTCATTGAAATAAAACAATTCAACGGATTATATCGCCAGTACACCACCAGACACATACCAGTTCAAGAATGTATCGAATTTTTTTTTTTTTTTTTTTTTTTTTTTTTTTTTTATTATAAATAGATGGGCATTTGACCGCAATCTCACCTGTTGTTAAGTGACGATGCGGTCAAGGATGTATCATGCCCGTCTAGAAACAGCCTATTCACTCTTGTCTTGAACACGCCCAAATTATACTGGTCGGGGAACACACTCGCAGGCAACGAGTTCCACTCCTTTGCGGTACGCATGATAAAAGTTGCACCATAGCGCTTCGTGCGGATTCGCGGAATATTGACCACGTGCGGATGGAACGAACGCACACGTCGTGTGTCCCGATGATGGAAAGGGGCTGGTGGAATTAAATCATGTAATTCCCCCGCACACTCACCGAAATGTAACCTGTAAAAGACCGACAGACGAGCGACCCTACGTCGATGCTCAAGGCTCTGCAGCTTAGTGTCAGTTAGAGTAGGGTCGCCAATAACCCGCCTAGCTCGTTTGTCAATCGAGTCCAAAGTGGCCAGTTGGTATTTAGCTGATCCATCCCAAAGGTGACAGCAGTACTCCATACATGACCGGACTTGTGCTTGGTAAAGCATTAAAAGCTGTCCTGGAGTGAAATACCGCCTAACCTTGGAGAGGATTCCGAGTTTTTTGGCTGCAGTCTTTGCTTTGGACTCGATATATTGACCGAAATTGAGATTGGCAGTCAACTGAACACCAAGAAGCTCAAGGCTGCCAGTCAATTTTACAGGCACATTCCGGAAAGTCGGAGCCAGCTCGAATGGGCTCCGTTTGGTGGAGAACAGACACGCCTGCGTCTTGGTAGCGTTGAACGTCACCAGATTAGCGTCACCCCAAGTGGAGACTGCATGAAAGGACGCGTCCACACGGTCTACCATAGCCTCTCGACAAGACTGGATTGTATCCCTGCTGGCCTTCGCGTCCGGTAGATATCTGTCCGCAACTGTGCTGTCATCTGCGTACCCAATGATACCGGGCATAAGCAGATCGTTTATGTGCAGCAAGAATAGAGTTGCGGACAGGACCGACCCCTGTGGAACTCCGGCATCGATGGCTTGGTAGTCTGATGAGTAGCCATCGATGACTACTCGTATCGACCGGTTAGACAAGAAGTCAGATATCCAAGTACAAAGACCATCAGGAACACCATATGCAGGAAGCTTGGTGAAAAGAAGTTTGGGTGAACAACAGATGGCAATAGAATATGCTGAGTTATTACAACACTGCCTTACATCTGGCTATATGCTATGGAATGGTGAATTCTACGGGCAAGTTGATGGTGTGGCAATGGGGTCTCCGGTGTCTCCTGTCGTCGCCGATATTTTCATGGAAGACTTCGAGGAGAGAGCGCTTTCATTGGCACCTGTCAAGCCGAGGATCTTTAAAAGATACGTAGATGATACCTTTACTATTTTACCTAGATCTAGTGTTTCAGCTTTCTTAGACCATCTGAACTCCATGCGTAGTAAAATTAAATTCACTATGGAGTTGGAAAATCAAAATTCACTTGCATTCTTAGATGTGCTAGTAATTAGAGGTCCTAAAAATGACATAGGTCATACTGTATATAGGAAACCTACGCATACAGATAGGTATTTGAATGGCAAATCTCACCACCATCCCTGTCAACTTGCTACAGTGGGTAAATCTTTGTTTCAGAGAGCCAGGGGTATCTGCGACAATCAACGTCTGACTGCTGAGTTACAGAATGTCAAACGTGCGCTTCGAGCCAACGAGCTCCAGATACCACGTTCCAAGCAGAATCCCAGTATGAAGAAACCAACAGTCGAGCGTAAACCTGCCGTATTACCATATGTGAAAGGGGTCACAGACAAGATCGGAAACATCTTGAAGCGTGCTTCTATAAAAACATATTTCAAGCCGTTGAAGAAGGTGTCTCAATACCTTAGACCCGTGAAGAGTAGCACCCCTTTGCAGAGTGCAGGCATTTATAAGCTGGACTGCGAGTGTGGTCTTTCATACATTGGTCAAACGAAACGCAGTGTATCAACCCGGGTGAAGGAGCACATAGCAGATGTCAAGCACCGTCGGTGTAATAGGTCTGCAGTTTGTGAACATGTCATTGACAAACCAAACCACTCAATTAAGTTTGATAAACCTTCTATCCTTGCCAAAGAAAAAAGATATTTTCCCAGGATGCTACGCGAGGCTATTGAGATTAAAAAGCATCCTAATTTCAATAGAGAAGATGGATTGTCACTACCACCAGCTTGGGATCCTGTAATACATCTCATCAAGGAACAAGCAAGACACAGGACTGCAAAACCTTAATTTCCGAACGGTGTAAAATATCTTATCTGTTTAAAAGTAGTTTAATAGTCTCTGTTTTTAAATGTTATAATTAGTAATGAGGTAGCCTGGGAGTTTTTCTTTGCAGCGTTTCTTTTCTCCTCAGTACGCCTCATTTGTGAAATGCTGCTTGGTAAATTATTAGAATAAAATAATTAAGCCCTTCTGGCACATGTGTAACTGTCTTTACAGCTTAGGCCCATCTGGCATGTATGTACACCTTTATTTGTGTTTTTTCAAAAAATGGGTAGTTTGCACAAATTGTAACTTTGACAGAGGAAAATACATCTTTTCTCAGTCCTCCCGTGACCATGGAAAGCTGGAAAGCTTCCGAAACGTCGGGAACTAAAATGAGATAATATACGCGATATAATCCGTTAAATTGTTTTATTTCAAAAACATAATAATATCTTCGATTTCATTGTACTTTTACATCTGGCGCTTACACCAAAAAACCCTAAGCATGTAGTGTATTTTTGACGACACGTTTGGCTCAGTGGGTTGTACAACGGCCTACGAAGCTGGCGGTCCCGGGTTCGAATCCCGGCCAGGGCAATTGTGTGTGTGATGAGCACGAATGTTTGTTCCTGGGTCTTGGATGTTTTCTATGTATTTAAGTATTATAATTTATCTATATATTATGTATATCGTCGCCTAGGACCCATAGTACAAGTAAGATTGTCCCTGATATTTATTAGCTTTCTCTTTCTTTGATGCGCGCGAGCAATAAATGCGTCCCTTATTACAAATTACGCTTATTGGCCGGCTCGTCGTTTGGCGCGTGGTTTTTCCTTGACGATGTCTTTAATTTTGACCGATCTGACATCAGTATCGGAAAAGGAAGGAAAATGCATATTTCTGGAAATATGCAGTTAATAAATAAAGTAAATATTACGGGACTATTTTACACAATTCGACTGTCGATGGTGTTTGTAGACCAATTCAATTGATTCTTCTTCTTTCTTCGTATACATAATTGATGAACCTACTCTAAATTCGGAAGTGAATGGAGTTCTAGTGTATATGTAAATAAGAAAAAAAAACATTTTGTATATTATTCTGCAATACATAAATATATTCTTACTATGAAATTTCTTGACTGTACTTGTGACACGATTGCAGTAAATAATGAATGTAGGTACCTATATGCTCATCACCGGGATTCGAAACTCGGACCACCAGCTTAAGATTACAAAGAGTTTTAAGGCTATTTTTACTACACAGAACATGAAAAGTAATTAGTGGTGTATCAATATTATTCTATACTATTGATACGATATTGTAGAAATGAAATGTTTGTATGTGTCGTTGAGGCTTCATCACGCTTAATCGGCTAATCGGATTTCAACTATTTTTGGTACACGCGTGTAGCTGGGTATCTCATCTCCAGATGGTTATAGGATACTTTTTACCCGACTATGCTAAAGAAAAAAAGAGGGGTTATGACTTTTTCTCCTCCGCGAACGAAGTTTATCGATTTGATCACTTCTATCTACTTACGAAATGTCACCTGAATCGAACCGAATGATTTTGGTCACAACGCTGGTTTTAAAAAATAAACATAAATTACTTAACTGTTTGTTAGGTGATTTATTATTGTAAAATACTCCCAACACTATGATAAAGAAAAAAACAAACGTAAGCTTAGTATAAATAATAATCAGAGTTAGAGTAGTTTGTACGTACTTTGAATAGTACGTACGCTTATTATGTCATTACTTGTTTTTAGGATTCCGTATCCAAAGAGATATAAAACTGGACCCTATTACTAAGACTCCGCTGTCCGTCTGTCTGTATGTCTGTCTGTCCGTCGATCACCAGGCTGTATCTCATGAACCGTGACAGCTAGACAGTTGAAATTTTCACAGATGATGTATTTCTGTTGCCGCTATAACAACAAATACTAAAAACAGAATAATTGTATATCTGTCTGTCTATGTCAGTATCCAATGTAAAATGATATTGCTTAAGAGAGAAACCCTGCTAACACTGGATATTAACGCACGCTTTGAACCCTCGGTGCGCTCCGACTGCGTCCGACTCGCGCTTGGCCGGTTTTTTAAATTAATTTCAATTCATCATGCACATTTACATTACATGGGTGTTGTGATGTGTCAAAAATGTGTTCTAAGAAAAAATCCAATATACTTACGTCGCCCAATAAGGATCGTCATTCAATACAATATCATACGAAATTGAATGTCATTTGGTTACAAAGTATATAATAGGGAAGTTGACAACTTTTTTCTGTGGTACCTATGTTGAACGACCATTCAATAATAGAAATACTGGTGAACAACTACTGCAATCTCATAAAAACTCCCCGAGATCCAACAACGTTAGAATCACTTTCCGTACTTTCCCAAAAACGCAGTATACTAAACCCTAGGAAGGTGTGACGTCACACCTTCCTACCTTATATGGGCAAATTAAGAACTTTGTTCTGCAGGTATGTTAAAACTTGCGTTTATCGAAACGGTTTCATAAGAAAAGTTACCATACATTTCATGGGTAATTCAATGGTATTATTATTTTGAATACTTTAAAAATGGACTTTCCCACCTAACTTTAAAGGCTTATGTAACAAGCTACACGTGAGTTATCGGACTCAATATTTCTTTTTGGAACTTGCATCATAAAGAGTATTATTTCGCATCAAAATTTTATTATTAATTGAGTACAGTCAACATCCCTATTAGACATCTATTAGAATATTAGCTTCATATACCTACTCATTTAGAAAGTACAGAGGGTTTTCATCAAATCCTTTTTAATTATTAGAAATCTTGTTGCTCTTAGCTGCGTCCTTACCGGGGGTTTCTTTTGACGACACAGTATAAAGCAAATCACGATGAACACCACGAGTACGATAGCACACGCCACCGCCACCCAAGTCCACGGGAAGTCTGAGAAACGAGAAAGCTGGTATCTATTCATGTAGACGACGCGATAATGTACATCTTAAAGAATACCTGAAAATAAGCTTAAAATATTTAAGAGGATATACTAGCCAAAGTTCTTTTGGAAATTAGGTACTTTTAAAAACTATTGCTATCGCATCGCCTCAAATCCCCCGTATTACAGTGCAAAAGGGACAACTGTAGCTCGGAACGATCTGACCTACGACAAATTGGCGAAAACAGGGTTTCGTAGTACCCTATTTCCTCTTCCATAACTGGACTAATTTTAGTTTTTCTTTCACATATATTATACCGAGGGCTTCGGCGATGCTTCTATGTTTTCTGTTTTTCTTTTGTTATAGTTAATTTTTTTTACTGAACTTGTGCTTATGGCGCCGGATGGGGGCATTTTTTGCAGTTTTAGAGGGCCTCTAATTATTAAAATAAACAAATTATTAAGAAAAATAAAACATAGGGGCATGGCGTATGTTATATTTATAAACAAATTTGCTCTATGATAATTATCCAGGGAGGAAACGGGGGATTCCGTTTGTATGGAGGAACGGCCACTAGTACATATATCCTCTTAATGTGATTACCTACCGATGTTTTCTATGTGTATAATAAACGTACGCGAGCACATGCGTATGTTTGTGTGCATGGCCTAACGGCCAATCAAAAGGTAGTTACCCTTTAGCTACCGAAAGATGCACGCGTGTCCATGTACTCAAGTACTTCATTTGTTGAATCCAGCTGTTTATTTTTGTTCCTCTCGACCTGTGGCTACAGTGTCGCTTACAATACAGTATAAAGTCTGTTTTTGGATGGCCACAAGATATTGGATGAGGCATGGTTCAAAACACTCGCAACCAAACGTGCCAAAAGACTTCGACCCGGCACTAGTTCACCGCGCGCATAGCATTGTTACATCTGTCAAGTCTGTGGTCGCGTGTGCCGTTCCTGTATTGGCTTACATAGTCACGAAAAACGTTGTTTTCCGACATGACACTGTTTCAATCGTCTGTAAAAGACTAAAGGTGCGTCCACACTTGTATCATTTGCTCGTATCCGATCACCGTGCCGTAGCATGACTGCGTATCGCGCTGCTTGGACGCTTACTGTCGGCGCGCCGATAATGCCGCAATCTTCCGATACAAGTGTGTGATGCGCGTAGGAAATGGATTTCGAGTGATCGGATCGGCGCAACGTCCAAACGCGTGATCGTGACACGCGATCATGCTACGCGACGATGATCTGATACGGGCAAATGATACAAATGTGGACGCACCTTAAGAGGCCTTTAATTAATATATTTGCAAAAATGAAATGTCTTTAAAGATATTAAAAAATAATAATTGTAACGGACTATTTCGAGGTCACTCAAAAGAAAAATATCTTTTTGGATTTTTTGTATGTTTGTATGTTCGTATGTGTCGTTGTGGCTTCATCGCGCCAAATCGGTCACGCTAAACGCATTTCAACTATTTTTGGTTCATGGGTAGCTGGGTATCTCCAGATGGTTATAAGATACTTTTTACCTAACTACGCCGAAAAAAAAAAGAGGCGTTATGAATTTTTCACCTTTTAGTAACAACTAATAATGAAAATAAAATAAGTTAAGAGCCTTTTCACAAAGCATGCTGGCGCGGTCATGCAGACAGGTACTTATTTCCAGAGTACCTGCTGTCAATATTAAATCCCACCAAAAACATTCTGTAAAAAACTAGTCAAGTCTCGATGGAGCTGCTTGTTTATTTATTTATTTATTTAATCTTTATTGCACAAAAGAAAAACTTATCGTACAAAAGGCGGATTTTATGCCATAGGGCATTCTCTACCAGTCAACCTTGAGCCAAAGCAGATAAATTGTGTTTATCTCTAAAAAGTAATGAAATCTAGACAAAGTCGTGCCAAGTCTAAGGTTCTTTACTGCGATTCTTATATTATTATAGTTAATGTTGTGTAACTTGGCCGTTGAAGGGTACACAAGGGTACAAAACCAGATGCTTCATGACACCGTCCGACGTCCGACCGTCAAAGATTGGTGCAATGGTGTCATGGAGCACCTGGTTTTGTACCCTTGTGTACCCTTCAACGGCCAAGTTACACAACAGTAACTATAATAATATAAGAATCGCAGTAAAGAACCTTAGACTTGGCACGACTTCGTCTAGATTTCATTACTTTTTAGAGATAAACAAGCAGCTCCATCGAGACTTTGCTAGTTTTTTACAGAATGTTTTTGGTGGGATTTCACTTCTTTTTGTAGAAACGTGGGCATAGACTTTCGATTTTAGACATCAAATGAAGCGGCCCACCAAGTAGAATATTTTTTGTAAAGGCGGTATGTCGATCTCTAATAGTTTGGTTGGGCTATTGTGTTTTCTAATCGGGGTCACCAGGTACTCCAGATCTTCGATTATCCTAGTTTTATAGTTTTCCCTTTATGTGGCCATTAAACCCTAACTCTGTACCAAATTTCAGCTCTCTGAGTTTATGGGAAGTACTAGTTCTATTCTGATGATCACGAGTGAGTGAGTGAGTGTCATAAATGCGAAACTTTGCTTTCGCTTAACTTCGGAACTAAATGACCTACAGACTTGAAATTTTGGATTTAAAGTATGTGATTATAGCTTACTGGATGACGAAAATTTCTGCGTTCTGGTCTTATCCAGAGGTTCTCAAATATGGGCCTGAAAATGCGGCGAAATGGTTTCAGTAAAGGATGGTACGGCAGTGTTTTTGCGCTCGACTCGGCGGGGGCACTGCCGTGCCCCCTGAGAAATAAATAACACAGAGACAATCTTACACAAATCGACCTAGTCTCAAACCAAGCAAAGTTTGTACTATGGGTACTAGGCGACAATATTCCTACATTATGTAGATTAATTATAAAACTTAAATACATAGAAAACATCCAAGACCCAGGAACAAACATTCATGCTCATCACACAAAACACTTGCCCTGGCCGGGATTCGAACCCGGGACCGCCAGCTTTGTAGGCCGCCGTTGTGTATATGTTTTTCCAACGTCAAAGTAATAATGCTTACCTTTTTTACTATCGTTGCTAAGATCATCTTGGTCTAATGCTAAAGTTGGCTCCGGTGACTCAGGAGAAGAAACTGTTGGAAAAATTAAATCTGATTGATGTTTTTACGAAAATCTTGATGCTTTACCATTACGATTTTCGTGATTTTTAAAGTGAATTTCTTCACTTAGAAACTAATTTCTTATAAATACAAAGATATAAATAATTAAAAAATTTCAAGACTCCAAAAAATATTAAAAAAAACCGGCCAAGAGCATGTCGGACTATGCTCAGTGTAGGGTTCCGCAGCCGTTCATACGAAAAAATGCACTACGGATGAAAAATAATGCGATGTGAAAAAGTGTTCTAGCAAAAGAACGTATCTCCACCGCTCTAGTTTACATTCTTTAGGAGAGATATCCGGTGATGTTGAAAACGATTTTGGTTGAAAGTATTTATTAAGTTTTATCTAATCTAATCTAATTAGCGGAGCCGTACTCCAAACGGGTCCGCTAACAATGGATTTTCATAGATACGGCTGTTTGTAGCGTATATTTTGTACGGAACGATCGGTGCGCGAGTCCGACCCGCACTTAGTCGGTTTTTTCATTTAGTGGACCGTTTATTCCTGTATTTCAAAAGTATCGATATCGATAAAAAAATGCTTCTAACACTAGTTTCATTGCTAGTCTTATGTTTGTCCACGAACATTCCGACCGATTATTGGTACTTACGTAACGGATTGCTTGTTGATGGTGTCCTTGAAGCAATATATTTAAAATTTACGTAAGAAGTGTAGATCGGAGCATATTTATCATCATTTTTTAATGCTGTACATTTTATGCTTATATTTTGCTTTTTAAGCGTAATTTCTTCTGGACCTGTTTCCGACTCTTCTCCTCCTTTAAAATGATATGGATCTGAAAACGGAAATGCAAATAATATTAGGTGTTTAACAATAATAAAGTGGGGTATTAAAAGAACCAAGTGTGTCTACAAGATGCCTTTGTATCAAAACCAACTAACGTGGACGGCGCGATTAAAACCGGCCAAGTGCGAGACTGACTCGCGCACCGGGGGTTCCGTACAAAAATCTTTTGAACAACCCGGTAGCGTTAGGTTTGCACCTCATTTGTATGCAACGCTATAGATAGCAGGTACAAACTTAAATTAACCGGCCAATTAGGTTCAATGAGTCAGACTTTCATTTGGGCGGTTTTTATTTTAATTACAATACCTTTTCGTTCTCCAAAAGAAATAGTGAAATAATGCTTTTGATTGCCACCGCGAAACCTGCAGATTAATTGCAACTCTTTCCATATGTCGTCGTCATTGAAAGTATAGTTACATATTGTTACAACGTTGTTTTTGTCGGGTTCACATTCTCCTCGAGTCTTAAATTGAACTGGTACTGTTATGCTGACATTTACACGATTTATTGCTGAAACAATACAATTATTTTGAATAATATAATTACTGGAAAGTGCTCGCAACTTCGTTAGCGGAGGAGAAAAAAAATTATAACCCTTTCTTTTTTAGGGTTCCGTAGCCAAAATGGCAAAAACGGAACCCTTATAGATTCGTCATGTCTGTCTGTTCGTCCGTATGTCACAGGCATTTTACTCAAAAACTATAAGATGTACATTGATGAAATTTGGAGCATAGGTATCGTGTGTAAGCCGCTACTTAGTTTGATAGTTAAATAAAAGATATATATATTTCTAGGGGGGGCACTCCATACATGTAACCGAAAGTGAAAAAAAAAAACAGTATATATCAATGTATGGCACATATTTCGACAGTTCTTCTAAAACACTTTGAGCTTTCTAACAATTTTTTTGATTTACTGCACAGTTTTTGAAATATTCGCCCTGAAAGAAGCAAAAATTGTGCCCCCCCCCCTCTATTTTCTAAACGGTATGTTCAAAAATTTGAAAAAATGTACGAATATAAAACTTAATAAATACTTTCAACAAAAATTGTTTTCAACATGATCGGACATACCGTTTTTAAGGTATTGCCAAAAAACTGCGCTTCTCAGCAAAAGGACGTAAGTGCCGTGGAGATACGCTCTTTTGTTAGTGTTTTTTTTTCATATCAAATCAAATCAAATCAAATTATTCTTTATTCAAGTAGGCCTAGTTACAAGCACTTTCGAAATGTCAGTTACATGAGAGTGAATGTTCGTATCGTATTTTTTTTATCTGTATAAACATTTTTTTGTATAAACGGCTGCGGAACTCTTTATGGGCGAGTCCGACTCGCACTTGGCCGCTTTTTTCTTCGGTGTAGTTGAGTAAAATGTATCCTATAACCATTTAGCTATTATTACTAAGTATAGAGAAGACGGCGCGATTAAAATCTGTGCTACAAGCGCGGGAGTGCGGGGCGCGCGCGGGCGGTAGGGACACTGAGTGAACTGGGGCCGGCCGACTGCAGTTGAACGGAACACTAAGTGATTGGGCGGCGTCTTCTCTATACGTAGTAATAATAGCTCAATGCCTATAACCATCTGTGGATACCCAACTAGCCGCCCTGTACCAAAAATAGGTACTTGAAATCCGTTTAGCCGTTTTGGCGTGATGAAGACACAACAACGGGTCTCCTTCGGAATCCCTAATGTCGTATGTCCGAATGTATCGTTTTGCCTGACGTATTATTTTCAGAAACCGTAAATTCTGCAGAATTAAATAAAAACATCGTATAAATTAGGTTAGGTTATGTTAGGTTATTAGGTAAAATAATAAATGACAAACGACGTTAGGGATTCCGATATACACCTTTCAATAGTATAACTTATTTTTTTTTATTTCTCATTGTACAGATGTTTCATTTTTATAACTATACATTTTATAATCTATACATTGTTTATGCTTGCTTGTGTAATGCTCAGTTTTGTGACCCAAATAAAAAAAAACCAGCCATGAGCATGTCGGACCATGCTCAATGTAGGGTTCCGCAGCCGTTTATACAAAAAAAATCACTACAGATGAAAAAAAATACGAATTATAGAAAAAACACTAACAAAAGAGCGTATCTCCCGGGCACTTACGTCCTTTCGCTGAGAAGCGCAGTTTTTTGGCAATAACTTAAAAACGGTATGTTCAATCATGCTGAAAACAATTTTCGTTGGAAGTATTTATTGAACATACCGTTCAGAAAATAGAGTAGGGGACACTTTTTTTTCTACTTTCGGAGCGAATATTTCCGAAAATATTTACTTAATCAAAAAATGTGTTTACGTACCTCAAAAGTATTTTTAAAAGAACTGTCGAAATATGTGCCATACATTGATATTTACTGGGTTTTTTTTCATCTTCGGTTACATGTGTGGAGTGCCCACTTACTTATATTTTATTATTATTTAACTACTAAACTAAGTAGCGGCTTATACAAGACACTTATCCTCTAAAGTTCATCAATATACTTACATCCAGTAGTTATTGAGTAAAATGCCTGTGACATACGGACGGACGGACGGACGGACGGACGAACGTGACAAAACTATAAGGGTTCCGTTTTTGCCATTTTGGCTACGGAACCCTAAAAAGGTGTTCGTTGATTGTTATAAAGTGTTTGGGGGGAAGAAGCGGAAGTTTGTGCCGATGTATGTGTGTATGTACGTTCCTATTAATTTAAAAACAAACTGCTGAGTGATCTCAACAACACTCTCCAATAATCTTGTTTAGACATGATTAACACATACATTAGGCTATAAATTGGCTCCCTACGCAGACAAAGTCGCGGGCAATAGCTAGTAATATTGTAACGTGAAAAATTGTGCCCATGTATCTATGTACGTTCCTCTTAATTTTAAAAACGACTGAACGGATCTCAACGAAAGTTTCCAGTAATGTTGTTTAGATATCAGGATTAGATATTTTCTCTAAGCATACGATCGCTTAAAGGTACATCCTGTTATGAAAATAAACACAGTCAATCTAATAGATTTATGCCTTGAGTATTACTAGCAGGGTTCGGATATTCGGTGAGATGTTTACCTAAAGTTGCAAAGAACCCGGCAAAAGTTGGGCAAATAAAGAGTAGGCTTCTTAATTAAATTATTTTAATAATATAAGTTCCGAGATTCCGGGATTGCATAAAACGACACAAGGTAAAATACACAAACATCTTTAGTTTATAGCTATTTGGGTCGGGCCGCGGAGCGTTTCGACCACCGATACTTTTATGTAACAAATTCCTGGTGAATAAAATTGACAAACGCATCGGAGTTTTAGGCATAAAGTAGGCAAGGCATCATTTTCTATTTGTATTAAAAAAAAAATATCGAATTTCGTCACGTATAATGTAAAAAATTCGTTACATAAAAGTGTAGCGGTTGAAACGCTCCGCGGCCCGGCCCATTTATAGTTGAATCATCGAGAGCGTGGAATTGCATATGTAGTAGTATTGTTTGTTTACAGGCATTCTATATTTGAATTTTCTATTTTCTTGTACTATCAGCATACAAAGAGGTTGTTATATATATATATATATATATCGAAGAACTAAAAACAAAAATAATGTCAGTGTGAAATTGTCAATATTATTTACGTTGTCCGTATATTTTTACATCTGATTTGATTGTATTCTCAATTAAATATTGTGTCCGCCCGTACGACTACGAATAATTTCTATATTTAAAAAAAATATGGCTGTAAGTAATTTTGGTCATATTGAGAGTCAAAGTAAGCAAATAATTTTCAACTGTTATAAATATTTTGAAAATGAACTGACGAAAAATTTAAACTTGCCTTACACCGCTGCCCAGTTAGTTGAAAAAGCTACAGGTGTTTGTCTCTCTACTGTTTATAACATTGTGACTGAGAGCAACAGCGAGAAATTCGCAGCAACAAAGAAATTCACCTCCCCGAAGAATAAAAAGTTGCGTCCTTGTCTGTCATCAGCAGTAGACGATTTTGATCAGGAAGTCATCCGGAGAACTATATACAATTTTCATCTGTTCCATAAGCAATTTCCAACCTTAAAGGGACTCCACTCTGTGTTAAAATCCGATATAGATTACAAATTTGGCATTTCCACCTTACGAAAACAAATACAAAAATTAGGATTTAAATGGAAAAAAACCGAGGACTACCGAAAAATATTAATGGAAAAACACAACATACGACTGCTAGGAATAAATTACCTTATCAAAATTGCGGAATATCGATCTCAAGATAGACCACTAGTTTACCTCGTGTGTTCATAAGTTTTGAGACGAATTTCAAACCTCAAATTTAAAATAAAAACGTGCTGGCAGCTTGTCGTGGCTGTTTCAGAATTTGAAATTGGAACGTTTTAATTAAGAATATATAATTTTTTTCTTTTTATTGTCATTGTTTGTCAAAATGGCGGCTAAGAAACAACTTCGGTGTACTGTAGTTTCGTTGTATGAGGCGGGAAAAAAACCAATGGAAATTTTTAACGAATTAAAAAATATTGGAGCTAGCCGCAATTTTGTATACTATACTATAAAGCGGTATAAGGAGACCCAAAAGATTGATGATCGTCCAAGAACTGGCCGCCCGCGTTCTGTAAGGACCCCTGCGAACATAAAGATTATCAAAGAACGAATTCGTCGAAATCCGTGCCGCACCCAGAAGAAAATGGCTCTACAGACGGGTATTTCACGTATATCGGTAAATAGAATACTTAAATATGATCTTAAATTAAAAGCGTATAGTAAGAGAAAAGTGCATTATCTAAATGATCGTCTACGGAAAATGCGACTCAAACGTTGTCGGACCCTACTTAGGCGACACGACCCTACAAAAATATTGTTCACGGATGAGAAGATATTTGCTGTCGAAGAAAAATTTAACAGGCAGAATGATAAAATCTACGCCAAAAGCTCAAAGGAGATTCCGTCTAACGTGCGACATGTCCAACGCACACATCATCCGGCTAGCGTCATGGTATGGTGGGGAGTTTCATATGAAGGCGTTACGAAATTGCATTTTTGCCAACATGGGGTCAAAGTTAAAGCACAAAATTATCAGAGTGACATTCTCAAGAACGTTGTAAAACCCCTATCTACCACTCTATTCGCTGGAAAGGACTGGATTTTCCAACAAGATTCAGCACCATCGCATAAAGCGAAATCTACACAAAAGTGGCTAAAAGAAAATTTGCCTGGGTTTATTAGTACTGAGGAATGGCCTTCTTCAAGCCCAGACTTAAATCCTTTAGATTACTCTTTGTGGACGGAATTAGAGCTAAGGGCATGCCGAAAGCCGCATCCAAACCTTCAGGCCCTGAAACGAGCCTTAGTGAGAGAAGCGAAGCGTATTCCTATTGAAAAAGTACGTGAAGCTATTGATGAGTGGAAACCACGTTTAAGAGCCTGTATAAAAAATAAGGGTGGACATTTCGAGTAAATTATATTTTTATTTTACTAAGACATTGTCTTTTATTAACCCTATAACTGTGTCATAAAAATAAATTATCTTAACTAATTATAATTCGAGTATTCATTTTGTCTCAAAACTTATGAACACACGAGGTATACTGATGAAACCTACATCCACACTTCACATGTGTCCGGAGAAGCTTGGACCGATGGAACAGAATTTGGTGTAAAAAAACAAATCAGTACAGGCCAGCGGTTAATAATAGTGCACGCAGGAGGAAAAGATGGTTTTATTCCCAACGCTTTGTTAATGTTTAAGGCAAACCAAAAAACGGTAGATTACCATGACCAGATGAACTTTGTCAACTACGAAAAATGGTTAAAAGAAAAATTTATACCGAACCTCAAACCGAATAGCGTACTTATCGTGGATAATGCGTCCTATCACAACAAACTTTTGAATCGTGCTCCAACGTGAAATTCTAATAAACAAGAAATGATGGATTGGTTGACAGAACACAACATTTCGTATAACCGGTTGATGTACAAAACCAGTTTGTATGAATTAATTAAACAAAATAAAGAGAGTCCTCCCGTGACCATGGAAAGCTGGAAAGCTTCCGAAACGTCGGGAACTAAAATGAGATAATATACGCGATATAATCCGTTAAATTGTTTTATTTCAATGAGTAATAATCGCGGAAACAGAAGAAAATATTAAAATAAAGAGCGGTTTCGCGAGTACCACATACATTCAATTTTAAAAGAACATGGCCACTCCGTATTACGATTGCAACCGTATCATCGGACATTCAATCCGATCGAAAATGGTCCATGGTAAAAGGATATGTAGCAAAAAGAAACGTTTCATTAAACATGCAAGGCATTATGAGTTTAGCAACTGAACGAATGAATACCATCACTGCTGAGGACTGGGAAAATATTTGTCACCACGTCGAAAGTGAAGAAAATAAATATCGATGTCAGGAAGGAGAAATGGATCAAATAACAGACAATTTTATTATCAATACTTGTGACAGCTCAGATGAAGAACATGATAGCGAATAAAAGAAAAAAAACAGAGGACTACTACTTATTCCACTTCTTGGGTATGTCATTTTATTAAGTTAAGAGAAAATTATTCTCCTTTTGTTGCAAACGGTACAACCACTACAAATGCAATTCCATCTTCTCGATAATTCAACTATACGCTATTTTAGTAAGCACGTACGTTGTTACGCAAATGTAGCTAATGTATGTCTTTGTCGTAACCGCAGTGTGAATTGATTTAATTTCAAGGTATATGTCACATAAGAGAATAATAAACTATCCGTTTTGGAGGTCTTGTTTCTAAATTTAGAAATCCCGGGAAGTTTATTAGGAAAATAAATTGTGTCCGTCTCCATACCATTCAACATAGACGCCACCGCCAATATCTCACCGAATATCCGAACCGTGATTGAAAAGGGTTTTAATTTGCGTTTGACATGCCAAGACTGATTTTCAGTGATGTAAATAAAATGTAACTTAAACAAAATGAACGTATCATACATTTAAATTACAGTATAAATCATGGGTCATCATATTTTTGGCTGTATTATTTTTTATGTTATAGGGGGCAAACGAGCAGACGGATTTCTTGATGGTAAGCGATCACCATCGCACTTAATAATGAAATAATGATCTTTATTCTGTAAGTAGGCCGCAAGGGCACTTTTTCAAGTCTGACTCTACGGCGTTTCCCAAGAGGAGACTACTGAGGAGATGAAGAAGAAAGCCGAAACAAACTTAACAGTCAGTAATTTTTTCGAAATAACTCTTATATCTATTACAATATGTGTACTTAGCCTATCCTAAATATATGTTTTGAGAATAAACTCAATGCGTAGTTCTTCAAGAAAACATATCAAAACTTATAAAAGAAAAAAAAATAGAATATAAAAAAGCAATATAATGATTTTTTATTTAAAACAACTTAACTACATACGTTTGATATGCCACATTATAAGAACCGTGTTCCGGTAAAAGTAAATTATTTGGTTTCTGTTTTGGTTTATGCATTTTTGTCTGTTAAATATGCCTTTGCCATTAGACACTCTTTTAAGTACTTTTTGAAAGCTGGAAACGGTAATTTTAAAGCATCGTCTGGTAGCTTAGACACCTGCAACACTGGAGGAGTCACAAGTGCGTTGCCGGCCCTTAAGTTTTACCTGTGGACATTCCAAAATTAAGGGTTTAAAATCTATTTTTCCTTGGCATGTACAAATTCTCTACCACTCTAGACCTTGACAAGCCATTCTATTGTCCACGGGAATAATCTTAACTGTCATTGAGGACGTATATCATTTCTTGATGGAATGCGTACGGAGGGGGTCTCATCGTGCAACCTTCACCCCTGGAGACTGTAATGCTGAGTTGGCCAACCCACAAACAGCGCAAGCCAAATTTATAAGTTTTATAAAATGTGCGTTCAGTAAATTGTAATTACACTTTAGAGAACGTATGGAGCGGCTTGATCGTTCAACGACCAAGCTCCTTAAAATTAAGATAAAAAAGACCTTATCTGTATGGCCCTAAATGAAACATATTTCTTACCAACAAACCCAACAGTGCCTAGAATCACCGACATACAAAACCAAACATGGATACAAAACATTTTTAAAACTTCACATCATTTTAGCACTTTATATAACTCTGCAGCACAATCGATAATATTACAATTAAAACACATTTTAAACGTGTATAATGTAGACATCATAAGGAAGAATTATTGTTAGGCAATCAAAATTTCCTGGTCATCGCCGCCATATTGGTTTAACTGTGAATCATTGTTTGGACTTATCATACTTTGTGTCCTGTTACGTCAATATACGGATAGTAATGTAATAAACTCTTATAACATTATGAAGTTGTAAAAATGCACGGTCCATATTGACTCACAAAAAAAAATATATTCCGATTTTTTCTTCTACTACCGATTTGTAGCCAGAATCATCACTCTTACGTATTCGTAACTATGTTACTTTAAATACTTACCATAGATTTCTCATAGGTTTTCCTGTAAACTATGGGTAAAGAACTATTTTCTGTAAAATTTTAGGCTTAGCAGATGGTGAATTTCTTTGTATTTTGTTAAATAATTTCAGAACTGTTTATTTTAAAAATATAAAACAATACATTTGAGATTCTCACAATGAGTCCTTTCATTTGATATGTCACACGATATAGCTTGCTAAACTTTTTTTATATATTTTCTAATTTACCCCCCAAAAGTGACTCAAAGTGAAGTGTTTAAAATTCGTTTATTTACGTTACACGGCCGTTTTTGGGCGTCACCAACTTACATATGTATGCCAAATTTCAACTCAATCGGTCCAGTAGTTTCGGAGCAAACGGGCTGTGTCAGACGGACGGACAGACACGAATGATCCTATATGGGTTCCGTTTTTTCTCTTGAGGTACGGAAACCTAAAAACGATTGTAACGATCTATTTGGAGGTCACTGAATCGATTTTTTTTTGGGTTTTTTTAATGTGTGTCTGTGCCGTGGTGGCTTCATCACGCCAAATCGGCTAATCGGATTTCAACTGTTTTTGGTATACGGGTAGCTGGGGTATCCACAGATATTTATAGGATACTTTTTATCCAACTACGCTTAAGAAACAAAACAGTTATTCTTTTTTCTCCTCCGCCTATGAAGTTACCTTCGAAGGTACCTTCTAGTTTAGTAATAAGGTTCTTTTGGCGCCCTTTTTGGACGAAACACATAAAGGTGCGTCCACACTTGTATCATTTGCTCGTATCCGATCACCGTGCCGTGGCATGACTGCGTATCGTGCTGCTTGGACGCTTACTGTCGGCGCGCCGATCATGCCGTACTCGTCCGATATAACTGTGTGATACGCGTAGCAAAATGGATTTCGAGCGATCCGATCGGCGCAACGTCAAAACGCGTGATCGTGACACACGATCATGCCACGCAACGATGATCTGATACGGGCAAATGATACAAATGTGGACGCACCTTAACATACTCACCAGCAGTCTTTGAAGGCGCAGGCGCGATGTAGTGAAGATAAACTACACTGAAAACATACTTTGGTAGGTTCGAGGCCACGTTATGATTTTCTGCCACGCATTTTATAACTTTCAGCTCCTTCTTGAGCGTGAAAGTGTTTTTATATGCCGTAGGTGAGGCTCCTGAAAAATAAGAGGGTTGAGAATCGAAATACAAAATGCATGCAAATCAATACAATAAATAGATATCAGGGAAAATCTTACACAAATCGACCTAGTCCCAAACTAAGCAAAGCTTGTATATGGGTACTAGGCGACGATATACAAAATATATAGATAAATTATAATCATACCCCGGGGTTTTCGGAGCACGAACGATTTGCTAAAGAGTAGAGATCAATAGATAGGTTATTCTGACAAAAAATCATATTATGCCTAATGAATAATTAAATCACTGCGAATTGTAAACTATACTAGTATTCTAGGTTTAGTACCAAGCCTTATTACCTTTCGTTGTTTTGCATACTTCTGTACCTCACGATATAAGTCAAAACCCAATAATGGATCTATGCAAAACGTGATTAAATGTCTTATTTATTTATGTTATGAGATATTAACAAAAAAACGATATTTAATAACCTGCAGTAATTTTAGTAGTTCATATGATTTTCGAAATGAATTATTAATATCTTTTCTAAATTTGGAACAGTTAAGCAGCGGCGACTTGCTGTAAATATCCATTTAATCCCACTGAATGATCTTTCTACGTCGTCAGTTGTAATAGGTGCATATTTAAATTTCTTGAAGAAATGAATTGTTGCACAATGTGTTTACAAAGAAGTGGATTAAATACGTATTTAATCATGATTAAATTACTCAAATGGCGATTAAGTTATTGTGAGTGGCAATTTAATCTTGAAGGATTTAATCTTTTGAAACTTAATTTTATTAAGATTGAAAAGATTCCATCTTTTATAACATTTAATATTTTTGTGTTTTAAATATCATGTTTTAATTTATGGAAAGCGTTGGCAGAGCAGGGTATCCATACTAAATATATAAATATACTACAAGAAACATATAGGAAAAGTAATGAATCAAGTAATAATAATGAATGGAATAATATTTTAAAATGAAGTTTAATATTTATCTTATTATTGCAAATTGGACAAATTATATAAGTTGTATAATTACTACGAATACTCAACAATTGGAATAATGGTTTTTGTAAACTAGCGTAATAGTTATTGGATTAAATGGCTATATTATTATAATTATTTATTTTCTAATTGATTATTTATTCATTAGGCAGAAACCTGCTAGAGTGCACTCTGTTTTTTAACTCAACACCTACTCTTTGGCTAATGTCAATCATTCGTGCTCCGAAAACCCCGGGGTATGATTGTAATACTTAAATACATAGAAAACATTCAAGACCCAGGAACAAATATTCGTGTTCATCACACAAACACTTGCCCTGGCCGGGATTCGACCCCGGGACCGCCAGCTTCGTAGGCCGTTGAGCAGCCCACTGAGCCAAACGTGTCGTCAACTAAATATAACTTAACTAAATCTACTGAAATTTCCATCTCTTTCGTATATGTAAAAAAAAATAAGCAGTTCATAAAATGCAATAGCCTTCGTATGCAGGGTGGAATAAGTTTTTACGACGCTATGTCAAACATAAAAGTTTCACTTACCCTAACATTAATACATTACCCGGTTCCGGTCAAGTTAACTTTGCACCTGATATCTATAGCATTGCATACAAATGAGGTGCAAACTTGACGCAACCGCGGGCTGTCCAAACATGTCTTTTGAAAAATACTATATTTTTTATGATTTAATAACAAATGTATAGTTTATTGATTTTTGCATGTATTTGTAGTTTGTCACAATATTACTTGCCAAATTTCATAGTTCTATGTCAACGGGAAGTACCCTATCATTTTGATTCTCTTGAGGGTGTCCAAAAATATACGTTTTTTGGGCCGTATCTTTTTTTACGTTAATGTAGAAGATTGATTTTTTCACAGCTTCAAGGGTCTGTAAACCTCAGTATATGGTGTTAATTTCAACTTGATACCTCCGCACGTTCTTGAGATAAAGGGTCTTGACAGACAGACGGACAGACGGACAACAAAGTGACCTTATAAGGGTTCCGTTTTTTCCGATTGAGGTACGGAAACCTAAAAATGTTGAGTTTCTAGTTCTCACGGTGTACATAAATAAAAATTACTTATTACCGTGAGATTGATCCATTTGGACTCCATTTGCTTGTACCGGGATATAAAAACTAATAATGTAGTCTGTACAGTTATTTATTGCGCACTCTAAAGTAACAATTTCTCCATCTGTGAAATTATAATTGTATATTGTCGTCTTGTTATAGGAGAAATATTGCCCATTTCCTAGTTTTTGTGATCCACTGATGCTGAGTACAGGAGCTGTAACATACAAATAAATAAAAAGATAGAAGGTACTGGTGTATTGGACTACCAAAACAGAAATATAAAAAACAAGTTTAGTTCTCATGTTCCACCAAAAGTAGCTCTTGGCAGTTTGTTTAAATATCCATCAGCTGTGTATTCTAACATACTAAATAGAAAACTGCCAAGTTAAGGCTCAAAAGCAATAAATTGGTAATACTGTTAACAATCTTGTACCAGAATTGGTAAAATGTCAAAAATAAATCAAGTTCTCATGTTTCACCAAAAGTAGTGATATCTCAAACGGTGCCAATTCTGCTACTAGATTGTTACAGGGCCATTTTTTTTGTCCGTGGTTCTACCAATAGGATTGTAACAAGAAAATCATTATTTTGTATGAGCATTGGTCCCACCAATCGAGTAATATAGCCAACGTCAACACGGTGAAATATTACTGGTTCTGCGGTTCCCGCGTTTCAAAAGTAATATCAATGTGTCATGTTAAAATGATTTGATTTAGATTGATGGGTGAATTTTATGCAAATGCAAAGTGAAAACCTTTGTCTAATACACAAAACGGAAACAGTAGGCACTAGGCACGATGAGTAAAAGGCACTGATTTTGCAAAAATAGAATTGGGACTTTTATAATACAATGTTGCTACACGAAACTATATATTTATTGAAATTTCATAACTTACCGCTACAGAAAAATGGACAAGGTAAAATTTAGTAAATTTAGCCCTTGTGTGTTTAATTTACTCACTAGAGGGGCACAAAATCTGTACCTTCCTATAGCCCGCCTCTCACTAGTTAAAAGAAATGCTTTGCACTCGGCGGCGGCGATTAAAATTTATACGAAACTACCAGAATATTTAAAACAGTGTGACATACGGGAATTTAAGTGGAAAATCAATATTTTTAAAAAAATAATACCTAGTTATTACTCAGTTCAAGAGTACTGGTCAAATTGTATGAATTAGATTATTATTTCATTGTTACACAGTTTTTATACTTGACATTGTAATTTAATTCGACATTATTTTCATTTTCTTTAACATTAACTTTAACATTAAATTATTATTTCATACTAGACATGTAAGCTTTTATATTGACTCGTTGCAGCGGCCAAATATGAGATAATATTAGCAATATTTAAGACCATTTATCGTGTACCATATTTAAAGTAAATAAAGACATTCATTCATTCATTCTTGTTTTCAAGTACAGCTGAAACCAAGATAAAAGTGCTACTATCTTTCACTTCTAGTGGAACTAAGGGAAACGCTATTTGCTCATAGTCCTACTGATAGAACCACGGGCATGAAAAAAATACCATTTTTCTACCAGTTGAACCAGAGGTAATGCTACTTGCCCATGGTTTTACTGAAAGAACCAAAGAACAAAAAGTGGAAGTTCGTGTAGTGCCATTCCTATCCCTCTCATGTTAAGGTGCGTCCACACTTGTATCATTTGCTCGTATCCGATCACCGTGCCGTGGCATGACTGCGTATCGCGCTGCTTGGACGCTTACTGTCGGCGCGCCGATCATGCCGTACTCGTTCGATATAACTGTGTGATACGCGTAGCAAAATGGATGTCGAGCGATCCGATCGGCGCAACGTCCAAACGCGTGAACGTGACACGCTATCGTGCCACGCGACGATGATCTGATACGGGCAAATGATACAAATGTGGACGCACCTTTAAACAATATTTGATGAAGCAGGACGTCTATATACAATTTGGATTCGCCGCCATAGTTTTGGTTAAAATACTTACGTGGTCGGTATTGAAGATATATCTTATTCGTCAGTAAAGGCGCGCTATCCGTTCCATCTACGGGCATAGCTACGCATTTGATAAATGTGTTTTTTTTATTAAGCTTGAAAGTGTGAGTGAAATGCCTTGAAAGTTTTTTGTTAACAGCCACTGAAAACCAAATCACAGGGCATTAAAACAAGTACCGTAAAACGGGGAGGGTGGGGGGGGGGGGGGGGGATAAAACATATATTTAAACCTCGATAAAAGTCTATGTGGCGTGTTGATTTTTGTACATAAAAAATATTCAGGACGTCGTGGTTTTTGCAATTGAATGAAATATTTTTATTTGCCAAACATACGTGTAACAGGATGGATTACCTACATTTAGTCAGCAGTTTCAGTAATGTTTTGTACCTTAAGATAGGCATGCAAAATTTAAATTCATAAACCCATACCTCAGTATGATATATCAAATGTATGTAACAAATAATTTTCCTATAATACAATAATACACTATATATATATCCTATCTATATTATAAACGTGAAAGTTTGTATGTACGTTCCACTTAATCTCAAAAACTACTGGACGATTTTTTATGAAACTTTCCAGTTATGTACCTTATATATCAGAATAGGATATAGGCAATAATTTATGTCAAATTTCATCCCTTTTAGGGATGAAAAAGGGGGTGAAACTTTGTAAGCTATAAATTGCATCTCTACGCGGACGAAGTCGCGGGCAACAGCTAGTACATATATAAATATCAATATAGCAATGTGCTGTAATTCTTAAGCTTCGAGTATCACAATGTATTTTTAATGATTATTTGTAATATCATTTCATAATTTTAACGATAGACACTAAATAGTAGGAACTCCCACCTCACCCCGTAGTTGGTGTTAGTAGGGATAGCAATGCGGTGAGATGGGAAAATCTAGGGTTGGCAACTACTTAGTAAACGTATACAGTAGGTACGCTAAAATACTATATATATATCGACGTCAAATTGAAGGTCGCATTTAATATGATTAATATTATAACCCAGAGTTCGATTATAAAGGAAAAAATCAAAGCGACCTACTAAATTGCAAGCAGGATTAGAAGCTACGACTTCTTCTTTAACTATATCGCAACTTTACGTACGTAGCTTGAAATTTTCGAACACAATCTAGTTTGTGATAGCAGCGCCCTCTGTCTTTCTTTTTTAATACTAAGAGCATTAGCCATACTCCAAGACATGCGTATCATGCTATCTCAGTCCCATTGCTTCTCCAGCAAGTATTAGGACAGCGAGAGAGATGGCGCTGTTCTTCAATGAAGAAACTGAATCAATAATGATTATTGATTATATGTATTAATTTGAATAACAATTATGGTATTCCCACATTTATAAAAAAGTAATCAAAAATTATCTTGATTCAGTTTCTTCGTATAATATGATTCCTAGAAAAATTCATTAATATTAATATAAAACATTGGTATACATTACCAGTTTTTGAGCGTGTTTGAAATTTGTCATCTAAATAAAACGTGAAGTGATATGATTCCTCATTATCCGTAGGGTTGTCCAAATGGCAGTCAAATGTCGCATCTCCTTCGGCGAAAGTGTAATTGTAAATTTTGTTACACTTATATTGGTTTTCCCATTTCCAATGTTTCAGTTGAGTGATACTGAGAAATATAGCAGCTGTAAAAAATCATAATAAAACGGTTATTAGCTGAGGTCGGAATAGTGGTGCCTATTTATCTAAAATTCGCGGGAAAACATAATTAAGAGTGGTTATAACTTCTAACAATAATTATTGATTTCATTGATTGCGGGATTTCCCGGATTAAATAAATAAATAAATATTACGGGACAATTTTACACAAATCGAACTTGCCCCACTGTAAGCTCAATAAGGCTGGTGTTAACACCCAAGACTCAGGAACAATTATTTATGCTCATCACACAAATATTTGCCCTTACCGGGATTTGAACCCAGGACCTCAGATTCGCAGGCAACGTTACTCCCACTGAGCCAAACCGGTCGTCGAATTGTAATAGTTCATTATTACTAATAATCACTCTCAATCAGGGTCAGATTATTCATAAATACAATTGTCTAGTGCAGAAAATTCTAATACGTCGACAACCCAAAAGCGGATACACAATCGACCGATATTTGTAAAAGCTTTAGTTACAAATAAATAATTTTGTACTTTGACTTTTTTTACATACAATACATGCATCGGACATAAGTACTCGGAGGAATGACCTTGCGATTGAATTTATATGTATATTTATATGAATTTATAAGTATAACTAGCTTCTGCCCGCGACTTCGTCCGCCTTAAATTTGTTTATCGCGGATAAGGATATTTTTCCGGAATAAAAAGTAGCCTATGTCATTCCCCGGAACTCAAACTATCTCCATACCAAATTTCATCCAAATCGGTTCAGCGGTTTAAGCGTGAAGAGGTAACAGACAGACCGACAGACACACTTTCGAATTTATAATATTAGTATGGATACTCATAAGAGAAATCTCGCTTTCAATAAAATAAATTATAGAAATTAAAAAAGATGACTGCCGGCCTAGGCCTGCATGATTTGTATGAAATTCCATTAACGACCTCTTGTCCTCGCCGCACCTGAAACGTCATACTTCGCAGCGTATTATAAGGAACATAACATCAATATTTCATTGCATGTTTGAGAAATAGTACATTTCGGTGTTAGTGCGGAAAGTATGTCATTACTTCACGAGTACCGAGATATCTAGCCACGAGCCGTAGGCGAGAGGCAAGACTCGGGACGAGAGAATAATGATATTTCCGCACGTATAACGAACGACGTTTTTAATACAGTTGCGAAAAAATAAGATAATATCAAGTAAGCATCATCAAGACCATCAACATCATCACCACCATCACCATCATCACCACCATCACCATCATCATGACCATCATCATCATCACCACCATCACCATTATCATGACCATCATCATCATCATCACCACCATCACCATTATCATGACCATCACCATTATCATCACCACCAATCACTATTATCATCACCATCATCATCATCATCATCATCATCATCACCACCATCACCATTATCATGACCATCACCATTATCATCATGGCCATCACCATCACCATCATCATGTCCATCACCATCATCATTACCGTCACCATCATCATCATCATCATCATCATCATCATCATCATCATCATCATCATCATCATCATCAATTCATGAATTGGAACAAGTATAAATTTTAAAACGTTGGAAAAGTAAAAAGCACTAGTTGGCGAAAACAAACTTTGCGCACGCTAACAGCTACGTAAAGTAGCACTTTTTGAGCAACTGTATTAAAAATGTGGGTTCCCCTTATATGGCATAATCTCGATTGTCCGAATCATCATTTGGCCGAATTCATATTTTGGCATAATGCAGTTTTTTCAGAAACTGTACAATTTTGCAAACACTTTATTTTTAAAACTAGAAGGTGCTCGCAAACTTCGTCGGCGGAGGAGAAAAAAATCATAAACCACTTTTTTCCCTTCAGCGTAGTCGGGTAAAAAGTATCCCATAACCATCTGGAGATTCCTAGCTACTACCCGTGTACCATAAATAGTTGAAATCAGTTTAGCCGATTTGGCGTGATGAAGCCACAACGCCACATAAAAAAAATCCAAAAAAATATATAATTTTCATTCAGTGAACTCCAAATAGTCCGTTACAATATTTTTTTTGAAAACATCTTTAATGTAGGTACCTACAGACATTTCATTTTTATAACTTTATAATAGCTTAGATTATATAATAGTATAAATTAATACATTCTTACTTGGACATTGATAACGTGGAGGAATTGCCTTGGCTAAACGATTTTTATCTGAAATCAAGCAAATTAAGTTATTATATTGATTTAAACTTACGAGATCTTCACTCATTATCACAACACAACAAAACGGGGCTTAATCGCGTATAAATATGATTTATTTATTTAATTACCTTTCGTTAGTAATTCTTCGACGTTTCGGACGACGCGTTACGTCCATGGTCTCGAAGGAACTCATCCATTCACTTCGAGACCATTGAAGTAACGCGACGTCCGAAATGTGGAAGAACTACCAACGAAAGGTAATTAAATTAAATCATATTTATACACGATTAAGCCACGTTTTTTGTGTTGTGATAAAGTTTTTATATTTTCATAAAAGTTATCGTACAGTTGATTAAATTTCAGTTAAAGTTTTGTGTAAATCTGAGGTATAACCACAAAGTCCAGAAATAGGAGTTACAGTAACGCTGGTCACGCTTAATAAAGGTACACATAACACAAAGATATTAACTGTGATATAGATACAAGTCAAAGCGCAAAGCCAAATACGATTGCCCTCTCACGTAGTCACACCAGGAATCGAACCTGGAATCTCTCGATTACGGGCACAGTGCTATGCAAAGTAGTATCATAAGCAAACACTTTGAATACACTATTAATAATTTCGAAAATAGATTTCGGCTGCGAAAAATAAAATGTCTTTGTTAAGGAGACTTGTTATAATGCAAATATAAAATTTAAAAAAAATCGTCTCGTTTACGGAAATTTAAATTTTCATGGGTATTTAGCCGGGTGGAAAATAGATTTTCCATGCTTAGGGTGGAAAGTATTTTATTGTTACGATTAATAGCCACAGAGTTGAAGATAATTAAGTTACGTCATATTATTCAAATAATAGCTTTTAAATTTTTCATATCGCAAAATCGCAAACTGATATAAATGCAATGATAATGATCATGATGATGATGACCATGATAATGATGATGATCATGATCATGATGATGATGACCATGATGATGATGATCATCATGATCATGATGATGATGACCATGATGATGATGATCATGATGGTGATGACCATGATGATGATGATCATGAGCATAATTATGATGATTATGATGATCATGATGATCATGATGGTGATGACCATGATGATGATGATAATGATGATGATCATGAGCATAATGATGATGACCATGATGATCATGATCATAATGGTCATGACCATGATGATGATGATCATGATCGTGATGATGATGATTATTTTTTAGCTATGTTTCATTCACCGTAGCTACTCGTAGAAAAAGAATTGTATACAATAGTTATATAATTAGCTTTTTAAGTCTCGTACCTTACTTAGACCACTCAGCAAGCTTCGTGGTCTAAACGCGGTACTCGACTGAAAAAGCATACATTATGTAACTATTGTATAAAATACTAATATAACATACATAGATACATACACGACGGTATTCTGGTTTGGGGCAAAGCAGCTGACATACAGACTATATTTGTGTTACAAAAAAGAGCGATTCGTTCTATATATAACTTGAACTCCCGTGACTCCTTAAGAGAACTTTTTAAAGACATCAACATATTAACCGTAGCGTCTCAATATATTTATGAGAATATTATTTATGTTATTAAAAACCTAGAGTCTTTTACTAGGAATTCAGATATCCACAATTTTAATACTAGAAATAAAAACAAAATCGCTATTAGAAAGTTCCGCGTTCGTAAAGTAGCCAAATCATTCGTAGGCCAATGTATACATTTTTATAATAAGCTACCAGATGATGCTTTGAAATTATCGTTTCCAGCTCTCAAAAAGTACTTAAAAGAGTCCCTAATGGCAAAGGCTTATTATAGGGTAGAGGACTATTTAACAGACAAAAATGCATGGCCCAAAACAGAAAGGTGGCATATCAAACGTATGTAAGTTGTTTTAAATAAAAATCACTATTTTGCTTTTTTATATTCTAGATTTTTTTTTTTTTTTACTTTTATAAGTTTTGATATGTTTCCTTGAAGAACTACGCATTGAGTTTATACTCAAAACATATATTTAGGTTAGGATAAGCACGAATATTGTAATAGATATAAGAGTTATTTCGAAAAAATGACAGACTGTTGAGTTTGTTTCGGCTTTCTTCTCTTCAGTGGTCTCCTCTTGGGAAACGCCGTAGAGTCAGACTTGTAAAAGTGCCCTTGTGGCCTACTTACAGAATAAAGATCATTATTTCATTATTTCATTATTACAATCACACCTTTTTCCCAACGGGGTAGACAGACACTACCTCCTTCCACTTGCTACGGCCCTGGCATACAACTGCCGCTTCATCAACATCCATTAATCTCTTCATGCATGTTCGCCGGTTTAGAGTACTTTTCAGTTGGCCTTTTTTCAGAATGTCTCCAATATGATCGCGAAACATTCGTCTAGGCCGTCCTCTTCCAACATTTCCACTTACATTTGCCTTGTAGATTTTTTCAGTCAATCTTCTTTCATGCATCCTCTCTACATGCCCAAACCACCTTAGCATCCCTTCCTCGATTCGAGTTACTGCATCTTCTGTCACACAACAACGTTCCCTTATCACGCTATTTCCTATCCTGTCACCCAATTTCACACGAATCATGCCTCTCAATGCTCTCATATAAAATCTGTATAATTCTAGTACCATTAAAAAAATCTATGACAATTGTTTCGCCGTAAATTAGATTGCAAGGTTGTCCTGCTAGGAAGCATCGCCCCAGCAGAACCACCATGATATTTTGATAACTACTCATAATATACGCATACGTATGGTATCAAAAAATCTATGGAAATTCTTTATTAATCTCGCACCCTCAGTTTCTAATTACAATTTGAATATGCGAAGTTACGACACCATTTTTTTTAGCGCCTTATAAAATTAAAATTGGGTCACTTACTTTGCAATTTTAAACCCGTTCTACACCTTCCTATCCGATCCTAATAATCGGATAAAATCGGATAGTGTATTCTGCTACAGGCCCTAAAAATTGGGATCTGTTGCACAATATATTATCCGATTTTATTCGATAATTAGGATCGGATCGGATAGGATCGGAAGCTCTAGAGCGGGTTTTAGTAGGATAGGAGGGTGGACATTTGATTTAAAAAAAAAGATGGTGTCGTAACTCTGCATACCATCTGGAGATACGCAGCTATCCGTGTACCAAAAAGTGTTGAAATCTGTTTAGCCGAATTTGCATGATGAAGCCACAACGACACATATAAATATATATATATATGTATATTTATACCACTTGATGGCGCTTTAGTTGGCCCTAAAAAGTTATTCAAGTTGCCTATCTATTACCAGTTTATACACTCTTATTTTTGGTTAGTGTCCAATTTGACATTAGCCGACAACTTACCTATACATTTTTAGCAGCATGGAGTGGTAATGTAAAATTACCTTCTACCAGGTTATGACTTTTTTTCTCTTCGGCGAACGAAGTTGCTGATTTCTTTATAAATAAAATGCACTTATTGTATCCTTTTTTTAATTGGGGGTTAAAAAATAAAAATGTTTTCTTACTTGATCCCAAAGTTAGATTGAGACGAATAGTGGTCAGGCCAGTGAAGTCTCTGGTATAACATTTAAAGTAGGAGTTGCTGTGAGCTGGTGTAAGCTTGATCTCTAGCGTTGACGATATGTTTTTCATAGTAGCCACATTTTTTGATAAATCTGAAAGGAAAGGCTAATTTTATTTAAGGTTTAGGTTACTTTGATTTGAAGTGGGTGACATTTGTCATTAATTTTTAAAGTACCTATAAGGAGTTTTTTCTGAACGTGTTCATGAGATTATATTATCAAGCAGCGTACATTTGATTTTTTTAATTGATGCCCTCTGCTGGCCGTCTACAGAACCGAAGTTTCGGAACTGGTTCCGTACAAGGCTTTTAAAGTACTTGTATCGAACTGGTTCTGATCGCGGCATTTAATATACGTGTATGGTACTGGTTCCGATCACGGCTTTTAATTTACTTCTATGGAACTTGTTGTTGCAGCAGAGAGTAACTACGAACCACTGCACTGTAAGGATGGCACAGCCGGATCAATTGTTATCGGAAAAAAGAACCCGACGATTTCAAATTTATTGGACATATTGATCAAAGAAACGAAAATTACTGATATTTTGAAAATAAAATTAAGAATGCGAAAATCTATCTTGAAATTGACCAAGAAATTAAAAATGCAGTTCGCGATTAAAAAAAATGGCTTAATAACCGTAGGCCACTGCGTTCAGATAATTTCACTTTATGCTTCTTAGGCAAAGAGGATACTTTTAGTTAGTTAGGAAATATTTTTTACTTTGGAAGACCCAAAGTTAGAACAGTAATAAAGATTTGTGTTTATTTTATAGTTGTTTGATTTATTTCTAATATGAAATAATGGAGTTTTTAAGATACTATTTATTAAAACAGTAAGAATGTAATTTTTACAAAATTAGTATAATTGTCTGTCAATGATTGGTTTCTTTTTTAAGAATTACAATTAGAAGGTTATGGCCAGTCAATATTTGTATAAAAAGATGTGTTACATTTTGGTTTATCGATAGTTTTACCGTGAAAAAGTATAACTAGTCTATTTGTCTGTTCTTCAGTTCCGTTCCCTGCTGATGTAATACGATCTTTACTTGATCGGAACCAGTTCCAAACAAGTAAATTAAAAGCCGCGATTGGAACCAGTTCCATACAAGTAGGTACTTTAAAAGCCTTGTACGGAACCAGTTCCGAAACTTCGGTTCTGTAGACGGCTGGATGGAAACAGCCCAAGTAGCAACAATTAGTCCTATAAATAATGGATGAAACAACATTTTGATGAAAACTAATAGTCATATAAATTTGTCGTATAAAATAATAAAAGTCATAAAAACGTTTATACAACGCAAGAAGGGCGCAAAATATTCGATTCTGAATCGTGTAGTAGTCGTATTGTGGTTATATTAAAAGCAAATTGATCATGTACACGTCGTGTTAATGTAAGAATTACGATCAACATTTGTATAGTGGTCATATCAAAGACTGTTATCCGACGTATTGATTGTATAGTGGTCATATTAACATAACCAGAAATAAGTTGTACACCTTACAATTTGACGAATAGTCATATAAATAAGAACAAAATATATAAAAGTATCGGGTTTATAAAAAGGCCGGCTAAGTTAATTACTTATTTTTATCGTAGCCATGTTAGTTTTTTAGTAAATTTATTATAGTCGCCATTCGTGAAGTGTATTGATAGATTGATTGAGTGGGGAATTATATTTTATATCTATTATATATTAATTATATAATCTTAAATACATTTTGTGATTCATTTTCAATGCCCTCTTTATTATAGGTTAAAAATAAAATAAAAAATGTTATTCCAATATAATGTAGTGTTCATGACTTTAATATGACGTTTACACGACAATTTTCGGATTCTCGAGTCGGTCCTACACAATATTGCATTTGGCAACCACAATTTTTAGGGTGTCTTTTGAAAAACGGTTCACCTTTTAATACGCATATTGTACCTAAGTAGCAGTTCTTTTCAAAGTTATTACGGCCTGGCCACGACATCAAGCGGCGGCGGCAGCAGGAGCGGTTTTTCTAATTCATTGCGTGTGATCCCAACTAGCCACAGTGCCTTGCGCGTCTCGAGCGCGCAATTAACAGATTAAACGCTTGCCGCGCCGCAATTCGCGCAATGTCGTGGCCGGGTCGTTAAGGTGGCGTTGGAATACAACTTGCGTGCATAAAATTTAACTTGCGCTTTGATTGGAAAACCAATGTCTTATTATGGTAAGCCAAGGACATATAAAGAATACTATTGGTTGTATAACAGTTTCTTTAATAACACCGATATTGCAGCATATCTTATTATATTAAATAGAGCTAAAACGATATGAAGACTGTCGAATAACAACCCTAAGACAGTCATAGAAAAATCATTTGGGTTACAACACAGTTACTATCATGACATCTATATAACAGGATGTCATGTATTAAACATGCCTAAACCTCATATACCATTGCCGTATAGAAGGTGTCAATATGACATGTACAAACCATTATAAAACCATATTTGATACAACCTTTATATAACTAAAGGTCATATTAAATCATCGGCTAGAGGTCTTATAATATCCCACTATACGATAGTCATATTCTTGACTTTTATACAAAGACTACCTCCACAAGACGAAGCATGTAGTTGCAACTCGCGCTCACCACGCTTCTGTGGATTTGATCTTATATAAGATTGCACGGCCGACCACTCGTTCAGTAGCGTCCATGTTTACGACCTGTGCGTACGGGAATTAAAAAAAAGAAATTAAATTGAATTCCCGGCCTAAAACATAAATTAAAACAAAACGTAAATTAAACAGTGGCTGCGAGTCCATTTTATACTGGACATGAGGAAGTAGTGAAATATGTCCGTCCCTTTTGATCAAATGTAAAACACAATTACGCTATTCCTTTCTAACATAATCATGTGTAGCGCTAGTGATGTGCCACAGTTATTTTTGGTGTGAATCGAATAAAATAATACGGATAGGGATTGCGATACAAGGAAGTATTATCAAGTTTTTATTATTAATTTTTCGTTTGAGAGTAGTTATTTCATAAAATGAAGTATTTAGTAGAGTAATGTTGCTTGGGCTCTTTCGAATTCTCTTGGCAAGCACTGCAAGCAGTTAGCTCCGTGTCGCAAGATGGACCTGATTATGGAGTTGGAGGAAGTACGAGGGATCTCGGTGTTGGCTTGATGTAGAGTTATGCTGTTTAGACTTTTTTAATTCTCTTAAAGAGCAGTTAGCGACAAAGTGGCAAGATGGACCTGATGATGGACTTGGAGGATGTATAAGGGTTCTCGGAGTTGGTTTGAAATAGAGTTGTGTTGTTTGGGCTCTTTCGAATCCTCTTGGCAAATAGCTTTAGCTTAGCACACGCCGCGCCTCGTTCATGCCTCTTGACGCGGTGCGTCGTGTCTTGAACAAAATTTTACTTATTAGCTATCTAGTGGGGTAATCTGTGCTTTTATACGACCAAGAGTTGTATAATATAGTCTTGTACAGCTTAGACTATAATAGTCTAGTCGTACAGGACTATTTTATACAACCAGGTGGTCATATATTTTTGTTGTTTTAACGTTTACTCGACATAATTACTCAACCAAAGTATAATACTTCTTTGTCTTATAAAACACTAGTATGCAACTTAAATAACTCAAACAAACGTTAATAAGACGGCTTTAAAACTTATAGTTGTATTATCTTCATTTTATAGGACACTTGCTACTTGGGAGCCTATTCACTCTTGTCTAGAACACACTAAAAAAAAATTTTGTCGAGTAAAAAGTATTCTATTACCATCTGTGGATACCCAACTACCCGTGTACCAAAAATTAGTCGGAATCGGTTGAGCCAGTTTGGTGTGATGAAGCGACAACAACACATAAAATTAAACAAAATTCAAAAAATATTTTTATTATCAGTGACCTCTAAATAGTCCATTGCAATTTAATTTTTTTAATATCTTCGAAGTACAAACATTTCATTTTTACAGCTTTATAGTACTATAGATATCATGTCATGAGAGAAAAAATCCTTCACACTATAGGTAATACGGAACATGCATAAAAAATTTTCATCGCTTTTCTTAACGAAATATCAAAATACCGTAAAAACTATTCCAAAAAGTGAAATTAAAATCGGCCAAGAAATACGTATGATATAAGCATTTTAAACTACTAATTAGACAGCGATTTGACAGAGAGGTCCGACATAGACTGTTACGTCACAGTCCACTACCTTCATATAAACTCCATATTAAATTCTGTTTAGCTAGAAAGAGATAGAATGAAATGTTTGATGGCTTATATCTTGGTTATTTTTATAGTTATTCGGAAAATTCTTTTTGTCTACTGTTTGTTACATGAATAAGCTTTTAATAAAGCAAAAATTAAAATTCATGCATATTCCCTATAGAATTTTTCATTAAGAAGTCTTGTTAATTTATTTTTAAATCTATTAAAAGATGGCTCTTGTTCGTATTTTGGTAAGTAACTTATTTAAAAAAAACCATGCACATAACAAAGCAATGATTCGAGTATAATGCAGTTCTAGGAATATTGTTATGAACCGAACTTCCAGGATGTTGGAGGCCTTCCGTCACTGCGTCGTCCTGTACGGTGTCACTACACGAGAACCTTTCTGTCCCTCTGCTATTGGTTCTACGAGAAATGTGCCCCGCCCACTGCTAAGCTAAGTCTAGCAACTATTGTCGACGACCTTGATTCTTGTCCGCAGGGCTTATAACCCGGTTGATGTACCGTACCGGTTAGAGTCACACTCTGAGAGCCTAACCCATAATAAAGGTTACGCTCGCAAGAACATCGCTCTAACCGGTTAATGTCTCGGAGGGTTCCCCCTGTTTTGGCATAATTTATTTAGTCATAATTTTGCATGACATAATCAATGTAGGCATAATTGACTTTTCGCATAAACTGTTTTGGCATAATCAAGGTTTGCATAGTTTCATAACGCAGATATTAGTTTGTCATAATTTGTTTGCGCATATTTTTGTTTGTCCGAATCATGTCTACGCATAAAATTAATAGGCATATTTTTATCAGACCGAAAATTATTTGGTCATAATTTTGCAACTTGTTTTTGTTAAATATACTTAACGTTCAAAATAAAACCATGTCGAAATAGGTAATGTTAGCATTTTGCCGCTCCGCTCGCTCCGCTATACATAGTCATAATACAAACCTAACCTAACGTACAGTTTTCGGTTTTTGACCCATTTTGACGCTCAGCTTTAATAATAATAATTAAGTAGCATGTAATAATTTTGCAACTTACGTTTTTGTTAAATATACTTAATGTTACAAATAAAACCATGTTATATATATCTTCATATGTTTCATTTTCTTATGAAATAGGTAATGTTAGGATTTTGACATGGTCATAATACAAACCTAACCTAACCAACAGTTTTCTGTTTTTGACCCATTTTGACGCTCCTCTTTTCTGCTAGCAGATCGTTTTTGCGAAGGACGCAATTCTAACCTAACCTAACCTACCTTTCTGCTAGCAGTTCCTCTTTGCGAGGGATGCAGTTCTAACCTAACTTAACCCGCTTTATCTTGTAGCAATTTAAGTTTGCCAAGATAGATTCGGACAATAGATAATATGCCAAGTGCCATTATGCTAAACCAAATTATTCGTAAATATAATCGGCCTAAACAATAGTATGCGAATAAAATTTCGGACATATACATTTTCAGTAAGTTACAACTTATGCCAAATAAGGTTTCTGCCACATTACCATTCGTCGAAAACTGAATATGCCAAGTCTGTTATGCTAAAACAGTGTCGGACAAACAAAAGTATGCGACATAGAGGGAACCCGTCTCGGAGCGCAAAACAGGGAGCGAAATCCATTTATCGGTTAGAGCCCCTTGCTTAGAGAGGATTGGTTTGCTTGCTATGGTATTAAATTCAATTTTTCATGTAGTTGACTGTCGTCGCGCTACTATCGGCGCGACAACGGTCACTACCCGTATCCGAACACGGAGTAACCGGTTAGACAGCGCTTCGAAATAAAGTTCCCAAATCAATTCGTCCGAACGTAACCTAAATAATTAACCGGTATAACCTAAATAAATATTATTATTTGTAACCGGTTACAAGCCCTGCTTCTGTGGAACTGTCTGCTGCCTTCTGACCAACTCTTATCAAAATATGAACTTACCGTGGAATTCAAATGTTTTCGTAGTGTTGTCCATCTTTGCTTTGTATTTACAGCCAACGTCCACTGTCTCCCCATCTATGTACTGGTAGACGTAGTCGATATAAAATTCATTCCTGTGTTCTACAAGACGGCTAATATTCAGGCCAGTGAACCATATAGACGCTGGAATATACAAATAAGATTTAGTTGGATAAATGTTTCGCTAAGTAAGTAGAAAATGAACTATAAACTAGAGGTGCCACGAATACTCGCTATTATTGCTGCAATAAACTTTTTTAATCAATAAAAGTACAAATGCGTGCCGCCCAGCCTAACACAAGCAAAATGAGTTGGGCGGGAAATCCCCGAAAGTATTAAATGCTGGGTCATACAAAACGAGGCATTCCCCGTAAAATATGCCTACATTTTTGAAGCAATAAAATATATTATTCCCTTATTAATAAATAATCTTCGTCTATGTAAAGGTTCATAATTAATATTTGCTAAGCAAAATATACCAGAAGAACATAAACCATGACCAATTATTAAAACATAAGATCATATAAATCCCCGCCATTTGTACCATTTTAATGCGTGCAATAAAGTTTAAATAAATAATCTAATATAGAATTCCGAAAAGTAAGTAGGAAAACTACATTTAAGTACCTGTGTGTGTTTTTTGTTTGTCTGATGAGACGTCGAAGGTGTTTGGCTGGCTTTTAGAAGGTAGGTATGACGTGTTTAAACTGAAACATAACATCACCATAATTATATTAAGATAACATAAGTAATGCATACTATTTTTTATCCTAGTTCCTACTAATATTATAAACTGAAAGTTGCCCTCACCTTCGATCGCGGAGGAGAAAAAACTCAAAATCCTTTTTTTTTTTGCTGTAGTTTAGTCGGTTAAAAAGTATCGTATAACATTTTTGGATGTCCAGCTGCCTGTGTGCCTAAAATAGAAATCCATCGAGCCGTTTCGTCATGATGGGACCGCAAATACACATACATGTAATACATATATCTTGATCTGTCGAATGTAATTATCATTTTCTATGTCGATTGTGATTATCATTTCCTCTGTCTAGCGATATTTTGAATCTATGCAGAATACACCTACAATAACTTCTATACTATTATAAAGTTGTAAAAAAAGTGAATCGGACTATTTGAAGGTCAGTGAATCGATTTTTTTTATTTTTTGTGTTTGAATATGTTGCTGTGCCTTCATCATGCCAAAACAGCTAAACGGATTTTCACTGTGTTTAGTACACCGGTAACTTTAGCTTGACAAGTTCTTTCGTGACATCTACAGATAGTTGTAGGATACTTTTTATCCGACTGCACTGAAGTAAAAAAGCGGGTTAAGATTTTTTCCTTTTCCGCGAACGAAGTTTCTAGGCACCTTCTAGGGCATATTTATATCTGTCGAATGTAATTATCATTTTCTATGTCGATTGTGATTATCATTTACTCTGTCTATCGATATTTTGTATCGATGCAAAAACACCTAAAATAAATCATGTAATATAATTGCATGCTTAAGTGTAACGTTCTTACCTATATCATGGGTCATCTTTCACATAATATTATGTGATCTAAGCAACTAGTTTGTGCGTAGGACTGGGCTGCCTAGAATCGGTTTTCCGCGTGCTTATCGATGTAATTAAATCGTTTTCACGCGACTTAACTATTTTGTGCGCGGAAGGAGTGCCGATGCCTAGAAACGGTGTTCCGTGTGCTTATCGATGTTTTTGTAAGTTTCGCGCGGCTTATGTTTCGCATCATTAAGTTACACTCGTGACGTAAAAGTATCTAAATACGCAAAATGTTACACGCTCGGTTGCCATCGATGAACTCTTTTTAACCGACTCCCAAGAAAGGAAGTGGTTATCCAATCGTTAACATGATTTTTTCTTATTTTTATGTTTGTTACCTCAAAACTCCTTCATTTATAAACCGATTTAGATTTTCTTTTGTTTGAAAGAAGGTGCCTCCAGATTGGTCCCATTAAATTTGAGTGAAGATCTGATAATGGGATCTATTAGAAATTGAAGGAATATGGCGATTGGTATTATAAGAAACATAGTAAGCGTTTGTGCTCTGTGAATCCAATACACTGTAATTACGAAAGACAGATTTTGAGAAAACGAGCTTTAATTCAAAACAGCGTTGCGTTGTTAATTCAAAACACCGTAACTACAGATACAGTGTATTGGATTCACAGGGTATATTTGCATTCAGAAAGTGTACATTGGCGAAGTGGAACTGATGACAAAGACCAGAGAAGGTCACTGGAACTCCTCAACGATAAGTGATTTACGGTTGGCGACGAGATAAATCTTGATTAAAATAGCTAAGCTTCTTCATAGTCGTAAATTGAAATGGTCGAATTGATTTCATTGGCACCGGATCTCTGTAATACAATACTGTATCCTAGCCGTGTTTTTGCTTATTTGACTCGTCACTAGATTCACTTTTATAAGCAACGATAAAAAAAAGTGTAAAATAAATTAACTTTTTCACAAAAAATTCAACCGACTCCAAAAAAAGTAAAAAGAAAAAAGAAACTTCATAATTCAGTTTCTTCAATTTACTTACAAACTAGGGCGGGCATGAAGTGTGCGCGCGGCACTGTCATCGTGCACTCTTCATACTCGCCCCCGCTGTCTTTCCCCCCGTCGCCCGCAGACCATGGGATGGCAGTGTCACTAATGAAGTTGCCTAGCTATCATCGGCATCACATTACACGGCAATGCTATTAGGAATTTGCTTGCCGCGCCGCTGGTCGTGACGTCGTTGCCGACAACGCCATGGCGTCTCAGTGAGGCAGATGGCTTACTCACTCAAATACAGTTTAACATGAGAGTGAGAGGGATGGCACGATATGAACTTGAAGCTGTTCATAAATTACGTCATCTATTTTTGACTATTTTTGACCCCCCCTCCCCTAAAATCATCCAACTATCATAAATGACCCCCCCCCCCTACCAAATAAAATGATGTAATTTCCAAATAATGCGTTTTTAGCAATAGTTTATACAAACACGAATTTCATTCCTTTTTTTACTCATTGAAGCAATTTTTAAAGATGCGAAAGATGATGTCATCTTGGGAATGACCCCCCACCCCTCCTTCGTCATACTACCATCTTCCGATGTCCATGGGGGGGGGGGGCCCAAATTTGAAACGTAATTTATGAATAGCCCCCTTTGGATTTCGGACTCCGAAGTAGACCCTCAGGTTTAGTCGTTTTTTACTTACGTTGCCTGTATGGTTGGTAGTGGTAGTTGCGATATTGGTATCTCTGGTGGTGCCAACGTTGGCTCTGAAAAAAAAACCCATTTGTTACTATAAAGTAGGTCATACACCGATAAAATATTTAAAAATATTACTTCATACTAGAAGGTGATGCCCGCGACTTCGATCGCGGAGGAGATAAAGTCATAACCCCTCTTTTTTCTTCTGCGCATTCGGGTAGAAAGTATCCTATAACTATTTGTCGATACCGAGCTACCCGTGTACCAAAAATTGTTGAAATCCGTTCAGCCGATTAGGCGTGATGAAGCGACAACGACACATAGATAGAAACATACAAAAAAATGTTTTTTTTTCTGTTCAGTGACCTTCAAATCGACGAGTTCTGGAGTGGCGAACACGTACTGGCAGACGCAGCGTGGTGGACTGGTGACCTGGTAAAGGTCGCTGGAATCCGCTGGATGCAGGCGGCACCGGACCGGTGATACTGACTTTCTCCTCTGGCGCAGTGACCCAAAGTGAGTCTTGGCCTGCAATAAAAGTGCCGGTCTTGGTCTCGTGCCGTTTCCCGCCAGTCGACGGCTTGGAGCTTGCGCAGATCATATTAGTAGGGCTTGTAACCGGTTACAAATAAACGGGTATTTACTTAAGTTATACCGGTTAATTATTCAGGTTACGTTCGGACAAATTGATTTGGCTTTATTTTACTTCGAAGCGCTCTCTAACCGGTTAGTCCGTGTTTGGATACGGGATCAATGACCGCTGTCGCGCCGATAGCAGCGCAACGACAGTCAACAACAAGAAACATTGAATCTAATACCATAGCAAGCAAACCAATCCTGTCTAAGCAAGAGGTTATTCATCCTACACTCCGCTCACACGGAGAAACCGCTCTCTAACCGGTAAATAGATTTCGCTCCCTGTTTTGCGCTCCGAAATGTTTTTTTTTTTCTTTTTTGGGTTACAGTGGTGTTCTTGCGAGCGTAACCTTTATTATGGGTTAGGCTCTTAGAGTGTAGCTCTTACCGGCACGGAACATTAACCGGGTTACAAGCCCTGCATATTAGACCACATCTGCCGACCGATATCTGAAACGGCCTACCGGACGACGACCTGTTGGGTTTCCGTGGAACGCTCTTTTGTCCGCCCGGTCCTCTCTCATGCGCTCAAGATGCCAGCCAGCGAAGTTGTGTGCTTTCGTCACTTTCATCATGTTAGGGTCCGCCAGCTCTTCAATTTCGGCGTTTATTCTGAATTAATTATTCTAATAACAGTATTTTGCGAAGATTCTTCCACCCGGCCACCAAGAACTTTTAATCCTCCCGAAGTGTAAGAGTCCAGGCTTCACAGCCATACATGAGAGTGGGGCCGTATTACGGTTTTTAGGTTTCCGTACCAAAAAGGTTTAAAAGGAACCCTTACGGTTTGACTCTGTCTGTCCGACTATTAGAGCGCCATACCTCAAAACCTACTTATGCTATCTATTTGAAATCTAGAATAGTCATAAACATGGTCAGCCCAAATATATAGCAAATAAAATATCTCATCATCTTTATTTTATAAAAAAAAAACAATATTTGCGAAAATTAAAAATCTAGCTAGGTACTAGGTCAAATAGAGTATGAAAGCTTGATCTGCATATTTTCGATATTTTTTTTTATTGTGCTTAAGGAACATGTAAAAAAAATACCATGCCCTTACCTCCGGAGTTTACCAAACGAAAATATGAAATTTTCTTGAATTATATAATTTTATATCAATATTACAAGAAAATTATAACCATATATATCTGACTGGGTAACTTTTTTTTTAATTACCAATAATATTTTTTGAATAACTCTGGTGGTTTGCCCCTCATTTATATGTGATGGCATCGATATCAGAGGCAAGCTTAGTTCAACCGGCCAGTTAAGTCGGAATAAGGGAACGTTCGTACGGAACCCTCGGAGCGCGAGTCAGACTCGCACTTAGTCGGTTGTATGATTGCCGGATTGATAATGGTGGACTTATTTGCGGAGCAGCAGCACGAGTTTCGACTGATTAATTTGGTGAGGTCCAAATTTTTGGCAAGTATCCCGTTGTGACACGAAAATTGGCATACAAATTGTATGAATAATTTTGTGTCACAACGGAATCAATTAAAATTAGGCAAATGAAATACCTCAACTACTTGCCAAAAATTTGGTCCTCATCCATGTATGACCTAAGGTCAGGTGGGGTAAGGGAAACACCGAGTTAAGAGAAATGTTGTAAATGTGATACTGAAAATTGACATATGTGACTATGGAAATAGAGTTGGGCCAATTGCATGGTTTCTCTATGCCCACGAAATAAATTATGTTCCCCTTACCCCACCTGACCTTATATCTAAGTTTAAGGATCGACTCACCATATATGACCTCCAGTAAACACGTTGCCTCGGTAACAATTTGTTTACTCAAACTTGTAGTATATCCGTTCCAGTCATCAGGTTTGTCCACAAGAAACCGGCAGTCCCATTTACCAGGCATATCATTTTCGAAAGGCACAACCTGTAATTACAATATGTTTTTGTCAGACATATCATCTTTGTGACAAGCTTTTATTGCCTGTCCTTGTTTTACAAGCTAATTTTAACTTGCAATGTATGTTTATTCGGCCGGATGGAATCTTGCAAGTTAAATTCGACCTACTTCCCGGTTTCCGATTGAGATAAAATTTGGCATACTTATTTACGTTTGGACAATGCAATAGTATTATACCATCGAGCTGATCTGATGATGGAGCAGGAAGGTGGTCATAGGAACTCTGTAATAAAATAACGTAATCCTACCGAGTTTCGGCTCTTTAGAATCGTCTCGGTGAGTAGTTGATGGATGTTTCAAGAAAAGTACAGTCAGCAATAAAATCTTGCCACAAAAAATATTTTTTTGTCAGAAACGTAGTTTTAACATCAGTCAGATGTAAGGAAAGAAAGATTGTTTCGGCCATTATTGCATTTATTTCTTATCTCTGTCAAAATAAATCAAAATTTACACACAGTAAAAGATAAAATTTAAGGATGCACAAAATTATAAATCAAGCTCTATCATATGATAACCCATTGGACCTAGTAGCTAACCGATGCGACCTTCAAAGCTTTAAGAAAAGAGCGTACTCCCACCTGAAAGACCAGCAACGTACTTGTGACTCCTCTGGTGATGCAAGTGTCTATGGGCGACGGTGGTCGCTTACCATTAGGCGACCCGTCTGCTAGTTTGCCTCCTATGCCATCAAAAAAATGCTAGACTGAATATTTGTCCAATACAAATATTCTTATTTCTTTTGGACTTGTAATATACTTGGGCTTAATTTCAAGTTGATAGCACAAGTAGTTCCTGAGATATGGCGCTTTAACAGTCGGACAGACAGACAGAGCGCTAGGGTCGTCGTAAACCTTGGTAGTGTTGCATGTTTTCAACAGTCTTTTTAGGGTTGTCAATAATCTTGCTTGTTAGAGTTATAAACACAATTTTAGAGTAGTCAAACACTTATGTTAGGGTTTAAAACTTCTGTTAGGGTTGTCAAAACTAACATCTTAGGTATTAGTAGTATTCCACGTAATGTAAAACAAAACTTTAAGTCAGGTGACTTCACCTAACTCAAAAATGAAGTCCTAGTGAAAATTAGATAATGTAAGGCTGGACTCACCTTCGTATTCCAACGTTGCATCGTAGTGCTTTCAGATATCCAATACACATTATCATCATGGTATACCGTGACTTTGTTTTTAAAACACCTGTAAGAAAATAAAAAGTATATAAGTTTCTATTCAAAATATTATATAAAAATTAAGAGTCTACTAGGTCAAATAGGGTATAATTGCTGTCTTGTGCAATATTGCCTGTCGCAATAATAACGCAGCAAAACATAATCTTCTCAACCTTGTTGGTTCTGGCGTTGAGCTCGCTCGCTTCGCTCGCTCGTTAGGGTCACAGTTCTACCTAACACTCCTCCTCGCTTCGCTCGTCGTCGTACCTAACCTAACCGAAGTCTGACCTGCCTTAGAGTAGAATACGTAACGTTTCTGACTTCACGCCTACCATAGTTTAGTTTAGGTGCTGTAAGTGTAGCCAATTTAATTATAGGGTATCATATGAAAGGGCTTGATCTGTACATGTAATTTTTTTTTATTGTGATTAGATTTTGTTTTATTAAGGAAAATGTGAAAGAAAAACACCATTCCCCCTTTATCTCCGAAGTTTACCGAACGAAAAATTTGAAATTTTCTCTATTTGTATAAATAAACATAAATATTATATGAAAATTATAACTGTCTAACTAGCCAATTTTTTATGATATTCATAAAACCTATTTGAACAACCCGGTTGCGTTAAGTTTGCACCACATTTGTATGCAATGCCATAGATATCAGGTGCAAAGTTAACTCAACTGGAACCGGGTAATATAATACTGTTAGGGTAAGTGAAAGTTTGTGCGGAACCCTCGTTGCGCGAATCCGACTCGCACTTGCCCGGTTTTTATTGCAGACTTTAATTTACTGTGAACATCGGTTAAACTATTCATCGAGACAGATTTAATGAGCCTAAATTCGGGAGGATAACGTTATTTAAGGGGGCTGGGGGATGACAATGTTGAGATGGATGATTGGCGACGAGAATGGATCGAATAAGGAATGAGTATGTAAGAGGAAGCCTAAAAGTAGCACCCGTAGTCGATAAGCTGAGAGCAAATCTTCTACGGTAGCATGGACATGTTATGCGGAGGAATGAGAGTCATGTGACAAGAACAATATTAGATATCCATGTGGAGGGATGTAAGAGAAGGCGTAGACCAAGGAAAAGGTGAATGGATAGCGTGAGAAACGACATGATCAGGTAGGATGTGAGTGATGAAATGACGGGTGATAGAGAGGTATGGAAAAAAAACATGCTGCGCCGACCCCAAGTAAATGAGATAAGACGGGCGAATGATGCTTAAGTTACTATAAAAATATAGAAAACTAGCATCTACTCGCGGTTTCGCCTGTTTAGGGTATATATTTGGGAGGTTAAGTGAGAATGTACGCGAGCTAAATTACGAGAAATACACATAGTATTTCAGTACCTACACGGAGGCGACTGAGGAGCGCAGCAAAGCGCTATATTATAATTTATCTGTATATATATTGTGTATATCTTCACCTAGTACCTATAGCTACACATATTTAGTACAATTTTGCTTGCACTGTTTCAAATGAAGTCGGAGTCTTGACATTTTTTTCATTATTTAGATCTTTTTATATATACCTAGTTTCTTAGTGAAGAAATTCACTTGAAAAATCACGAAGATCGTGATGGTAAAACATCAAGACTCGTAAAAAATCAATGTTTACACTACAGCGACATCTGTAGCTAAGGTGGGGCAACTGTAAAGTTCGCTCTGTTAGGGTGAATATTTAGTTTTATAAATGCTCACCATGGTGGCACTGACGGCAGGAAAGCCAAAAGATCTTGCAACAAAATTTTAAGACAAGCTGATTGGACCCTGTAGATCAATTGGCAGAGCGTGCGCCCCAGCAAGGCACAAGGCGCGGGTTCAAATCCAGTCGGAGTCTTGAAATTTTTTCATTAATTTGAGCTTTGTATTTAAAAGAATAAAGCTTTGCTTAGTTTAGGACTAAAGTCGAAGATCGAATTCGAGATCAAAATTGCAAACAAATGGGTTGCCACCATAAAAAAATTAACGCAAGCGGGTGGTTAATAAAATCAATGAAATACTCATAAAACTACCATATTCTAAGTTATATAGAACCGTACGAGTAATTAAAACTATTTTTGTAAGTAAAACAGCAAATATTCTTTTTTTCTACTACATATTTGTGTAGTTCAAATAAAATATACGGAGATTTAATTTATACCACTGGTAATGAACAGAAGTTGTGAACATTTCGTATAGTAATAAAAATAAAAATCATAACCAGTTTCTTTGTAATTTAATTTTGAAATATTCAGTGACAACATGCAGAAAAGGGAGCGTTCAAGTATTACGTAACGAATTTGGCGGGGCGAGGGGTAACATTTCAATTATTTTTTGTATGTGTACTTATTCTGTACGTCTTATAGATACAAAGTTACAAGGGGGAGAAAATTTCATATTTGAAATTTTATCGTTTATATACTTCGCAACATTTTTGTCATAAAGTCAACTGTTGAAGCATTATGTATAAAATAACCAAATTTGGCCTCTTCAATTCAAGATGGCGGCTAACGCTGTGACCCCACATGGTCGAAAACTTACATTTTTTATGACTAGCCTATACTTAAGCAATACAAGTTAAAACATTTTCTGCACCACCTTTTGTAGTGCAAAAAATATGTGCTGGCTGAGCTATTTGTCGAACGAATATGCGTTGTTTATAGTTTGTTATTGTTGCATTTAAACAAACATTTGGTCAATAAAGTTCGGATATAAAAAAAATAAGAAAAAAAGATGATTTACCCCTGGCACGTTACTTTGACGTTGACAGTTGTATGTTTACATTTTTGATCTCGAATTCGATCTCCGACTTTAGGTCGATTTGTATAAGATTTTTCCTGATATTTATTCCAATGCTGTGCTCCAAACTTATTAATAATAGCAAGGGCCATTGAAACAAGAGGACTGTCAATCTCCGTCAATTGGATCGTGATTGATTGATTTGTGCTGTTATTAGGGTAGCCGTTTTGCTGTTACCTTATACTATATGTTGTGGTGGTGGAGCTGCCGCAACAGCCCCCGGCACCACGTGTAGGTTACTGCCGCGATCGCGCGCACGGGAGTCGGAGTGTACCTAGCTATGTTGTAGCCGGTTTACGTCATGTCAGTAGTCAGTGGCCTTAGCTGAGGACATTGGGTATTATTATTGGGGCTTTTTGGGAGGTGGATAGGTGGGATAATGTGTGAGGAACCCGTGTGCTAAGATCGCGGTGGACGACCCCGCCAATATTAGATCGTGCGCCGATCGCAAGGTAATATCCGGGCAAAAACACAAACTAGATGGTGCTTTAAAACTTAACTTTTAACATTGATTTAAACTTACACGATCTTCACTCATTATCAAAACACAACAAAACGGGGCTTAATCGCGTATAAATATGATTTATTTGTTTAATTACCTAACGGATAAAATTGGCACAGTACTACAAAAGTACTCGATAAAAACTGTGTACAGGCCGTTATCTAGGGTCATAGGGCATGTAAGATCACCTAAG